>SJYX01001977.1:61369-103911 GCA_006410675.1 Oreotragus oreotragus
GGGGGGGGGGGGGGGGTCACTTCCCAGAAGGGGAAGGGAACATGGGAAATCCCAAGGGAGAGGGGACTTCATGTGGGCAGACACATGGTGATGTGATGTGGTGTCTCAGCAGAGAGTGGGGATTTCTGGGTCAGAGAGCCTGAAAGGGCAGCAGTAATTTGGGGTCTTTTAGAGCTGTGGTGGTTTGCTTTATCTATGGCTAGCAGATGTTGGGTGCAGTTTTCAGGGTATGCAAAGCAGACAAGTCGTAAATGGTTGAAAATATGCTAATGGGAGCCACATTTAAAAGAATTTGAATTTGGTGCTGGCAGGCTTTGAGTTAACCTTCTGCAAGAAAGTAAACAATATGGGGGCCAAAATTTAAGAAATATACAAGAAAAAACATTCCTTTAAAAGTCTCACATGATGAAAATGAAGCATATTGTGTGTGTGTGCATGCTAAGTCATTTCATTTGTGTCCAGTTCTGTGAGATGTATGGACTGTAGCCTGCCAGGCTCCTCTGTCCTTGGGATTCTCCAGACAGGAAGGCTGGAGTGGGTGGCCATTTCCCTCTCCAATCTTCCTGACCCAAGAATCAAGCCCACATCTTTTACGTCTAACCTGCATTGGCTGGCAAGTTCTTTACCTCTAGCGCCACCTGGGAAGCCCAAAGCATATCACACTATCCAATAATCTAGAACCAAGAGAGATGAGTATTCTACTCACGTATGACAAAAACAAATACATTGTCATAGAAGAGAAAAACTATACCTCAAAACTAGCTCTTTCCTTCTTTTATATTCCTAAATAATATGTATCCACATATTATTTGTCTGTATCACTCTGCATTTCTTTATATGTCTATCCCCTACTGGACTGTAAGCCATGGATAAATAACAATCACTTCTGGCTCATCTTAAAACTCCAAGTATCTAGAACAAATTTCTAGCACATAATACATATTTACTAACATTTTCAAATAATGAATAAAGGAACATGAAGAACAGAATTCATTTCAAGGTCCACAAAAGAACCAAGAATAGTTTTATCACAATCCATATTTCTTTTGAGGCTGTATATTCATTTTTCTTAGCTTTATAATTCTAAAATACCACAATATCAATCTTTTTCCATTTGTCAAATCTCTTAATCAGCAAACTACCAGCTCAAAAACACTTTTGAAATATAATAAGATTATTGAGAGATATTCATTAATTCTATCACAGTTATTCTTGTGGATGGCTGAATCTCTTAATTAGAAAAATGGAATAATCTAGTTTATCATTTGGAATGCCTTGGGCCATAGTTTTAAAAGCACCTCATTGAAAGTGGCTTCACATTAGGAATTTACGATTCCCGTATAAGCAGAAGTCTAAAAGTAGGTTGTTTGGCTAATTTGCCCCTCAGTGAAGTCCAAGTTCCAAGTTAAGTTCTGTAGAATTTTTTGACTTTTCTTTCAGGGTGTAAGATGGCAGCCACAGTTCCAAGCATCATGCCCTGTACAACAGTATCCAATGTAGGAAGGGTGGAATTTCTCCAGGGCTCTCTCTCTTTATCAGGGAGAAATCTTCCTCCCAGAATCTTCAAACAGATGTTTCCTACTGTCTCGTTGGCTAGAACTCTGTACCGTTCCCACTTCAAACCAATCACCAGCAAAAGAAAATGGGCTTTTTTAGTTAAAAAAAAAAAAAAAGCTAAGCAGAATTCCTGGTTTCAGCTCCATTGATATGGAATTAAGCACATTCTATCACATCGCTCTCACAAATTACAATAAAAAGCCTTGCACAGGATGCACAATGCAAGCATCCTGGGACTCTGACAAGCATTGATTAAATAATACCAGGCATTTGGAAGGGAAATCAAATCCTGAAGAACAACCCAAATGGAGTGAATTTCCTGACTTTTTCCATTCCATATCTCCCAGTTCAGACTTTTGGGCAGTCCAAATCCAGAGACTGCACAGCAAGTGTAGACAGAAAAAGTTCCAAGAAAGACTCTCTCTTTCTAACCAGAATACTAGGGAGAGGGGCCCCTTGTGGGATGCAGAATGTAGTAGAAGGGGGAAAGCACCATTCTCCTACTTTTATTTTCCCTGCCCTGCCCTAAGGCAAACCCCAAGTGGGAAGCTGCGTTCTCTGGATAGCCTGAGCATGACAAGGTTATTTGAAAGAAAATACTTCCTTCTTTATCCCTAAAACAACTGGGATAAGGAGACCCTGTGGTCCTATGTTTTCTTATGACTTCTTTATGGTTTCACATTTTACATGTATGATCCAGTTGGATTAATTTTAATGTCAACTCAAGGTTGTTTCTTTGGGGTGGGGGGGAGGTGTGTGTGTATGAATGACAAAGAGTTCCAATACCATTTGTTGAAAAGACCATCCTTCCTCCACTGAATTACTTTCATATTTTTGCCAAAAACAAGTCATATTTGTGTAGGTCTATTTCTAGGGTCTCAATTCTATTCCACTGATCTATTTGTCTATTTCTTCACCAAATATCACATAGCCTAGATTATTGTTACTCTATAGGAAGTCTTCAAATCTGGTTATGAGATTTCTCTAACTTCATTCTTATTTTTCAAAATTGTTTTAATTTTCTAGTTCCATTACCTTTGCCTGTAAACTTTAGAATCAGCTCGTCTATATCTACAAAACATCTTGCTGAGATTTTGATTGGTGTGGCATTAAATCTATAGATCAGATGAGGCAGCTGACATCCTTACTAGACAGAGTCTTCCAATTCATGAACATAGTATGTTTCTTATTCAGACACAATTTATTTAACTCTTTGATTTTTTTCATCATGTTTTGTCAGCTTTAGCATACAGATTTTGTACACTTTCTTAGATTTATACCTATGTATTTCATTTTTTGAACTATGGTAAATTATATTAAAATATAAAAATTCTTATTCTGAATATTCAGATTATATACTTAATTTGACAAATATGCATTGAGCATCTACTCTGCCAAGAAATGCTATGCATTCTAAAGAATGCAAAAGAAACAGATTTATCACCTTATTCCCTTTGTTCTCATTTCTGCTGTTTTCATTTGGTCTATTTCACTGCTTCTTAGCAGATGGAAAAGAAGAGGGGGAAATGGAAGAAGAATTCAATTTAAAGTAATATACAATTTTTAAGATAATTGTGAAAGGAGGTTACAACTTTTGTTTATAACAGATGTCTCAATTGTTGCTATTTCATTGACTCCATTTCCCTTCACCAATTGATAACTGAAAATAGGCTGCCATACTTTGATGAGAAATTACTCGTACTAATGATCTGAATAGATCTCATCTTCACTTTAGTGCAGGAATTATCTTAGATTCAGGACTGAAGAAGAGAGTCGTCTCTTGAAATATCTTTACAGAAAGTAGGGTTTTAAATGCAGCTGGTTATCATTTGTTCATTCACTTTATTTCCCTTGATGGAGGAATTATCAAACTACCTTCAAAAATGAGTTTCACAGCTACTTCCTTAATTCCTTGGCTATGGAAAAAATAACCTGATGTTGAAAAGGATTGTTTTATTCAACTTGCAAGTGAGTCACATGTATTAAGGATCTCTTGGTTGTTTTAATGCCTGTCAGTCAAAGACCCATTTAACAACTTTTTAGAGTGTTTTCAAGTACAAGAGCTTGAAAGCAATGAGACCAGATGTCAAATTAATATGGCAGGTGGTTCACAGTTCTTGACTTTCCTTTCCTCCTCACAAGTTGTCTAAGTTAAAAAAAAAAAAAAAAAAACACCAAGTCACAAAGCCTTGGAAACTAAGACAATCAGACAGTAATTTTCCATACTCTCAAAAAGAGACCAGCAAAGAAACAATTATCTAGATAAGCATTTTTTTTTTTACATAATGTAAATAGTTAAAGAGACCACATATCTTGGGTAAATGTCTTAATTACTTTTAGTAGAGACAGGCCAAATTACCATGAAGACTCATCACTAGGGCCAAGGAAGTCTCAGTTTAGACTCTAAAACTGAGAGTTGAAAGGGAATTTTCATTGACTCTCTGACCTATGGAAATAGTTGAGAAGCACAATTTATGGCTTACCTATTCTACACCACTGGAACCCAAGGAGGTCAGCTACAGGGCCTGTGAGTAACCTCTTCATGGGGTTAGCATGGAGCAGTCTCATGGAACAGGTTAGGCTTGCCTGTCAGGGTCCGGAGTCTCACTGGACAGGCTTTCTTTAACCTGAAAAATGCCTGACACCAGTAGGTGGCTAATAGACTAGGTCCTCTCTTCCTCTACCATCTGTTCCTCTAAAGGAGCTAAGAGAATGGCATGTTACTCAAAGGAAACATGAGCCAGAGCCTTCTGCAGGTAAGAAGCATCATAGCAGCCTTCTGTAGGGCCTGGAATTTTAAGAAAGGCAGGTTTTGGCAAGTATGGCAGAAGATATTAATATATCACCTCTCACTGGGCCCTCGGGGACATGCACTTAAGACATAAAGAGGGAGTTCCCTGGTTGCCCAGTGGTTAAAAATCTGCCTTCCAATGCAGGGGACATGGGTTCGATTCTTGGTTGGGGAACCAAGATCCCACGTGCCACAGAGCAATTAAGCCCAGGCATCACAACTAGTGGTGAAAGATCCCACGTCACGCATCTAAGACCTGTGTAGCGAAATAAATACATACTTAAAAAAAAAAACATATAAAACCCATAAACAGTGATAAGAAGACCTTGCAAGTTTGTTGGTCTGGAAATAAACAGAAATAAGAAGAAAGTCCGGAGCTGGGAAACGCAAGGTCATGACGATCACGGAACACTCACAAAGGAGTTAAATCTGTGTCCTTAGAAAGAGCCCACCATTTATTGAAGATTGTGGACACAAGAACACAGGTGTTAATGGAGTTAGAAGAAATAAACTGGGAAGTGGTATGTTTCTGAGGAAGGCTCCCCGGAAATGTCCTTGTTTATGATTTCCTTCCCGGATGGCTTAGCTAGCTGGTTAAGGATCTGCCTGCAATGCAGGAGATGCAGGAGACTCAGATTCGAGCCCTGGGTCAGGAAGCTCCCCTGGAGGAGGAAATGGCAACCTACTCCAGTATTCTTGCCTGGAGAATCCCATGGACAGGGGAGCCTGGCGNGATCTGCCTGCAATGCAGGAGATGCAGGAGACTCAGATTCGAGCCCTGGGTCAGGAAGCTCCCCTGGAGGAGGAAATGGCAACCTACTCCAGTATTCTTGCCTGGAGAATCCCATGGACAGGGGAGCCTGGCGGGCTACAGTCCATGGGGTTGCAAAGAGTCAGACACAACTGAAGTGACTTAGCACGCATCATGAACTCTACAAGAGAAGGCAATTTGCATGATGAATGAATGAATGTTTTTCCAAAATATGGAAATTTGAGTGTCACAATTGACTTATTGATGGGAGAGTTCTACGTATGCAGTTTAAAGGTGACTGAACCAGAACAACTGTCATGGATCAACTGGTATGCTAGCAAAGCCGAAACCATAGAGTATCTGTTGTTTTTCTCTTTCAGGTGGTTGTTTTGTATCCCTTTCAACAATAAGAAGTCTTGGCAATGGTCTGACTAGTGACAGTAGAAAGGTTCCAGATCAGCAGTTCTCAACTTTGTTGTTTCTGTGACACATTTTTTGAATGCTATCATTTCTGGCACTCCAGAAACACCAACACTAAACAAGCCAGGAATAATTATAGCACAAACACTCCTAGAGAAGAGCGTCTCACGCTCTTTCAAAGAGTCTGCCTATTGTGCTGTTCACATGGTCACACTTCAATACTGTGCCACTGTTGAAAATAACCCTCTTCACAACAATGACCACACTGTCAGAAGGCAGAGTCCTTGCATGCTCCACTGAATTTCTTTGGGTACCAACTTGACAAGGTGTTAACATTCAAGCCTCTGATTTCCAGCACAGAGCCCTACTGCATAGCCCATTACATGACCTGCTTGGCTCAGCGATTCAGCCATTGGACAGCACCCTTTCAAGACATATCCACAGTTGTTGCAAAGGTCCAAGAGGGAAGCGAGACACGTATACACAAAGCTGATTCACTTCATTGTACTGCAGAAGCTAACAACACTGTAAAGCAACTATATTTAAAAAAAAAAAATCAAAGCCTCACAGGGCAACAATGTGATGCCTCACATGGTTTGTGAATCTCTGTTCTAAATTCGTGCATCCTGCTTAAATAGAAACAACTATAAGGCCCAGGAGAAAAGAAACAGGCTTGAGCTGGTTGGCAGAGATCAAGAGCCCTAGGTGTTAGGGAGTAAAATTCCTCCTCTGATACACTTTCTAAAGGATTCATCTTTCTGTGGTGTTGGCCTGGACTCAGAACCAAGGAGGACTGTGCTGGACGCGGCCACAGGGAAAAAGGACAAATAGGGCCCAAGCTCCATGTGGTCTAGCCTGGAGCCAAGATTCTTCACGGGTATTGGAATCTAAAGCTTTAGAGCAATACTATGGACAGTTCCCTTGAGAATCTACAAGAACATTCGGGCTGATTGAAGATGTTAGGATCCAGGATCCAAGCCAATCTTCTGCATTACTACCTTGTGGAAACAATTAGTATAATGTAGAAAAATTGCCAACTTAAATCTTTTGTGACAAAATGCATGGTTTACATGTATAATAACTTCCTATGTTCATATATCCATTTTTTAAAATAACAATAGTCACAGCATAGAACACTTCTCAAAACTGAGGCTCTGTCATGAAGAAAGGGACAGTGAAAGAGAATATGTGCTAAATTCTTCATCTAACATGGAGAGAACCAAGAAGACGGTATTTCTTTCTTGATAATTAAAAAAAGAACAGTTGTCTAAATGCATTTGAAAAATTTGGAGTTGAAAACTGAGAGGATTAAAAGTAGAAGGACAAATTTTCTAAATAATACAAGTTGTAAATGCAGATAATTCATGATCTAAATAGTCACAATATTAAAAAGTGAGGAAGTAAAAAATAACTTTTAAGCAAGGGGGAAGACTCACTATTTAATGCAAGTGAAGAAATAAATTTAAAAACACTCTGTAGTGAAAATCAAACTTTGTTTTTAAAATGCTTTTTTATGGATGTGTATCTGTGTATATTTATACTCACTATGTGATAAGTCACTTCAGTTGTGTCTAACTCTTTACGACACTATGGACTGTAGCCTGCCAGGTGCCTCTGTCCATGGGATTTCCCAGGCAAGAATACTGGAGTGGGTTGCCATTTCCTCTTCCAGGGGATCTTCCCAGGGATTGAACCCAGATCTCTTATGTCTCCTGCACTGCCAAGCGGGTTCTAGCACCACCTGGAAAGCCCATTTATACTCACATATGCATTCAAAAGAAAGTAAACCCGACTGTTGGTCTATAGTTGGTGGGTAGGTTTTATTTTCTTTAATTTTTTTCCTGTTGGCTACTATAGGTATATATTTATGTTATATTTATAATTCAAAAAATTACTGTGGAGTTTTCAAAATTACAGAGTTAGAAGTTAATAGTCAAAGGATATTTTGTGTGTGTGTGTGTGTGTGTGTGTGTGTGTGTGTGTACACTCAGTCATGTCCAACTCTTTGTGACCTCAGACTGTAAGGTAGCCTACCAGGTTCCTCTGTCCATGGGATTTGCCAAGCAAGAATACTGGGACAGGTTGCCATTTCCTTCTCCTCACAGGATATTAGGAGAGTGTGTATTCAGCCATGTGGTAGACTAAAATGAAGACTGTCTTGATATTACAGACTGAATGTTTGTTTCACCCCAGACTTCAGACATTGACATCCTAACCCCCATTGCGATAGCGTTTGCAAGTGGGACCTTTGGGAGGTAGTTGGGCTTAGATGAGATCAGGAGGGTAGCTGGTTAGATTAGAGTCCTTATTAAAGAGGAAAGGTCAGGAGACCAGAGGGCTCTCCTCTCTCTCTCTCCCTTTCTCTCTCTCCATCTCTTCTGTCACTCTCCCTTCTTTTCTCTCTTCCTCCTTTATTTCTTCTTTTTCTACTTCTGTCTCCCCCCTCCCTTCTCTCTCTACTTCTTCTATCTCTCTCCCCCCCTCTTGTCTCTCTCCTTCTCTCTCTCTCCTTCTCTCTCTACTTCTTCTATTTCTCTCTTCTCTCTCTCTCTCCCCCTCTCGTCTCTCTCTCCTCTCTCTCTCCCTTCTCTCTCTGCCCCCTTCTCTCTCTCCCCCTCTTCTCTCTCTCCTCTTCTCTCTCTCCCCCTCTTCTCTCTCTCCTCTTCTCTCTCTCCCCCTCTTCTCTCTCTCCTCTTCTCTCTCTCTCCCTTCTCTACTTCTTCTATCTGTCTCTCTCTCCTTCTCTCTCTCTCCCCGTCTTCTCTCTCTCTTCTCTCTCTCTCCCGTCCTCTGTGTGTGTGTGTGTCCTATGTGGAATCTCACCAGAACTCAGTTGCCACCCTGATCTCAGCCTTCCAGCTTCCAGAACTGTTTGAAATAAGTGCCTGTCGTTTAACCCAGTCTATGGTATATAGTTAGAGCAGCCTGAGCTGCCTAAGATGCTCAGACCATCTGATAAATAGAGTTAAAATTGCTACAAAACTAGCTGAGTGATCTTCAGTGGCTTAAAAAAAATTGCGAAAGGAGACTCCATGTTCTGTAAGATCAGCGCTATCTAAACAGCTGGGCTTTAAATTATCCAGAAGCGGCCGTGGTGAAGGGTGTCGAGGGCCCCCCGGGAAGGAGACGCAGCCTGCCTCAGCGGCCCGACACCTCCACATGCGCGCAGGCCACGCGCCTCTCACCCAAGGGGCTGCGGCGCCTCTCCGCGTGGGTCCTCTGCCGACCGTGAGTTGGGCCACTGAAAGGCGCACCGGCCCTTGTCCAGAAAGTTTAATGGGATTGGTGTGGTTTCCCCCAGGTGAAGATATAGCGTCATTTGGATGAAAATATAACTGCGTTTTTAACACTAGGTCTGAGCGGAATATACTACAAAATGACAAGTCACCACTGGAATAAAGTGTCCTTCGGTACGAATGCAAAGTACTAAAAGAGTTTTCGAGTAATTCAGGCCTTGGACCCGAAGAGGGCTGAGGAGGTTCCCCCTACAGGTCCCCTTGCTTGGAGGGTGCCTCATCCCACGAGCAACAACCCGTGCGTTCT
Organism: Oreotragus oreotragus; assembly: GCA_006410675.1. Classification (NCBI taxonomy): domain Eukaryota; kingdom Metazoa; phylum Chordata; class Mammalia; order Artiodactyla; family Bovidae; genus Oreotragus; species Oreotragus oreotragus. The sequence goes on from SJYX01001977.1 coordinate 70,432, forward strand.
GGTTTGCTTCCTGTGGTTCTGTTTTGTTGGCCTTCTAAGAAAAATGGAGGAAGTTCATTAATTTACTGAGCAAAAGAGCTGTTGGGCGAGAGGCATGGGACAAGCAGAACCAGACTGGACTGGGAGCGGAGGAGTGTGCTGGGGCCAGGGAGGTGCCAGGGAGCCGAGGAAAGGCGGCCGCTCCCAGTCTCCCTGGACTGCGTGTCTGCGCAGCTTTGATTCCCGCAGAACTAAGTTCCCTCCCACCCGCTAGCTCTGCAGGTGAGTTGCTTGAAAGCCGCTTAGAACTCTCTGGAAGGTCCTTCATCAGAAGAGTGAGCAGAAGGGGAATGGCCCCCTGGCTCCAGGAGGCACTAGACCGAGTCAGACACATCCAGTCCCACCCAGGCGCAGGCCCAGCTCCCATCGACTCTGACCCAGAGGATCTGACAGCCATGCAGGCAGGCGGATGGGGCCTGAGAGCGAGGCCCCAGTCCCCTGCAGGTCTCCAAGAAGATCTGAGAGGGGCCACCACTCGGCCAGGGCAGACCGTCGTTCGGGCCATGGGCCTGTCTTGATTTCTAACCTTGAAACAGTTAGACACAGCCTTGGCCCTGGTCCCACAAGTCAGTGGGTCCGATTCTGTCTTATAGGAATAAGTCTGCCATCTATAATGGCATTCCAAAGGTTCTGCATGCATGCATGCTCAGCCACTTAGTCATGTCTGACTCTGTGACCTCATAGCCGGTAGCCCACCGGGCTCCTCTGTCCATGGGATTCTCCAGGCAAGAATACTGGAGTGAGTTGTCATGCCCTCCTCCATGGGATCTTCCCAACCCAGGGATTGAACCTGAGTCTCCAGCTTGGCAGGCAAATTCTTTACCACTGAGCCACCAGGGAGCCCTAAGAGCTGGAGCTTTCTAAAGCCTACAAGCTCCACCTTAAGCTACAGCCCTGGAGATGACCTGTTCCTGCAACCACAAGACCCAAGTGCTGGGGGGCAGCCTCTCGCTCTGGGACCCCAGACTTCCAGGATCCACGCTCACTTGGGAAGAGCAGTCTGAGCAGCACTTTTTTCGCCAGCCTGGGATAAAGTATTTCCTCTCCATTGTTCCCTTTACTTATTATGTCTTGAGTACATAGTTCCCTTTGACAAAGGAGCCTTTAAAAGCCCCATAAAAGACAACTTGAAAGAGACACATGGTTATTTCCTTGATGGGGATATTTATAAGGACTCAGGCTGTGACAACAAAAACATTTGTTCCTTGTTCTAACAGCTTGAGAAGCGACTTTCCACCTCATCTTGCGTTATCTGGGTTTCTAAATCAGGATCGGTAGGAGGGATGCTGTCCTGGGAGGCAGGGAGCCTGGGTCTGAGAACCGGCTCTGTGACCTCACACTGACTGGGTGGTCTTTACTGCTCATTGCTCAAACGGTCTTGGCCTCAATTTCCTCTGCTATAAAATGGAAATAATAATATACTCTCTGTCTACATCACCACACCCAGACAGGCTTTGTCACAACTATCATCCCTCCCATCTATTTGTCCAAAAGCCCTTTCATTCTAAAAATCATTTAGTGTCCCCTAAGAAACCCACATGACCTCCCACCTTTTCCTCTTAAGATTTAAGCCTGAATCCTAAAGTTGCTCCTTGGGTTACTCACTTTTCCTGGGTTCTGTTTATTTTACTTTTGTAAATCTATGTTTTATGAGCGGGCTCTCAGCCAGGAACTCAGAAGCGTAGAGAGAAAACTCCTTTTGCTCCCAACACGGGCACATTCCTTTACTCGGGGCCTAGTACCTGCTGTTTCTCGGCCTGAAACACTTTCCCTAAAAGGCTCCCTCAGAGCCTTTTCCCTTCAGGACTCCCTCACCCCCTCCGACCATCTTATCTGTGAGGCCTACCTTGCCCATACTGAGTCAGACAGAGAAAGACAAGTACTGTATGACCTCGCTTAGACGTGGACTCCAAAACAAAGATAGTAGAAACGAACTTTACTTTCAAAACAGAAACAGAGTCACAAGATGTACAAAACGAATGTATGGTCACCAAGGCAGAAGGTAGGGGGAAGGAATAAATTAAGAGATTAGGACTGACATACACACACAACTATATATTGCATAGATGACTAATAAGTTATCTGTGTATATAGCACAGTGAACGCAATACTCTCTTAAGGACCTGTATGAAGGAATCTAAAAGAGAGTGGCTCTGTGTAAGAACCTGCCTGCCAATGCACAAGAATAAGAGATGCAGGTTCTATCCCTGGATCAGGAGGATCCCCTGGAGAAGAGAATGGCAACCCACTCCAGTGTTCTTGCCTGGAGAATCCCACAGACAGAGGAGCCTGGCGGGCTACAGTCNATCTAAAAGAGAGTGGCTCTGTGTAAGAACCTGCCTGCCAATGCACAAGAATAAGAGATGCAGGTTCTATCCCTGGATCAGGAGGATCCCCTGGAGAAGAGAATGGCAACCCACTCCAGTGTTCTTGCCTGGAGAATCCCACAGACAGAGGAGCCTGGCGGGCTACAGTCCATACAGTTGCAAAGAGTTGGACATGACTAAAGCAACATAGCACACACTTATGTATATATGTAACCGATTCACTTTGCTGTACAACAAAAACTAATGCAACACTGCAAATCAACTATACTCCAATAAATTAATTAAAAATAAAATAAAACTGGAGACTTCTCCAGCCCCACACCTCCTAGGCCCTTCTTCTGCCATCTTTAGCACTCAGAAGCATCAGGTGTGCTATAATCCTAACTTGTTTTTCTTACTAACAATCTATCTCCCTCTCATTAGAATAGAATGGGGGCATAGAATTTTGTGGGGTTTTTATACGTGGTTCTATTCTCTGCAGCTTAGAACAGCACCTGGAATATAAGAGGTGCTCAATAAATACATTCTGAATGAACAGATCTTTTTTCGACCTATAGAAATTGTTCCTATTTTCCTCTTTCTCTATGTTTTCCTCTGTTTCTTTTGTCCAATAACTTCTGCCCAATCGGACTGATCATCTAGGTTTAAACTGCTTTCATCTAGATTACAATAAAACATTTGCATATCGTTTGGTTTAGTAAATATTTCTTGACTCCCTACTATTTAGACCCTGTTCTAGAAGCAAGGCTTTAGCAGCCAGTGTCACTGCTCAGCTCACACCCCTTGACCCCGAGGAGATCAATAGCCATAATTAATCCCTTACCCGCCAACAGCTTCCCACCTCTATTTAGCTCATGGGCTCTCTTCTCAGCCAAAGTGCTTTCTCTGACACAGAACTTGCACTGCTCCATTCAGTTACAACCAGAAGTGCAGGGTTAATACTTCTGGAGCCATAAGTTAGTGGATCAGTGTCCCAGCCTCCAATTCACAGGACACACAATTTCTTGAGGGCCCCACGGGAACTGAGCCCCAACTTCCCCCAGCAGTGATCCGCTTATTAATACACCCTCTTGTTGGATTTTCTCTCTTTTCTGTCTCCCACCGTCATTTCCTCACCTGTGTCTCCTGGGTTCATCCCCCAACTCAACTACCTGCACCCAGGTCCTGGTCTCGGGTTCCCAGGAGTTGGGGAAGGAGGAAAGGAAAACCTGGCTGGTCGCTGTGTTCAGTTGGGAAGACCCATGGGTTCTAAGAAGTACCCAGGCTGCTGCCAGCGAGCAGAGAGCTCATGTCTCCTGCGCTGGAAGGTGGCTTGTAACCTGAACAGCAGCAGAACATCAGTGCTGGGAGGTTTCCTGGATGAGCCTACAGCAAACCCGCCAAGCGCTTACCTCAATTATACTCTCAGCTGAACAGGAAAGTCTGAGCCGGAAAGAATTCTAAGTGCATGCTTGTAGCCATGCTCTTCGAGGGCTGTGGCCCCAGAGGTGACCGACTTCCCCCCACCGTGGCCTTCCAACCTCTCCTTCACATCCTCTTCTCTCTTCACTCCTTCCTCCTGTCTCTTTTCCTCTTTCTCTTCCTCTAGAAGAGTGGGGTCTGGAGGGATGGAGAGATCGAGAGTAGCCCTACATAACAGGCTGCAGAGGATGTGATTCCTAAATGGGTCAGTACCTTGTTGGTGATTCACGCTGAGGCGGACGACACGGCAGCTTAGCAGAGAAAAGAGCAGCCGGATCATTCCAAGCACTGCTGCTGCTAAGTCACTTCAGTCGTGTCCGACTCTGTGTGACCCCATAGACGGCAGCCCACCAGGCTCCCCCGTCCCTGGGATTCTCCAGGCAAGAACACTGGAGTGGGTTGCCATTTCCTTCTCCAATGCATGAAAGTGAAAGCACNTGCTAAGTCACTTCAGTCGTGTCCGACTCTGTGTGACCCCATAGACGGCAGCCCACCAGGCTCCCCCGTCCCTGGGATTCTCCAGGCAAGAACACTGGAGTGGGTTGCCATTTCCTTCTCCAATGCATGAAAGTGAAAGCACAGCCCTGTGGAATGTGCCAGAAATGACAAGAGTCACTGGGAGGCATCAAGCCCAGCCCAGCACTGGTACCAGTAGTGTCACCATCTACAATATGCAGCTAAGATGGTTCAGTCACACTATCACAGATCATAAATCCAAACTGCAATGAAAATGCAAAAGAGAAGATGCCGGCTTATTCGGAACCTCAGTGGAAAATTGCTCTTGTTTAGGGTTGTTTTTTTTCTTCCTCTTTCTTGGTCTACTGCCACTTGAATAGATAAGAGCACAGGTTTGGGTTTGGCTTTCTGATTTGCTCTGGGGCATTTTTGACATTGGCTTTTTTCCTCTTTATTTTTTTTTAGTTTCATCTGGTACAGAGACAGGGGGTGGCAATTCCCTGGTGGCTCAACTGCCAACTAATGCAGGAGATGCAAGAGATATGGGTTCAATCCCCAGGTTGGGAAGATCCCCTGGAGGAAGGCATGGCAAGCCACTCCAGTATTCTCGCCTAGAAAATCCCACGGACAGAGGGGCCCAGCAGGCTACGGTCCTTGGGGTCACAGAGTTTGACATGACTGAGCATACACACACACAGAGGAGAGGGAGACAAGAAAAGGAGAGCTGAAGGGTTCAAGGAATCAGAGACCTAAGTCCTGACTCAAAGCAGTCATCCCGACAAGCAGTTTTCAAACAGTGGCCCGGGAGCTCTGATGAGGCATCTCAGGGCCACTGGGAAGCAGGGACAGATGATTCTGATTTTCCACACCTATTCTATTTGATGCATCAGAGTTCTCTGAAGAATTTGGTTTGAGGGAAAAAAATCCCCTGCCAACATTAAATCTGAAAAGCATTTATCTTATATTTTAATATACCCATTATATACAGTGATACTCCATTAAGAAAAACAAATGCCTCCTCCTGATACAATAAGCTTTATTCCTGAAATGTGAGGGAGATGATTTTTCTTATGTCAAATTTTTCCATAGAACTCACAAGAATACACTTTGGATGGGAGTTGGACAACTGCTTAATTAACTTTTTCACTGCAACCATCTCCCATTTGGAATTTAGAATTTATACAACTATCCAGAGACTTCTAAAAGTCACTCACTATATGACTATAAGATGTTTTCAAACACACCTATCTTCATAAAAGCAGAATGGATGACAGATGTTTTGGACTAGAGTTAACTTGCCCATGGCATCGCCAGTGAGAAAAATTAATAGTGTAGATATGAGTAATGATACTAGGCAGGGTAAGTTATGCTACACCAATATAACAAACAAAACCCCCAAATCTCAGTGGCCTAACGAAGCCTTCACTACTCACTCATACACTTCTGATGTAGGCTGGGGGACTTTCCAGGACAGACTGCTGTCCCTGTCTTTGCGTCTGCCCTTGAAGAAACAACGGGCTTGTTGCCACTGGCCAAGACCTTGTGCCCAAGCAGCATCCCTTGACCCTAAATCCTTACAAGTATCCTCAGGAGTGTAAACATTCTTGAAACAAGCATCTGAGCAGCAAGTCTCAGCTGCTGCAGTGCTATTGTTTCATATTATTTATGATAGCTATTGTGATTATCAGAATTTATAGCAGTCATTAGGCAGCAGGCACCGTGGCGCTCTCAGCCAGCAATCTGTCACTCTTCTCGGTTGAAGGGAGAGGAAAGGACGTGGGCAGTTACAGGGCACCCAAAGCTCCGGATAGCCTTGCGCTAAGAATGATGCAACCTTCCTCCCGGAGAGCTGGCGAGACCTTGATAATGGAAAGAGAGAGAGAAAGAGAGGGAACAAGGAAAGAGGAACAAGAGCAAACGAAGGCGGCCAGGCATGCTGCCAGAACTCGGAAAGCCACAGCACTGGAGATGAAAGGAGATGGTCATAGCACAGCCCGGGTCCAGGTGTCTCAGAAGTTGGTTGTACCCTGAGCAACCAGCCACAAAGGGTGTCTGCGTTCACAACAAACTTCAAAACTAGGGATGCCAAAAAGGTGTTTGTTTGTTTGTTTTCAAGGCAACAAGCAACACCAGCTCCTCGATCCTGATTTAGCATTCACTGTTCAGCACCCACATTTGCCCTCTGACTCACAAACTAATAAAAGGAAGACCTCACCTGGTGAGGAACACAGCCGCACAGAGCTGGAGCTACCCGTGTCAGACACCACCGTTAACTTCACAGGTTATTTTTAATGACTGTCAATTTGTGGGGAAACATTCTTTAGGAATACAGATTCTCTTGTCTTACGTGAACCACTCACAATCTTCGTCTTAGCCCACACATCCATGGATTAAAAAAATACAATAAGCTATTTGTCATCCTGAGGTTGTAGCAACTACGATGTCTATACTAGGACATCCCTTCATGTTTGCAGAGAAGGTTTTTGTTGTTTTTTTTTTTTAATCTGTTTCAAAGTGCTTACAACCCGTCATCTCATTTGGTTTTTATGAGAACTCTCTACAATGGGCCATTATGTTTCATTTTCAGGAGCCTGCACTAACTCCCCAAGGAGAGCGGTCATTTCTTAGCGAAGCAACCAATCTGCAGGCCAAGCACAGTGCCACAACCAAGTGCTCAAAAATGTTTACAGAAAGAATTAGCAAATGAGGGGATGTGTGAAGGTTATTTCTGTTTGAATAATGAGCACACTGAAGTCTGTAGAAAGCCATATTTACTTGCGTTCATGGTGCTATGTGGTGGCAGAAACTGGTATCATGTCTCTTAGATTAGATTTGCGCTCTTCGCGCTTACGTAAATCTCACTGTAGAAATATTCCTCGTTACACAAAATTTCAAATAAGAAAACCTGATCCAATGTGCACACAGCAGGGACAAGCTAATCTAATTCAGAGCCTTATTCTATTTTTTATTTTGAGTTCTATTTCCTATCAGCTGATATGGTGTAAGAGCTAACTACAAGCCAGTTCTCCTTGTTAGTGTTGAAGCTGACGCTTTAATATACCCATTTGTTGTTGTTTAGGCGCTAAGTAATGCCTCGCTCTTTTGTGACCCCATGGACTGTAGTCTGCCAGGCTCCTTTGTTCATGGGATTTCTCAGGCAAGAATACTGGAGTGGGTTGCCATTTCCTTCTCCAGGGGAATCTTCCTGGATCAGGGATTGAGCCTGCATCTCCTGCATTGCACACAAATTATTTACCACTGAGCCACCTGGGAAGCCCCTAATATATTCATAGGATTGATGAAGTGTGACAGACAAACTCACAGAAGTGTGCTGAGCCTTCTGAAGAAAATGCCTTTGGTTAAAGAGGCAAAGAGCTAAAGAACCTCTTGATGAAGGTAAAAGAGAGAGTGAAAAAGCTGACTTAAAACTCAACATTCAAAAAACTAAGACCATGGCATCTGGTCCCATCACTTCATGGCAGATAGAAGGGGAAAAACTAGAAGCAGTAACAGATTTGATTTTCTCGGGCCCCAAAATCACTGTGGACGGTGACTGCAGCCATGATTAAGACACTTGCTCCTGGGAAGAAAAGCTACCACAAACCTAGACAGCATATTAAAAAGCAAAGACATCACTTTGCTGACAAAGGTCCATACACTCAAAGCTATGGTTCCTCCAGTAGTCATATGCAGATGTGAGAACTGGACCACAAAGAAGGCTGAGCACTGAAGAATCGATGCTTTCAAATTGTGTTGCTGGAGAAGACTCTTGAGAGTCCCTTGGACAGCAAGGAGATTAAACCAATCAATCCTACAGGAAATCTACCCTGAATATTCATTGGAAGGACTGTTGTTGAAGTTCCAATACTTTGGCCACCTGATGTGAAGAGCCGCCTGATTGAAAAAGATCTGATGCTGGGGAAAGATAATGAAGGCAAAAGAAGAGGAGGGTAGCAGAGGATGAGATGGTGGGGTGGCATCACTGATTCAATGGACATGAACTTGAGCAAACTGGGAGATAGTGAAGGACAGGGAAGCCTGGCATGCAGCAGTCCAAGAGGCTGCAGAGTCAGACGTGACTTAGCAACTGAGTAACAACAAAGGGGCCCAGAGGAGACAGGCTAAAAGAGAGGAAGGAGAGACAGTGGAGGGGTGGAAGTGGGAAGGAAGGAAGGAAGGAAGGAAGAAGGGAGGGAGGGAGAGCTGGAGGAAAGGCAGAAGCCGACAGGTTCCCCTGGGCTCGTGCCTGCAGCATGCCATGGCCAGGAGCATGTGCAACAGCCAGTGATGCACGCCCACATCAAGCTTCAGTGGGCTCTTCCAAACTAAAATATTTATTTGCCATCCAGGAGTGCAATGCTTATTTGTATTTTGGTTTTTTGACTTGATTTTTGTTAAATATTTCACTCCTTACTTACAGTAGAATTTAAAAGAGAACTTTAAAAACAAACCGGGTTAGAAAGTACAGTGGGAGAACCTAGAAATGATTGGGTTGTGCTTGTTTCTTATTCAACACTTGGAAACAAAATTCCTAGTGAGCTAAAAGTGGTCATTGAGGAGTGTGTACCTTTAATTGGCTCATTAGCAACGCAGTCAACATGTTTCACCCTCGAAATGAGAGAGAAGTGTCTCAATTACCCAGCAAGTGCCTGCGTGTGCCACAATTAGCTAATTATTGAGGACATTTTTTCTGTGCTTGATCAGTCAGGCAGTCCCTAGAAAAGAGGACGCTAACCTCAAAAATCCAAATCCAGAATTTTCAGAAGTTAATTTTAATTTGCATGTTCAAGAAACAAATATTAATGTTTGGGGTGGGGAATTTATATTTCTAGTCACCAATCACACCTGGTTTAGGATATTATTGTTTGAATTAGGAACAAACATCATAGATTTTTACAGCTATCAGAGAAAATTGACTCCTATCACTAGAGACATGTGCACTGGAGTAAGAAATTACCTGAACAGGCAATTGTTTCAAAGCTGTCATATCTTCTACTTGTTTTCCTAAGGCTTCCTTTATCTTCCCAAAAGTCCCATATTTTCCCAAAAGCACCCTTCCCCTTCCTCAATTAAGATGCTGTATGAGCCCTAAATTCTATCTGCCTTTTTGAGTCACATTTTTCATGAGCTCCCATTTACCTACATAAATAAACATTGTCTTTTCTCTTGCTAATTTGACTGTTGTTGATTTAATTCACAGGCCCTCTTTAACTTCATATAAGAAGTTGAGAGAAAGTTTTCCTTCCTAGACATTATCTAGATTTTTGTTCTCATTTGATCATTGGATTTGTCATACATGTGTGTTAAATGTGATCAAGTACATTTTATAGATCCATTGAGATGATCATGTGTAATTCAATGCATTAACTGAATCACTGCTTTAATAGATTTTTTTCTTTTTAGATCATTTATTTAATAGATATTATCTATATTTGCATCCTTAGGATTAATCCTACTTGATCACTGTGGCAGAAGCTGCTAACTGTCCACCAAAATTTATTCTCCCTACATCCAGAGTAAAAGAGTGGAAACTGGGGCTGGAGCAGCTGAGCTATAGACAAGAAAGTGTGGGTAAATGTTTAAAAAGTGTTCCCTGTATTGGGGGAGCCATGATTCATAGCATTTGCCAGTTTCCGTGCTGTTGTTACACTATGGTCAATTTCAAGGCACGTGACATCACTAAATAAAGAACTGGGAGAGAGTTTCCCAGCATGCCATTGTCTAGAGATCATATTTTCCAGTGTGACTTGCAGTTAGATGCACACACAGTGGGGGAATCTAGATGACTAGAGTCTTGCCAACAATATGACAAGGAAATTGATGTGTGAAATTTCTTTTACCTTAAGATAGTAATCAAACAAATCACACAGCCTCTTTTTCGGTCACCTGGAACCCGTGGTGACCCATTTTTCACCATGTAGATGATACTGATGTTCTAGTTAAAGTAGGATCCCAGACCAGTGATGTTGTAATTACCTGGGCCTTTTTTAAAGGTGAATTCTCAGGGCCCACTCAAAATCAACTAACTAGAAAGTCTGAGGGTGAGAGCCAGCAGTCTGGTTTTTTTAAGGCTCTCTAGGTGACTTCTGCGGAGAAGGCAATGGCACCCCACTCCAGTACCCTTGCCTGGAAAATCCCATGGATGGAGGAGCCTGGAAGGCTTCAGTCCATGGGGTCGCTAAGTCGGACATGACTGAGCGACTTCACTTTCACTTTTCACTTTGATGCATTGGAGAAGGCAATGGCAACCCACTCCAGTGTTCTTGCCTAGAGGATCCCAGGGACGGGGGAGCCTGGTGAGCTGGCATCTATGGGGTCGCACAGAGTCGGACACGACTGAAGTGACTTAGCAATAGCAATACGTGACTTCTGAGTTGCACTAAAGTTTGAAACCCACTTCCTAAGTAATAATGAAACAACGTAATTAAAGGAACCTGGGTCCCTGGGTGAACAAAAGGAACAGCCAGCAAACCTGGAGCCTTGTAGCATCAACATGAAAGAAGAATAAATGCCTATGTTCTTTAAGCCACTGAGGTCTTTTTAGTCCATCATCTTTGCTTCACTTTAATTAATAGAGCTTTGATTTTTTTTCATCAGCACTGAATTGGATTTGATAGCAGCTTACTTATGATTTAATCTACCAAAATCCCATTAAACACTTCTGCATTTACATTTATCATGTATCTATTTCCTTTATACGTGCCCTAGCCCAGTTTTCCTTTTGAGGTTATACTGGCCATTGTAGTTTGTTCGTCGTTTTATTTCTCATCTGCACACCATTCCCCATTCAGGATCTCTTATGACTATCTCCAAATCCAAGTCTTACAGTCTTGGTGTGGGGTCTCTGTTCTATGAGAATGTGGGTCACAGTCCCCCACCTGCCAGTGGCCAGCCTGCTCCAGTTTCTGGCGATGGGGCCGCATCTGTGGCTTTCTACCTCCCAGGCCTCCTGCTAGCCCTAAACTGGCGGTGGTTGGAAGAGATTTTCTTTTGAGTATTTTAATAACATTAAGGTGAATAATCATAACTCCCTACAGCAACCATGACTTAGAAATGCAAGTCATTAGCTAGATATATTATATTTACAAGTCTGATTCTTCTTAACCATCATTTAACATATAGGTTTTCTTTTTTTTACTAAGATGTATACTCAGATGCTTATCCAGAGAGAGCAAAGTATCTCGATTTTATGACATGTTTGCTCTACCTGGCTCATTTACGGTGCACGTGTGCATGCAAATCTCTCCAGCCACGCCCAACTCTGTGGGACCCCATGGACTGTAGCCCTCCAGGCTCCTCTGTCCATGGAGTTCTCCAGGTAAGAATACTTGAGTGGGTTGCCATGCCCTCATCCAGCGGATCTTCCCAGGGATTGAAACCATCCTACATCTGCATCGGCAGGAGGGTTCTTTACCACTAGTGCCACCTGGGAGACCCTTATTTACGGTACCTGTGTGCAATAGATTCTAAATTTGTTCTAACATTTCATTCCTTATTTTAACTGAGAAAGAAAATGACCAGTTCAGGACTTTGGATCTCACAAAATTCTTACAAAATACTATGCATTCTTACCTTTCCATAATGTAAGAACAGCTCAAGAAATCAGGCTTACGATTTTCCTTTCTACATTTTGAGCCTATGCTGTCTTCTGTATTTGGGCATTTCCCTGACGCTGTTAATTCGTCTGTCACACATCTGCCCCTTTTGCTTTCCCACTGCCAAGACTATTGTGATGATCTGCAAACACGTCTTCTTTGCTCACTGAATTCCCCCTCCAAAATGACGTTACCATCTACCACCTACTTCTAACCACACGCCTATGTTGCTGATAATACTTGAAAGTCCCCACATTCACTAAATGTCTAAAGAATGCACTCTCAGTGTCAAATTCAAGGTCCTCCAAGGCCTGACTTATCTCTCTAAGTTGTACCCAAATCCATGTGAGCCCAAGAGGATGCGTTCCCATTTCATGCCTTTAACACTGCCTTTCTACTCACCTCCAACGTCCTTGTCTACCACTGTTTATAGACATCAAAGTCCCACCTGTCCTTTGAAGACCAGGTCAAAGGCTCTGCCTGACATCTGTCTTCCCATAAATGTTCTAGCCGACAGTTGTTTCACGTTCTTCTGAAACCCTCTAACGTCTTATCTCTCCCTTCTGGCAGTTTGCAGTGTTTTACTTTGAACTTCTGCTCTCCGTGTCACCTGCTTTTGTACACCGATTTGGGTCACATACCCTAATATCATGGGAGGTGCTCAGGAGCTGAGTATATAACTCATGTGTTTTTTTCGTTACATGGGAAAAAGTCACCATTTGCAACCCTAACCACCACTGTAGTTTACTCAAGTCAGATTAGAGATGCTGAGAATTTGATACAGGGCATATTCACAAAATTCAAATTTCATAGCTTCTGGCAGTTCTTTATAACCATGAAAGGTATCTCAAGGTTAATAATCAATTTATTTAAATTTAGCAAAGTATATTGGTGAGTTTTTAGATATGCAAATGATGGCTATTATAGAAAGAAGTTTTACCTAAGGCTGATTTTTAATGAGTCTTTGTTACTCAAAACATTTCTGTCTTATTTTTCACTGTTTGGGGCCCAGCACAGTAAAATTTTTCCAGATCCCAACAATCTTTGAGTTCTGGACTTCCTCCATTCGCTTCAGTCTCTCCTTCCAAACCAGCCAGTTCTTTCCTGAATTCATATCATTCTTACAATATCTTGATAATGGCAGCCAATAAAAACCAACACATGCTCCTAACACACTGCCTTTTGATCTTGAACTTTGGAACAAGAGGTACAGTAGACACAAGATCTAACTTCAAGCTTTTCACGGTGATAGTTTTACCAAAAACACTGTCACTGCAAGAGACAGAACTCCAGGCTTTCTGTCCGTAGTGCGAGCTTTCTCACCACTCAACTTCTAAGCCAAGTTCACACATCCTCAGTTTAAATGACACAGGAATCCATACCCCGAAATCCACACTAGCTGCTCCAGTATACAAATTCCAAACATCTCACAATAAAAGCTTATTTCTCATTCACATGAAGTCCAGTGGCTGCAGAAGAGAATTCTATTCCATGTAGTCAGGCAGGCACCCAGAGGGACAAAGTCTCCAGCAGCTTCTACACAAGGCTTCCATCACTTCCATGGTTACCCTGTATGTTATCATCCCCTGGAATGTGGGAGAAGAAAAGGTGGAGTCATATAGGAGATTTTATGGAACAGGCCTGGGGGGAAAAAAAAAAAAATATATATATATATATATATATATATATGTATATATAATTTCTCTCTGTACAGCCTATCAGCCAGAACTCTATTACCTGGCCATAACTAACTCCTCGGCTGACTTAGAAATGTAGTCTAGACGTGGACAAGGAGGAAGAGGAGCTGGGTTTACTGAATCCATCATCTGTGTCATGGATATCGTGACTCACGGACTTGCAAGGAAATGTGTAACTGTGGCCTGAGAAGCAACGTCTTAACACGGAAAGAGATTGGTCCTGATTGACATCAGGCCCATCAAGGCTTCAGTCTAGGCCTAGGTACTTATTATGTATGTGACTTCAACTGTTTTTATGAACTTCTCTGAGACTTATTTCTTCATCTGTGAAATGGAGCTATAGCACCTACTTCACGTAGAACTGTGATGAAAAGTAAAATAATATATTTAAGAACTTAACAAAGAAACTGCCAAAAACATATATTAGTATTTATACCAGAATTATTAAAAGAATTGTGTGAGGAATCAGGACAACCTGACATCAGTTTCACATTCCTTATCTAAACAGCAACTTTTAACTTAGACCTGATATTTATGAAACTTCCAATCATAGTTTCTTTCTAGGATGAAGAAATACTTAGGCTTCCAAGAGCCAGTGAAAGGGAATTTAAAAGAGCTACATAAAATATAAATGTTGCTTCCCAAATGTTCCAGGTAGAACAAAACAATGTCATGAGAAATACTTGCATAAGGATCAGATTTTATAATTTGCAGTGATGGACCCCAAAGGTAGCAGAGCTGGTTTCTTCGTGGGCAGAGCTCATGTGTTTGAAAGCTTGCTCATGACAAGACAAAATTATTTTTACAGTCCAAAACAAAAACATTTTCCATCTTCCATTTGTAAATAAAAAAACTCCCCCTTTGAGCAAGAGCAGAGTTGGAACACTACATATTCAAGTGTGACCAAAGCTTCCGGTATCTTTATGAATCTCCAGAAAAAGTTTGCCGCATGAAACTGACCTGTAACTACATCCTGCCCAGGAGTGTCACTGCCTCTTTGCTCCAAAGCAATGCATCATTAATGTTTTCCTCCTCAGTTTGCCACATTTAACCCTCAATCCTCATTTAAAAAGAAAATACCGCTGAAAGATCCAAACTTCACAAAAATGGAAACAACGTTAGAAAGTTCCAAGCAATCAAATAGAACATGGTATGTGTGTATATATAATGTGTGTGTGTGTGTGTGTGTGTGTGTGTGTGTGTGTGTGTGTGAGAAGAATGATCAAGAGGGACTTCCCTGGTGATCCGGTGGTTAAGAATCCACCTGCCAGTGCAGGGGAACACAGGTGCAATCCCTGATCCAGGAAGATTCCACGTGCCATGGGGCAAATACTGAACCCGGGCACCACCGCCCGAGAGCCTGTGCTTCACTCGGAGAAGGCACCGCAGTGAGAAGTCCACACGCTGCAACTAGAGGACAGCCCCTCTCGCTGCCACTAGAGGGAGCCCGAGTGCAGCAACAGGACACAGTGCCGCCAAAAAGTAATCATGCTGCTGAGTCGCTTCAGTCGTGTCCGACTCTGTGCGACCCCATAGACGGCAGCCCACCGGGCTCCACCCCTGGGATTCTCCAGGCAAGAACACTGGAGTGGGTTGCCATTTCCTTCTCCAATGCATGAAAGTGAAAAGTGAAAGGGAAGTCGCTCAGTCTGTCCGACTGTTAGCGACCCCATGGACTGCAGCCCACCAGGCTCCTCCGTCCATTGGACTTTCCAGGCAAGAGTACTGGGGTGGGGTGCCATTGCCTTCCCCGAAAAGTAATCATAGTACTTGGGAAAAAAGAGTGACGAAGAACACTGACTGAGCTTCCTGGAAAACACATCCAAATTATTGATTTAAACATCGGCTCGTTTGGATGTGAAATTACATGCACTCTAAGCAGTTACTATATATAGATTTTATTATCCATACTGAAATTTCAGGAAGATCGTTTTCCAGAACCTCGTGTTTCTCTTTTCTGTTAGCCTGGGCTGTTCAGTTCTTGATTGTGGGTAAGAATGCTTATTCATGCCCGGATGCTGTTTTTTTCTTTTTCTTTATTTTTCCATTTGTCAATAGACAGATAGAGGTGGTGCTTTGACAGGAGGGAGGCAGAGGATGTGGTAGTGTTTGCTTTCTTTCTCTATTCTGGTGGTAATGTCCAAATACAGTTACTAAGTTTATGAAACTATTTTGATTTAAGAAAATCATAGTTTTTACCTGCTTCTTTCTCATTGCTTTAAGAATCAAAGTTTAAGGTCTCTTTGGGATCATCTACTGATCATAATTGTCTTTGAATGATCTTAAAATACCAAATATCTAAACGTAGAGTTAAGAACTGATATCTAAGTAACGTTCTGGCCAGAGCCAAAAATGAGTCCCAGAAAGATGTGAGCATGAATTCATTCTGGTCACGGGAAATCGGAAAATACAGCCACAGAGTGGGGACCTCCCTGGCGGACCACTGGTTAAGAATCTACACTTCCTGGTCAGGGAACTAACATCCCACATGCTGGTGTGGCCAAAAAGTGGAGCGAGCCTCTCCAGGTACCACACGCAGTAGGCAGGCAGGTTCACTTGGCATCAGGCAGTAAGAGCTTCACTCAGGTTGGTTATATCCAAAAAGAAACTGTTAATAAATTGAGGAATCCCTAGCCACTGAAAACTTTAATCTGTATGTATATGTGTGCTGTGCTCAGTCATGTCCGACTCTGCAACCCCAAGGACTGCAGCCTGCCAGGCTCCTCTGTCCACGGAATTCTCCAGGCAAGAATACTGGAGTGGGTTGCCATTCTGTTCTCCATGGAACCTTCCTGACCCAGGGATCAAACCTGTGTCTCCTGTGTTCTTTACGACTTGAGCCACCTGGAAAGCCCTTAATCTGTATAAGAGTTAAAAAATAACCCCCTCATGAAACATCCGCTTCCAGCGCCTTACATCTGTTAGGACTTTTTTATGACTGTATTTCATTTTTTCTTCACAAAAATCCTATGGAATTTCTTATCAGGCATCACTATCTCTGTCCACAGGTGGTAGAAATGAAGTCTCTTAAATTTCCAAGGTTATAGAAAGATTCAGAGCTAGAACTCAGCTCTCTTAATTCCAAGCCCAGGGATTTCAAGCAGTTGTCACTCTCCTATTAAGGGAAAGGGACCTCCATTCTTCTCGAATGTACTATGACGTTCAATCACACTTGAGTTCCAGTAAAATCCCAGTTTTCTGGGTGCCTTTTATTCTAAGGAGTCTGGGTTGGAGGCCAGGGAAACAGAAATCAAGGCAGAAGAAAAAAAGCAAGGTATCATGTCACTCGTCCCAATTACATGCATCTGATTTTTGCAAGACCTTTAGGAATCCCTCAAATTCAGTTTGGTTCATTTCAACAAATTAATATAAAAGGAGAATTTAGTCTTTCATACTAACATCCTGACCCCCCTCAGGCACACAGAAGAGGTAGATAAGGAAGAGAAGAGATTTTAAGAAGTAACATTGTAAGTTGCTGCTGCTGCTGCTGCTAAGTCACTTCAGTCATGTCCGACTCTGTGTGACCCCATAGACGGCAGCCCACCAGGCTCCCCCATCCCTGGGATTCTCCAGGCAAGAATACTGGAGTGGGTTGCCATTTCCTTCTCCAATGCATGAATGAGAAAAGTGAAAGTGAAGTCGCTCAGTCTGTCCGACTGTTAGCGACCCCATGGACTGCAGCCCACCAGGCTACTCCGTCCATTGGATTTTCCAGGCAAGAGACCTGGGGTGGGGCACCATTGCCTTCCCCGACATTGTAAGTTACCTGTGGCAAATTGTATTTTCCATAGATGACCACAGCAATACCTACCACCCCATATGCTCTCCTTATCATGTGTTATGAACTGACGATTTGTGTTCCCCCAAGACCCATTTGTTGAAACCATAACCCTCAATGTGATGCTATTGGGAAATGGACACTTTCAGAGCTAATTAGGTTTAGATGAGATTATGAGGGTGGAGCACCCTTGATGGGATTAGTGCTCTTATAAGTAGGAACAGAAGCAGAGCTGCCTCCCTCTGCTATATGAGGACATGGCAAGAAGGCAGCCGTCTGCAATCCAAGAAGAGGGTTCTCACCAAGAAGTTGCCAGTACCTTGATCTTGGACTTCCCAGCCTCTGAAACTGTGAGGAATAAACGTCTGTTGTTCATGCCATCCAGTCTATCGTATTTTGTTCTAGTAACTGAGATAATTAAGATACCATTAAGTTATGACAGTTATGCCATTAAGTGGCGATCTGTGGGGTTCCCATTCCCTTAAATATGGGCTAAAGTCTGGGACAGTAAAACCAGTAGGGTGCAGCAAGAGATAAAAGTGAAGCTATATAATTTCTGACGCTAAGTCATAACATGCCATACACATCTGCCTTACTTTCTTGGGATGGTCTCTCATAAAACCCAGCCTCCATGCTGGGAGGAAGCCCAGACTATCACAGAGGGAAATTCAATGAAGAGGCCACATGTACATCCATTGGTCAGACAAACCAACTGAGATCCCAGGCAAAGGTAAACATCCATTACCAGACACAGGGAGAGATGCCTTCAGGTGATTCTAGTCTCTAACTATCGAGACACTCTCAGCTTAGCCCCTAAAAAATGTGGGACAGAGACAAACTATCCCTACTGTGCTCAGTCCAAACGACTACCCCACAGAACTGGTGAGCAGAATGTTCTGTAACACTAAGTGGTCTTTTTGTTGTTGTTGTTACTTAAATCAACATGAATTTATTATCTGATGGTTCTATAGGTCAGAGTCCAACAAGTTTCACTAGGATAAAACCAGGGTTTCATTTCACTTTTTTATTGGTATAACACTAAGTTTTAGGATGGTTGTTACATCAGTAGTAACTGGAATATTGTCCCCAGTATGTGGGGGAATACCTGATCTGAGAGAAGACCCTAAACTAAATCTACACTCTTTTCTATCTCATTTGAATGCAGACAGCTTCTCAGATGCTTTTCAAACAAGGGTGGAAATATAACACAACTGCTAGATAAATGGCTGCCTAACACATGGCAGAGGCTGTGTTAATTTGCTCCCCCAAGATATCCTACATCCAGCAGAGCCACTGCAACTGCCGTTACTACTTGGTTGTTTGAATTAAGAGTTGCATTACTATCCCCCACAGGATATGGCATTTATTCTGATTTACTACCCAGGCCAGGGGTAGGGAGCTTGGAGGAGAGGTCAGGTTTGGAGATTTCCAGTTGGCCTTCCCTTCTTAGAGATCTCTTACCCCACACGCTGCTGCTGCTGCTGCTAAGTCACTTCAGTCATGTCCAACTCTGTGTGATCCCATAGACGGCAGCCCACCAGGCTCCCCCGTCCCTGGGATTCTCCAGGCAAGAACACCAGAGTGGGTTGCCATTTCCTTCTCCAATGCATGAAAATGAAAAGTGAAAGTGAAGTCGCTCAGCTGTGTCCGACTCTTCGCAACCCCATGGACTGCAGCCCACCAGGCTCCTCCATCCATGGGATTTTCCAAGAGTACTGGAGTGGGGTGCCATTGCCTTCTTCGTTACCCCACATGAGAGTTCTGTGAACTGCCAACTCTGTTCCTTTGAATTATACATTCATGGATCAAGGAAATAACATATGTGTGAGCTCACAGACCATGTGGACTCAGAGCAAGCCAGTCCTGAGATAAGGCTCCATTCACAGCCAAAGGAGGTCACGGTGACACTTTGGATAGCCAAGCACCAGTGAGAATCAGACTCTGTGCCCAACAATCCTCAAAAATCTAGGTGTTCCATTTTTCTTGATGCAAGTTATTCTGGTAAATGTCTATAGATCCATTTGATAAAAGAGGCTGAGAATTACTACTGATTAAATGTAACCCAGAGCTGTCTTGGCCCCTCCTCCAATCAATGAGTCTTGAGTCTGAGGTCCAAAAACCTCTGAGGTCCCAAAACCTTGAGGCTTAGGTCCAAAACCCGGGCAGTGAGTCTTGAGTTTTGTTGGGGTGGTTCCCCTTAGCTTCCTGATCACTTACCCTCCATTTATTTATTTATTTTTCTTTTATTTGGCTGTGCCCTGTTTTATGGAATCTTATCGGAATCTTAGCTGAAGCATAAGGATCTAGTTCCCTGACGAGAGATCAAACCTGCCCCTGAATTAGGAAGGTGGAGTCTTAACCACTGGACCACCGGGGAAGTCCCTGCTGCTGCTGCTGCTAAGTCGCTTCAGCCGTGTCCGACTCTGTGTGACCCCATAGACGGCAGCCCACCAGGCTCCCCCATCCCTGGGATTCTCCAGGCAAGAATACTGGAGTGGGTTGCCATTTCCCTCTCCAATGCATAAAAGAGAAAAGTGAAAGTGAAGTCGCTCAGTCTGTCCAACTGTTAGCAACCCCATGGACTGCACCCCACCAGGCTCCTCTGTCCATTGGATTTTCCAGGCAAGAGTACTGGGGTGGGGTGCCATTGCCTTCCCCGAGGGAAGTCCCTATTCTTAGTTTATTTTGACCGTTTACATTAACTAGTAACCTTGTTGGCTGCCTACCTGTCCTGCCTCTAAGAAGATGGTTGTCATTCAGAATATTCATAGCTCTCTGCAGATTGAGACCCTTGGCTGCAACTCAGATTTTGCTGTTCGTTGTGATGGTTGTTTTTCCTTTCTTCTGATGGTTATATTGCTACTTGGACTCTAATACCTCAGATTTTTATTACCCCCACTTCTGTTAGGAGTCCGTTTCTATAACAGCATCTCCTGCTGTCTGCCTGGTCTACAGAATTGCTGAGCTTCTCAGTGATTCATTGTTACTTGAGAAAATGGAATGTCTTCTGGACTCTCCCACAGAATACTGTCAGGTATTGGATTTTCTGACTTTAATGGTTTACCCACTGTAATATTCCCACTTCTCTGAATCTTTTGACCCCCTCCTCTACCATCTGCCAGTAAATCTTAATTTTTACTATCATCAATAAACTCAACATTAGTTTTCTACTTACTTCTAATTTCCATTAGAAACTCAAAGGGCAGGATAGAAAAATAAAGACAAATACTTTGGGAAACAAGCTGATAGAATGCATAGATACAAGTAAAACAAATTCTCTAAGAAAATTTAATTTCTATTTCAATGTATATTGCTTGTCCCTGTCTCTACAATTTGAGGAAGATGCCTACCTACTCACATCCAAATTCAATTTAATAGAAACAAATTGATAAAGAATCTTTATTTCCTTAGAAAGCAAGAATATAGTCATCTTGGAAAATGTATCAAATGGGTCCTTTTTATTGAGAAATTGTGTCATTATTTGTTGCTGTCACAATGATAATCTAATAGAATGCCATCTGCCATATAAAGAATAATTGTCTTCCAAAGAACAGAGGATTTATAGATATGTAGCTAATACTAGAAACTTGCTGTAGAAACTGCAAAATTGTGAAATACCACCTTCTGCTGTGCAAAAATCAATGAAACAAATGTTTGCTTTTATCCTGGAGCCAAACTGGAATAATTTATTTCCTTGTCGCTATTAGACTCGCTGCTGAAACAGAATCTGATTTCACCTTTGTGGGTGGCCTGGTCCTCCATTCTTGTTCTTGGTCAGCTACTGCCCAGTGAATCACATTCTTAACCTCCAGGGGTTGGAAGACTCTAGTACCACCCCCTAGCCGAAACAGAGAATATCCAAAATTGCAAATGTTTCACTCTGTTTCAATCAAGCAGGAAAACAGAGCCTCACAGGAAGGTGCTGCTTAGACCTGTGAACCTGATTTTAAAATTCAGTGATTCTTAATTTTTCCTGAAAAGTTAGCTAGTGGGAGG
This sequence comes from Oreotragus oreotragus, assembly GCA_006410675.1. Lineage (NCBI taxonomy): Eukaryota > Metazoa > Chordata > Mammalia > Artiodactyla > Bovidae > Oreotragus > Oreotragus oreotragus. The sequence goes on from SJYX01001977.1 coordinate 91,781, forward strand.
TGCGTCAAGAGATATGGGGACTTCCCTGGTGGTCCAGTGGTTAAGAATCCGCCTGCCAATGGGGAACGTGGGCTCTCTCCCTGGTCTGGGACGATCCCGCGTGCCTTGGGGCAACTGAGCCTGAGCGCTTAGAACTTGTGCTCCACAAGAAAAGCCGGTGCGGTGAGGAGCCCATGCGCCGTAACTGGAGCGCAGCCTCCACTCACCGCAACTGCAGAAAGCCGTGCAGCGCAACGGAGCCCCAGCACAGCCAAAAATAAACACACACATAAATAAATAAATAACACAGAAGAGATGTGGGCTAAAAGCACTCTATCCTCTGTGACCAGATTTGAAATTTTTTAGGTCTATTTACCCTTTTTTAGAGAAAATTTCAAATCATGAAAAAAAAAAAAAATAGGCCATTTGGTGACTGACCTCCTTTCTTTAGGGGAATGACTTGTATGTCTAGATTAATGCACTTTCCCCACCCCAAAATGTAGAATCATCTCTCTTAGTGCCCATCTAGCTTTCAAGCTAAAAAAACAAGACAAAAGAAGTTGACAAAAGTGTGAGTTCTGTCTGTTTTGCTGATCAGTCATCAAAGCTGATGCCAGCTGTCAGATGTGAGCAGAAAGACACTCTTCTTTAGTCTTATATAAAGAATTGATGCTTTTGAACTGTGGTGTTGGAGAAGACTCTTGAGAGTCCCTTGGACTGCAAGGAGATCCAACCAGTCCATTCTGAAGGAGATCAGCCCGGGGATTTCTTTGGAAGGAATGATGCTAAAGCTGAAACTCCAGTACTGTGGCCACCTCATGTGAAGAGTTGACTCATTGGAAAAGACCCTGATGCTGGGAGGGATTGGGGGCAAGAGGAGAAGGGGACAACAGAGGATGAGATGGCTGGATGGCATCACTGACTCGATGGACGTGAGTCTGAGTGAACTCCGGGAGTTGGTGATGGACAGGGAGGCCTGGCATGCTGCGATTCATGGGGTTGCAAATCTGATGCTGGGAGGGATTGGGGGCAAGAGGAGAAGGGGACAACAGAGGATGAGATGGCTGGATGGCATCACTGACTCGATGGACGTGAGTCTGAGTGAACTCCGGGAGTTGGTGATGGACAGGGAGGCCTGGCATGCTGCGATTCATGGGGTTGCAAAGAGTCGGACACGACTGAGCGACTGAACTGAACTGAATGGATTCTGGGATCATTTTGGCTTGATTCTGGTAGGAAATGTCGTGGGAACAGGAGCAGACTGGAAGAAGCACTGCTAACTTCCCATCAGGTTCTCAATGTGGGTTATGAAAAGAAGCTAGTAAGAGATGGAGAGAACCCTTTGGCAAAACATAGAATCAAATCAATAGATTCTTTTAAAAACTACCATGCTGTTTGACTCAGTGAACCTCAGGAAGGCAAAGGAGAACCTTTCAAAGGACTCTCTGTTTCCCAAATTACTTTTATCTTCCTTTAAGCTTCCGGAAAATGACATTCCTATTTCTGGCAAGGTTCAAGTGAATTCTACTTGGGGCTAGTTGCCAAACTAAAATTGCTTTAGGGCTTGCTGTGATTGGAATTTTGCTTCCTTAGTAGCAGTACAATCAAATCCCTACATCCTTATAGTAGTCATTATCAGAGATCCAGGACCTGACCACATAGCCAGCATGATGTGGGGGTTGCAAGAAGTACCTTAGCCTTCTTAGGCCACTCTGATTAATACAAGATAATTTGAGGTCTTTTGACTCCTAGGGAAAAAGGGACATCGGTGGGGTGGGGGCTGGCCTCCATCTCTGAACTGAGACATCCCAGTGGGTCTTGGGAGAGGACTTAATTAGTTACCGTGGCTCTCAGCTCCATGTGTATCCTGATGACATTCAGATTTATCTTTTCCATCCCTTAAGACATTAGTGAGGAAGATGAAAAATGGATAGTCCTTGCCAAATACACAGTCCTTAGAGTTCTCAGAAAATGAATTTTGTGTTTCCAAAATAAGAACTACCTCTGATAAAAGAAGATAAACTTGTTACTTCCCTCCAGTTCCCCTAATTCTCACTCTGCACACCCTGTCTTTGCTCTGCCAATCATTGTGTGTGTCGGTGTTCGTACACAGGGCCTGTAAATGCCAAGATACTAAAAGGATTGATTCAGTGTCACCAAAGGACGGTAAAGTGCACGTCGAAAAGAGAGGTGGATTTCCAGGCTTAACACACCTGATGGAGTAATTTGAAAGAAGGAAAAGAAACAGCCCGTTGTGTAAAGCAGGAATGACTTTAGGTCAAAGTAAGAGAAGATATAACTGCAAGAGTTGCAATCTGTTCTCAGAATTGGCTGACAGCTGTTTAGGGCTGGGGTCTCTAAGCTCTCCTCGACCTTTCACTCAGTTTCAAGACGACCACTGCAACTCCAGATTGCTGTCGTTGTCGTTTAGTCACTGAGTTGTGTCCAGCTCTTTTGCACCCACGGACTGTAACCCTCCAGGCTCCTCCTGACCTTGGGATTTCCCAAGTAAGAAAACCGGAATGGGTTTCCATTTCCTCCTCCAGGGGACCTTCCCAGCCCAGAGATCAAACCTGCAACTCCTGCACTGGCAGCTGGATTCTTTACCACTGAGCCACCAGGAAAGCCCTGCAACTCCAGGTATCACATCCATATTCAAGAAAGATGAGAACTTTCCCGGAAAGTTCTCTTTGGCTGAAGCAGTATAATATGGCTGATCCTAGCTATAAGAAGGCTGTGAAAGAATTTCCCTCTCCTGGTCTCTGTAATGGAAGGTGACAAAAGGACCATTTTTCCAACCAATCAACAGTCTGCCACGTCCCCAAAGATATTTTCCCCAACAGCTCAGCCATAACAACGGTGCCATATGGTTTATCTTTCAGGATGTGTTTGAGTAAAAGAGGAGACTGTTAATAATTACGCCAAGGAGAGACTTCCCTAGTGGTCCAGTGGCTGAGATGCTGCACTCCCAATGCAGGGGGTTCAGGTTCAGTTCCTGGTCAGGGAACTAGATTCTACATGCTGCAATGAAAGATTCTACATGCCAAAATGAAGACTGAAGATGCTGCATGCTGTAAATAAGACCTGATGCAGACCAAAAAAAAAAAAAATTTAAGAAATAACAAATTAATTAAAAATAAGCAATAGAACTTTAAAAGTTAAAAAAAAAATTATGCCAAGGAAACAGGAGCTAACAGGACTGTCCTGGGGAGGTGGGACTATGTGGCCATTCCCAACATAGACAAAACGTTTTGAGAAAGTGGCCCCTCTTCCCTCAATAATCTGATGGAGGAATGGAAAATCTGCTTCTCTGGTGAGTAGTCTCTCAGTGTGGACCCAGGGTCCCTCAATGCCCTTTCCTGTCTATGCCTCTTCCTGCCCCCAGCTTTGGAGAAGGCCAGGCCACTTTCCTACTGGAGGTTTTGTTAGGATCATTTGGCAACTAAAGCTTTGAGGCACCTACTTCTCTTACTTCTATGCAGGTGAAGCCTTTTAAGACATTTTGTTCCTACCTGCCACTCTGACTGTGGGAAAGAAGATAACAGCATTCTGTAAGGTGAAGAGAGTCTCAGAAATGAGATGGTTTCGTCCATTTGCAGGGGAGAGGGGAAGGGGTGTCCCCGCCAACCCAAACTGATTTCGTAGTATTTCCAAACAGAGATAACCAAAATGTTTACCAATAGTATACACTGAAACCTCGCATAGCATTTGACTTTTCCGTCCTGACTTCACACATTTATTCATTCAAAAAGACAGAAAAATCATCTGGGAGTGAAATTTGTACTTGGCACCATGACTATAATGTAGAAAAAGTAATTTCTACTCTTATTATTAGAAATAGCTTCTAAAAATAAAGCCAAAAACAGAAATAGCTTCTGATGTCAAAGTGAGTCCTGGAACACCAATAAATGGGTAACTCTACCACTGTAAGTTCTAGTTACTTTTATATGTCTTATCTTTCCAACTTGATTATGACTTTTTCCTCTCTTCTCTCTACTTCCAGCTTTCCAAAGTTTCTATTCTAAACAAAATGGAGAGTTACTTTTATTTTTATTTTAAGTATCTTTTCTGATTTTTTGAAGGGTATGTACTTATTCAGAAAAACCAAATACCATAGAAATGAAAGTGAAAAAGTGAAAGTTCTTTATAATTATAAACTACCACCTTGCCCACTCTCAGAGAAAACCAGTTAACATTTTGTGTACCTTCTTATTCTATACATTATTAACATATTTGTGTATAAATAATTACTGAGCATACACATTAATATTCATTCACTTAAGAGTCTACTAGTAAATTCTATATCATTCTCTCTATATTGTATGGCATCACTTCTAATGGTGTGAGAAAAACTTAAGATATGAAAGCCATTGTGGATTGTGGCAGTTTTATGAATGGAAAAATAGGAGAATTGTATATTACTATACTGAAAAAAGTATTAGAAAACACACTTTACTTGGAGCAAAATATACAGGTAGGTTGCAGTATTCTCACATAAAATACTATGAAATAAGATTTCTCCAAAACTACCTTCTATTTTCAGAGTGAGGGTAGAGATAACTTTGCATGAATGTCACACTCCATGGTTTGGGGAAGATTTTAAAAACAAATTTAATTGACCCTTTTATTAGAGTGGATGTCATTTCAAGGATCTTTTATTTTTAAAAAACAAATCCCCAAAATGACTATTTCCATGGTCTAGATTCAATCACATACACTAAAATGTCATTCTTTTATAGAGAATGTTAACATTTGACTTTTTTCTTTATAATACAATATTGTGAAGGCATTTTTCCATCATGTGTAATTTTAGACTTCTCTCTTTTTTGCCAATATTGTGAACTTAACAAGTATGCACTAATGAATGAGCTTAAGTTAATCTTCCTTCCTCTCCAAATCTTAACTATCCATCCAGATTTTTATAGTCCAGTCTTAGGCTTTAAGACCTCCTAGAATTTAAAGAACATTTTCCTTCTCTGCACTGTGATTATTTACCCACCTGTCCTAATCATTTACTTTTTCTAGTCATTCATCTGTAACACAGAGATCACATATTCTATAATTCTATGGCTTTTTTCTTCCAATTCCCCCTGAAATGCACGTGTTTGTGTGAAGCTGATTCTGTTTCTCTCACTGAGAGACAATCTTTCTCCTAAGTTTATGGTGCCATATACCTTGGAACAGCTCACATGATATTTACTTAAAGTTACACAGTAGAGTTTAGAGAAGATTAGAACAGAAAATACTCAAGGAAGTCTATTTAGCCTCTTAGCATCTCCCTTAACTTTTCAATAATGTGCTTTTGGAAAAAAATAAAACAAAACAAAACACATTGTATGTATTTTAATCCCTTCATTCTTGTCATCCGATCTCAAGCAATTGACAGTGTGATGCAACACAAAAGCTTAAAGGTCAACGTACTAAAACCTAGGGTAGGTATAGCAGTTCTCAAAGCAGTTCTCAAAGTGTGGCCCACAGTGTCCTAGGGCCCCCACATGATTTTCAGGGACTTTGTGAAACCCTTTCAGGCGATCCACAGGGTCAAAACTCTTTTCATAATAAAACTAAGGCCTTCTTTGTCAATTTCATTGTGTTGACATTTGCACTGAGGGTATAAAAGCAACAATGGATAACACAGCTGGTGCCTTACAAGAAACCAAGGCAGTAAGTGGCGTCAGACTGTACCGGTGTCATCGTATTCTTCACCAACATGCACTTGCAAAAACAAGCCTATTCCACTTAAGCATGTCCTTGAAGCAATACTCTTAATGCTGCTAAATGTCAGCTCTTGGGTATACTTTTTAATACTCTGTGCTGAAATGGGAAGCACTCATAAGGCTCTTCTGCTGCATATCTAATGCAACGACTGTCTTGAGAAAAAGCACTCTTACAATTAAGTTGCAACTGAAACTAGCTGCTTCTTTCTGAAACATCTATGCACACATATGGAAAGAATGATTGACAAACAGTGGTTCTTTAGACTTGAGTATTTTTAAAATCTTTCCTCAAAAATGAAGTAAGCCAGTTGATTGGAGGAAAATGGACTGCATTTGTTTCTAATGATAACATTGCAGCCTTCCAGCAAAAAAAGGGAATTATGGAAAATATGTCCATTACAATGACCTTGATCAAAGACTTTTCTGATGAGACCAGTGTTGATATTCATGAATGTGGCTTTTTCATGTTTTAGAATGAAATATACATTTTAAAGACCCAAATAACTCAGTAAGCCAGTATTTTCAACAAATGACCAAGACCTAAGGCTACAAAATCAAGTACGGGTAAAAGGTCTATTCAAAAGGTAATGTAGACCAATGGATTTTAATACAACAGATTATTAAACATTCTTTGATATGATGTTAGACCCTATTTTGCAATTAATCTTTAAGAAATGATCACTTGTCAAATTTTGAAATAGTATCAAAGCAGAACAGCCACAACTATCTAAAAAAACTATTAAAATTCTCCTTTTTTCCACCTCCAAGCTGTGGACAGCTGGATTTTCTTCACATACTTCAATCAAAAGAACATATGGCAACAGATTGAATATATATGTGACAATTCACTTGTCTTCTATTAAGCCCAACATCCAGAAGATTTGCAAAAATAAAATGATGGGGCTCTACTCACTGCTTTTCTTTCTGGAAAGCATAATTTTTTTTTTACATAAAGTAAATGTTATTTATATTAGCATAGAGAATATTTATTATTTTTAAATATGTCAATAAAATATTTTTCAATTAGTTTTAAGTTAATAAGTATTGATAGGTGTATGCCATGTATAAGACAAAAGCTGCTCAATCACTTAAGAGCATAAAGTGTTGATCAAAAAATATCGAGTTTCTAGGGAAAGCTCTATAAAAGAAAAAAAAGTGAGCAATTTCATTGACCAGTGCAGGAACTAGAGGACAGAAATCAAACCAATTTTTACTATGTCTCTATAATATTTAATCTAGATTAGGTTGTTTCAGATTCAAACAACCATCTCAAGGGAAGACCACATCAGCATGACTAACAGCCATTTCAGTTCTGACAACCATCTCAACTAACAATGTTCCTGTGGATTTCCTGGTTCAAACATCTGTGAGATCAAGATCGCTTGTCTCAGCTGACAGCATCTCTGTGAAGATTCCTCCATCTGAAAGCCTCCCAAGAGTCACTGGTTAGCCTCTGGATAACAACTGGTTCAATCAACAACCACTCTAGAAGAAAGAACCTCCCAACACTGCTCTGGGGGACAGAGGACCCTGAGTGAGGCCAGCTGAAGCCAGGAGCAAGTGTAACAGGAAAATACAATGACATGTTTGAAAACTCTATCCCATCACCTACTGCAGCAGAGACAGAACAAGTTACTGGGACAGAGAGCACCTCACAGAATTATTCCTCGGGCCAAGTCTCAACTTCAGTCTTCAAGACTGAAGGCAGGAGGAGAAGGGGATGACAGAGGATGAGATGGTTGGATGGTATCACCGATGCAATGGACATGAGTTTGAGTAGGCTCCGGGAGTTGATGATGGACGGGGAAGCCTGGCGTCCTGCAGTCCATGGGGTCACAAAGAGTCGGACAGGACTGAGTGACTGAACTGAACTGAAGTCTCAACTTGCATTCCAGATCCCTGCAATGAACTCCTGCTTTGGCATCTGTTTTTCAGTCTTTGATGCGTGAGAGGTCATCACCTACTACTTGCCACCCCAGCAACCACCAGCCCCGCCATTTGTTAACCCTAAACTGATTGCCTTCATCTACTTTGAACGACACTACTCCTCATTTTCTGTAGAAAGAGGCCAGTTGTTGACATTCTTCCCCATGTTATATCTAGAAGAAGAAGAATGAAGACACGTGGGAATCCCAGCTCACCACAACTAGAAAATGCTGAGGCCGTGTGCAGTCTTCCTTGCAACTCCTTTCTTTCAGAAGCCTCTTGAGTTGCAGCCTTTCCTCCCTCTTTCTCTGCTGTCTTCTTAAAACTAACCTGGACTCTCCCTGGGGGATGCTGAAGAAAAGACACGTGGATCTGTTGATAAATCAATATTGTCAAAAAAAAAAATGTTGTTTAGCAAGACTGTTTCCCTTTTTCAGGAGAAAAGAAAAAATCTTATTGTATCCAAATTATTTCCAAGAGCTTTAGAGGCACCAGTGACTCTCAGCACAGAGAAAGCTACAGTCAAAGCAAAATTTTTTGACTGTTCTATAATTGACATGGCACAGTGGTTGCGAACAGAGGATTGGAGTCTTTGACCTTCAAGGGTTTCCTTCCCTTTCTTTCACTTCTTTCTTGAAATATAAAATTGCTTCCATCTGATGCTAAGGCTAACCAAGGCACAAGCAGAAAAAATCAAATAAAGGTCTTTTGAGGACTTAAAAAAATGACACCCAGGCCTTCCAACTGCACTTCAGAGTAATCATTAGCCTCGTTGTGACAATTCACTGTACTTTCTTCTCTCTCTGTAGCAGACACAGCTGTGTCAAGTATAAATCCATCCTCAGTTTTTGCAGTACTGTCCAGGTGAAGGGCATCTCATCCCCTAATCAGCACCTAGCCCGCTGCCTGGCATGTGGTAGATATTAATACAATACCTGTGTGTGGAATGTAAGAGTTCAATGTATTACTCATCCTGATGAACCCAGATTTCAATTTTGTAAAAGAAACATTGAAGCTGAGAGAAAAAATTATAAAGAAGAGAAGGTGAAAGAGTGCTAGAGAAGTTTTTTGCTTGTGTGTATAAAGCAGATCTCAAAACGACAGGAAACTATCCATTTTTAATTTAAAAAAAATCAATCTGCTAGAGCTGAGCACTGCTCCATGGGCAGGTTAGATTTGTGTGTGTATCTTATTTCCTCGGCTAGAACGTAAACTTCTCTAAGGCAAGAACTGTTTGAAACCACATAAAAACCATATGTCCTAGATTTTCTAGGGCTGTCCATATTTCATATAACCACAATCTTTTTTCATAAAGACAATAAACCATACATAACCAAGTGTTATTTAATTTTTATGTTTCTTGGCCCTTTAGTTTAACTGAAAAAAAATTTAAATATCTTCAGATTGTGCATTTATCACTTTATCCCCTTTTTCTCTTCCAGAGTAACTAGCACAGAAACCAGCATAAAACAGAAGCTTACCATGTTTATTGATTACCTCACTAATCAATTAGTGGATTAATTTGTAATAAAGTGACTTCCCTAAAAACTCATTCCTGTCATGGAAAACAGAAATTCACATTTTCCTTCAAGTTATCCTTAAGGAAGATAATACTGTAAAGGTTACCCAAGATAACACAGTAAAAATTATCAGAGCCAAGAAGAAAAGCTCTGAACTGAGAATCTGAAAGAATTTCTTATGTGCCTGACCTGCCATTAAAAAAAAAAAATACTTATTTTCCTATATCTAATAAAAAGTTTTTTCCCAAAGGGCACAAAGTAGAACAAAAGGTGATTATAAAACTGGCCAAAGCATTCTTACCATTGTTTGCAAAATTATAGCAAGGAAGGAGNATGTGCCTGACCTGCCATTAAAAAAAAAAAAAACTTATTTTCCTATATCTAATAAAAAGTTTTTTCCCAAAGGGCACAAAGTAGAACAAAAGGTGATTATAAAACTGGCCAAAGCATTCTTACCATTGTTTGCAAAATTATAGCAAGGAAGGAGGAGGGAAGGAAGAAAGGGAGGGGAAACAGGTTTATACTCTAAAATAGTATTCAATATTCCTCCATGCAATAATTTCCAAATTTCCACCAAAATATCTGCAAAGACACAGAAAATAATAAAACTTCTGACTATCAAATAACAAGCCTGACAATCAATCCATTGCCACTACGGGAGGAATTTTCACTGTCTAGGAAGCTGATGTGTTACAGCTGACCCTGGCAACCTCCATAGCTCTCTTCCTGGTCAGAGGAAGCCACTCTGGAGCTGAATTGAGCAACACTGTAGCCACTATTATATGTGATATTTAAAGTTACTAAAATTAAATAAAATTTAAAGGCAAATTCCTTAGTACTCAGTAGTCCCAGTGGGTAGTGGCTGCCATACCGAATGGCTCAGCTCTAGAGCATCCCCGTCATTACTTAAGGTCCTATTGGTCAGGAACACACTCAATTCAGCATCTAGCAGGTCTGTTTCTTTATCGTGATCACTTCCTTTTATCAACTCACTATGCAAAACTTTTTCTTAGATCTCGTTCTTGGTCTCCATTGATTCCCTGGAGCCAGATACTTGCCATCTTCCTCTGCTCCTTGATCTGCTCCTATGGAGGAAATTAGCTCCAATTTCCCCTGTGATCATGGCCTGCCCGTTCCCAACAGAGCCCAGAATGTCCCTCCCACCACTGTCTGCTCATTACCTCCTGAGTGGAGGATGGCTAGACAGTCGTTCATGAAGGACTCTGAGTTTGAGTCGTCCACTGAATCCTGCCTCTATGGCCTGCCCTGGCCAGGTTTCTGCCCCTGTACTGTCAAGAAACACGTGCTTTAAAGCTTTGATGTGGAGCTTCCCATCCACAGGGAGAAGCTAGAACTAAGAGTGTGCAATCCTGGAGTAGAAGCTCCCGGAAATTTGCTATTAAATGTGATAATTAGATATATCAGAAGGACCTCTAGAATCCATAAGCCAATAATAAATAACATCTGAGAAAAAAAATACAAACACATCTGAGAAAAAAATGCAATGACATCTGAGAAAAAAATACATAGTACTTAGATGCAAAGGGATCACATATTAAGAAAATTTAATGAGAAAAAGAGACCCACATGTAGATATTTCATAATTATTGGTTAATGGGAAAAATATGTCAAGTATCCAGATTTTTTAGAGGAAAGATTATCTGAAAAGAAATAAAAATCAAATTGGCCTCAGACTTTTATGAAATAAATACAAGATTTCAACAGAGCAATGTTAACATGATTCTAGCAAGAAAATGTTTTAGTCTAAGGAATTTTTTCCCAACTAAGTTATTATTCATAAGTAAAGAATATGAAAAGGCATAAAATAAACTGCCCATGTTACTTTTTAAAAATAAATTTAAATAATTAATGGTTATAAAGCTTGTTTAGAAATGAACATTGTCAATAATGTATATATTTGTATATAAAGTGTAAATGCATACATTATATTTATATAAATATATTATTTGTATTAATATAACTTTATATATTGTATCCAAAATATAATGAAAATGATAAAGTAGACCAAATCCTATGTTATAAAAATAAATTCTACTTTTGGCTTGAGAAAATGAAGATAGTATAATCTTGTCTTTAGTCTCAAAAGATAACATTTTATGATCTATTGACCAATTTAAAAATATACAGCAATGTCTCCTTTTAAAAAATTAAATGGCTTATTACGTAAACATATGCCACAAACAAAAATAAAGCAGTACCACCTTAATATTTAAAGGGCTAAAGAAAATTAAGAAAAGAATATTCAATCGCATTCTAAACCAAGGAAACATACATTTGTAAATACTATGTTTCATTTACCAAATCACCAATTTAAAAATAATAATTATAATTGCTTGTGGGGGTGTGGCTAGCTCATAAACTTTGTCTAATAACATGTACTGGTACAATTCTTCCAGAAAGCAATTTGGAAAATCATGCTAAGAACCCTTTAAAATATTCATACACTTTGCCTGATAATTCAATTCCACCTCTAGGACCCTATTCACATACTGAAAAAGACTGAATCCCAGAGATGTTAGCTGTAAATAAGAGAGAGACAAGAAACATTTCTAACAGAAAAAGAGATTAATTAATGTAATATAGCAGAAGGCTTCCCTGGTGGCTCAGATGATGAAAAATCGGCCGGCAATGTAGGAGACCTGGTTTGATCCCTGGGTCAGGAAGGCGCCCTAGAGAAGGGCATGGCAACCCATTCTAGTGTTCTTGCCCGGAGAATCCCATGGACAGAGGAGCCTGGCCAGCTATAGTTTATGAGGTCACAAAGAGTCGGACACAACTGATCAACTAGCATGTGCGAAGTGTTCTGGCCAGCTTAACAAAATACTGTATTTCACATCTAATAAAAATACAGTTTTTCAAGAATTTAAAAAGAAATGAGAAATTTCCCACTGTACAATGTGTAAGTTAAAAACAAGCAGGATATAAAAAGTAGGAGAAATACAAAATATGTATGTTTTTTAAATATTAA
>SJYX01001978.1:5721-36025 GCA_006410675.1 Oreotragus oreotragus
TTTATTGAGGGCCTACTGTGTGTCACTTCACTGTGTGTTAGACATGGGCCAGGTGCTGGAATGCTCCCTTTTCCAGATGCTTCTCTGACAGTTTCTTTGCTGCCCTCAGGCATCTGCGTTTCCCCAGTTGGTCTCAGTTTGTTTACACTCATTACATTATTCACCTGTGCATGGTTATTCATACCCATTACATCACTGATTATTAGTTATAGCAGCTACTAAATCTCGTAAGCATTCTTCTGTTTCTTTTTTCCTTACACCCCACACTTAATTCAGCAATAATCCCTGTTGGTTCTGCAGTCTCTGTTTATCCAGATTCTGAATCTCCAATCCTGACCCCACCCTGGCCCAAGCCCCTGCATCTCATGTGGAAGTTACTGCAGTCTCCCCGAGTGCATCACTTCCCCGGGCGCAGGTGAATCAGGGCGTGTCTCTCCTGCAGGGAGCCCTCCAGGGGCTCCTCCTCTCTCGCTGCGTGGAAGCCAGAGCTCTTGCAAGGGAGCCACAGGACCCTATACAATCTGCTCCTCTCCTCTTCCACTCTTGCCCCCTCCCCTCCCTCATCTCCTCCAGCCGTAGCAGTCTTCTTGCTGCAGACACTTCTAGCACACACCTGCCTTGGAGCCTGGCCATTGTGCTGTGTGGATGGGGTGTCCTTCCCCAGAGGTCAGAGTGTACTCACCCTCTCCCCTCCTCGGATCTTTACCCAGTGAGTCTTTTCATGACCATCCTATTTAAGGTTGAATTTTCCCTTCCCAGTAGTCTCTACCTACTCTTCCTGCTTTCTTTCTATCCAGAGAACTTCATCTTTTACCACAGCATATATTTTCCCCACTTATTTGTCTGAAGACTAACTTACCCCATTACAATAAGCCTCATGAGGTGGGAATTTTGCATTACTCACTGCTTTGAATCGTTGCTGCTCAGATTGCTGAATGAATAAGTGACAGGCGTCCATTACGGAAGGGGGGTGATCAGTGCTCTGCATCTCTTACAGTTGCTGTTGCCTCTTTGGCCCTTTCACCAGAACCTCTGCTGCTGGGTGGGAGGGTTGGCTCCCATGAGAGACCTCGTCTGGGGCCGGAAAGGGCACTCCTGTTGCAGAAGGCAACTGGCTGCCACGGGAGAGAGCCATTCACCCAGGTGCCCTCTGTGTTATTAGCACCCACCACCCCATGCTGGAGGTTAGATAAATCCACGAAAGGGCTTATTGAAGGCATAGTCACAAACGCAAGTCCCTTGTTTGATGGTTCACAAGATTTGCTTTTATTCATAAAGATAACTGTGGGGTCTCTGGCTGGGAGACGGCAGTGGAGCGGGGGCGGAGTGGGGGGTAGAGAGATCAGAATGCCCGAGGGGGTCCACGTGACATCTTCATCCAGGTGCCACAACAAGCCTCCAGCACCACTGAAATAGAGTTTGACTCTGTGAATGAAGTGAAGGTCAGTGACCCTTAAAACTGGGAAGGAAAACCTACTGGCCTAAAGTACTGGGAGGCCTCTTGCTTATATCCTTAGGAGTCTTCAGTGTTGTGAAAGGCCAGTGTGAGGCATCACAGCCAACATTTATATAGTATAGATTGATTGTCAGGCACTGTTCAGTGTACTTTATAGATAGAGATACATTTGATATCCTCAACAAGCCTTTCAGATAGGACTATTACACCCCCATTTTGCAGTTGAGAAGATCAAGGCCATCTGTTCCTAGAGTCTCTGCCCTCCACCATTACATTACAGTTGTCTCAAAATAAGTGTGGCTAGTGGGCTGTTTAGGAGAATAGAGAGATTGTTTAATATGCTTACATGTTATGTTTTGATTTGTGATATTGTTGTGGGGAGTAGCTATGTGTGAAAACTGACGTTTTGTGAGGCATGCATGTGTGAACACTGTAATTACTATTTCCAAGAGAGAACAGATTTTTTTTTTTTTTTAATTTCACCATTGCGCCTAGCTGGAGACTTTACTTATGACACATTTTTGTATTTGGATTTTCATAAGAGAGAATGTTAAAGTAGGGCTGTCCTTTTGATGAAAGTTCTGGCGGGTTTGGGACCCTTGAAGACTGGTCAGATGCTAGTAAGTATTTTTCACCTTTGACCCTCTGTACTAAGGAAGTCCTGATCGCCCAGCAAGAATCCTCTGGTGATTAGGGATGTTAGCTTCATGTCCTCCTCTGCTTTTGCCTCTCCCTGCCTGGCCTCCATCCCTGGTGATGGATGTGTGCTGGCTCCATCATCAGGTGCCCAGGGCCGAGGGGCCGGGCCCGAGGGCACTTTAGGCAGAGAGCGGTGATAGTAGACCAGCAATACTTGGTGGATATGAAATTTGGGGATTGCTGCCCACCCCTTCCTCCAACTTTGCCCTGCCCTGTGGGTGACAGATCCAGCCAGCTAGTTTTATTCTGGAAGCACTGCTTTTTTAAGAGGATGGCTGTGCCTCTTGTGTTTGCTGGACTCATCCTGGTTTGAAAGGAAGGTCCTTGTGACTCCCATGAGTGGGACTCTATGATGTCCAGCCTCCAGGTCTCGTTGCCTTCTGAGCCCTGAGCAGGTGCAGAGTTCCACCTTGACCCTGTCTCAGACCAGGTCCCATCCACCCCACCAGGGTGTGGGTGTTTGGGGACCCCACCCCACCACGGTCAGTCTTCCTTTTGGGGGAATAATCAGGACCCTAAAACCCCACTGCCTTCAACATGACAGAAGAGCTTCCCACCCATCTTCCAGGCAGGCTTGAGTAACGCCTCTAGCTGAGTGAGCAGCCATGGATTTGTTGGAAAGAGGAGCCGAGGTCGGGCAGCTACCCTTTCCTTGGGCTGAGACTGGAAAGGGGGAAGGGGTGGACCAGTGGGCATGGCCCCAGAGGCAGCAGCTACAGCAGACCAGTGGCTTCTCTCTGCACAGCCCTGGCCTCACGCTCAGATAGTTAGGCTCTTGATGCCACTCGCTCCTGACACAGGTGAGGCTGTTGCCAAGTCGCTGAAGATGAAATTGGGTCGCCTGTCATGATTCCTGCGAGACGAGGCAGAACTGTGCTTACTACACACCCTGCCCTGCTTTAACCTCCAGCTGGGTCTGGTCCGGCATCCTGGCTGGAGGGAGGCAAGGAGACTTCCCAGGGCCACTCTGGGGTGGAACTTGCCCCAGCACGCCTCCCTTCACCTAGCGCAGAGTTTCTTAACAGAGTCAGAGCAAAGCCTTTCTCTTTTTCTAAGTCCAATTTGTCGAACACAAGGGGAGGACGGTGATCCTGAACCCCTCCTGAGGTGGGAGAGATGAGAATGGCCCCATTTGTCATTCTGAGCATGGAGGAAGGCACAGGCAATTATCTGCCTTCTGTCAGAGAGCTGCGAGAGCCTTCTTTCGTCCAGCTCTTCTCTGAGGATGGAGCTAAGGAGAGCCGGCTAGAGATGAAGTGAGCGAGGGAGGAAACGGAGGGAAAGGACCTCATTTGAGTGTGTGCGTGCAGGCGTCATGTTTGTGGATTTAACTTAGGAGGCAGTTGGCGGGGCAAACAGAAATTAGAACAAACAGAAAGGAGGAGGCATAACGTGGACAGGAGGGTGAAGAGGCTACTGAAGAGGCAGTGGAAGGAGAAGGTCAGGGAGGGAGTGGGGAACGAGGCAGAAGGCAGATGGGACCGGGAGGGGGGAGCCTGTACCCTGTTTCCCAGATGCTGACAACTTGTCCCGGAAGCTAGAGTGATGCCTCAGGCAGAGCTCAAACCACAAGCAAAACATGTGCAGGCAAAGAACCCCTTTTATTGTGTTTTCTTACCTTTTAGAAAGAGGAACAACCACCAAAAAAGAAACACAAGGGGGAAAAAAGAGACAGGGGAAAGAAAATCTGTCATGGAGGTATGAAAATTTAATCAACACCCAGTGTTCTTAGCTGTTTTGGAGCAGGCACAGATCTTATTATCTAGGCAGCTATTTCTGTCACCTCTCAGGGCCCCTGGGAGCAGCACCCGCTAGTGCCCGAGCCTGGAAGACAGTGCCTGGGACTCACTGTCCTGGTCTCTGTTGTGGGTGGGAGAGGAGATGGTGGTCTTGGGAAACTCTGAGTAGAGAGGGAGGTTTCAGGTTTACCTAAGAGGTATTTATGTACATGGGGATTTTAGTGTAGACTTTCCTCCTGGGATACTAGGTATAAATGTGAGGTCATTTGAGCATTTACAGCCCAGTCATGTTGCCTTTGGGGTGCAGATATGGACGAGTATATCCCAGTTTGTAGGATGCTCCTTCTGTATGGCTTTAAGGCCATCACACCATCCTGTTTCTTTCCATCTTTCTGGTTACTTCTTTCCCTTTGGGCCTTCATTTCTTCTCACACACTCTTTCCCTAAGGGATATCATTGAAAGTCCCTGGATGATTCTTGATGACTGGAATTTATATTTCTAGCTCAGAACTCTTTTCTGCGCTCCAGGCATATATATCTAATTACCTATTGCCAGCACCATCCCGAAATGCCTTAGATTCACAAGGCTTAAACTGAAGACGTGGTTCCCCCACCCTCCCCTTGTCTCAGTCTCCCCATTCAAGTACCAGAGCCCCACACTCTTTAGTGGCAGACGCAACAGTCTCCTGTGTCCCTCATTTCCTCCCATTTCTTCACCTTCTCTCTCCCATCAAACCCAAGTCAGATGGATGCCACCCTCAAAACGTACCCCAGTCCTCCGTCTCCACGACGGCTCCTCTGGTCCAGCGGCTGTCTTCTTTCCCTGCGTTGCTCCTGTCTCTTCCTGACGGTCTCCCCAGGTTTTTCTCTTGTGTTTCTTCAGTCTGTTCTCTGCTCTGCAGCTGGATGGTGTGTGTGTGTGTGTGTGTGTTGGCCACATCATATGACATGCAGGATCCTGGTTCCCTGAGCAGGGATTGAACCCATGCCCCCTACATTGGGAGCATGGAGTCATAACCACTGGACTGCCAGCAAAGTCCCAGAATGATTTTTAAACAATGGGCATGTCCCATAGCACTTTCCTTTCCAAACCTTTTATTTAGTTCCTGTTGCACTGGAAATAAGACAAAAACCTTTAATGTGATCTGTGAGGCGTGTGGCCCCTGCAAGGCTTTCTAACCTTGGTGGCCCTTACCTTTTGTTCTGGGGCCATGCTGGCCTTGGTCAGAATCACACAGCCCCCAGGTGCACCAGTCGCAGGACCTTTGGACGTGCCGTTCTGCACATAATGGAATTTCTTCCCTTGGAGCCCCTAGCCTTTCTGGTCAGCCCCTGCTTGTCTTTTAGATCTCATTTTAAGGGCTTCCCTGGTGGTTCAGTGGGAAGGAATTTGCCTATAGTGCAGGAGACTTGGGTTTGATCTCTGAGTGGGGAAGATCCCCTGGAGAAGGAAATGGCAACCCGCTCCAGTATTCTTGGCTGGGAAATTCCATGGACGGAAGCGCCTGGTGGGCTATAGTCTATTGGTTCACAAAAGAGTGGGATTTGACTTAGTGACTAAACAACACAACAATCTACACTGAAGCACACACTCTCAGGGAACTCTTCCCTCGGCACAGTCCTAAACAAAGTCAGCTCTCTCCAGAAATCTCACTCGAGCACTTTCTCTGTTTCCTCCCGAGCGCTTACCCTCATTGTACTATTACAGTCACTGTGCAGTGTTTTAAGTCATGCCATTACTCCTACTGGGGCTTCCCAGGTGGCTTAATGGTAAAGAATCTGCCTGCCAGTGAAGGACCCACAGGGGATGCGGGTTCCATTACTGGGTCAGGAAGATCCCCTGGAGAAGGAAATGGCTACCCACTCCAGTATTCTTGCCTGAAGAATCCTATGGACAGAGGAACCTGGGAGGTTATAGTCCACTGAGTCGCAAAGAATCGGATGACTGAGCATGCGTTCTTCCTCCTTGAGTGAACGTTCCCTAAGAACAGGGCCGCGTCTGTCCTACTCACTGTGGTGTGTCCAGGATATGGCACCTGGCTGGCCTGGCCCGTTATAGAGGCTGAACCAGTGAGTGAATCTGCCCTGAACACCTCTGTGTCTGGGGCTTTGATTCAGTCGCAGAGGCACGGGGAGTGGGAGGTGAGGCAGGACCTTCAGAATGATATTACAAAATGTCCTTGGCCTAAGACCCCTTCCTACTTGACCCTAATCTGTTTTATGTTATCTGCTTGCGTGTGTGTGCATATTTCCAAAAGGAGGTTATGTACCCCTTGAGGACTGTACCTTAAACTTAGTGGAAACACAGTCATTGGGTTTTATTTTCTTGAATGTTGTCTCCCTAGATGTGTCTTCCTTCCCTTCCCCATTGGCCTGTACCCCTGGGTTCGGTTCCCAGTGTGTCTTGTGGTACCAGCCGCCTGCAGTAAGACAGCCTAATAGCTGTGTGTTCTCAGCCATGGCTCTTACTCTCTAGAAGATTCAGCTCTCTGCAAAATGCGAATGAGATTATTAATGGTAATAATACCTTGTCTATCTTTCAGGGTTGTTGTGAGGAAAAGATGAGTTCATTTATGTCAAATACTTTTAAAACCATGCAACTTCTTAAGAGTGTTGGAATTAAGTAAGGGCGTTGGGGAGTGACGAGGGATGAGCCATCACTCCTAATAGCAGTGGAAAAGAAGGTTTCTTGGAGGGGGTGGGGTTGAGAATGAGCCTGGAAAGATGGTGTTTCAGGCAGGATACTGATAGGAAACAGAAGGTACCTTCAGCTGGAGTTGGAAGAGATTTATTGGCGTATTTAAGAGATATGGTCAGAGCCAGTGGGTTATAGAGCCCTGGAGACAGCTTCAGTGAAAGGTCATTTCCACTGCGAGGTCTAGAGGAGCAAGGTGGGGATGGGGGGGTGATTGGAGCCCAGTGAGAGCTGGGAGCAGGGAAAGGGGCTGCCATCACAGAGGGACCTGCTGCTGCTGCTGGTGGTGCTAAGTCACTTCAGTCGTGTCCGACTCTGTGTGACCCCATAGACGGCAGCCCACCAGGCTCCCCCGTCCCTGGGATTCTCCAGGGAAGAACACTGGAGTGGGTTGCCATTTCCTTCTCCAATGCATGAAAGAGAAAAGTGAAAGTGAAGTCACTCAGTCGTTCCGACTGTTAGCGACCCCATGGACTGCCGCCCACCAGGCTACTCCGTCCATTGGATTTTCCAGGCAAGAGTACTGGGGTGGGGTGCCATTGCCTTCCCCGCAGAGGGACCTGGTCCAACCAGAATTGCCACAACAAAGTGCAAGGGAATTGAGAAAAACAGACCACCAGCTCTCTCCTCTTACTGGTGCCTCCTGGGAGAAGTGAAATGGCTAGGGAGCCAGGTGATGAAGTGCAAAGGGGCTAGCTCTCAGGGCACAGAGAAGGGCAGGGGATACACGGGGGTGCTGGCGGCTGTTCTGTCACTAGGTTGTGTCTGATTCTTTGCCACCATATGGACTGCAGCATGCCAGGCTTCCTTGTCCTTCACCATCTCCTGGAGCTTGCTCATACTCATGTCCTTTGAGTCAGTGATGCCATCCAACCATCTTGTCCTCTGTCATCCTCTTCTCCTCCTGCCTTCAGTCTTTCCCAACATTGGGGTCTTTTCCAATGAGTCGGCTCTTCACATCAAGTGGCCAAAGTATTGGAGCTTCAGCATCAGTCCTTCCAGTGAATAGTCAGGCTTGATCTCGTTTAGGATTGAATGGCTTGACCTCCTTGCCGTCCAAGGGACTCTCAAGAGTCTTCTCCAACACCACAGTTCGAAAGCATCACTTCTGCACTCAGCTTTCTTTATGGTCCAACTCTCACATCCGTACATGACCACTGGAAAAACCACAGCTTTGACTGGATGGGCCTGGAAGGGCAGGCAAATAGAAAATACCAGCGCAGGTGTGTATGATTTGAGAAGATGGGCACGAGGAGCAGCCACGATGTCCAGGAGAAGGTAATGGTATAAGAAAAAGCAGATAGGCTGGAAGACATTTAGGGATCAGCTGAAGGAATCAACAGGAAATACTCAAGAGGTCCATAGCATTGACCAAACCACTGTTGATTATTAGGCTTGGAAGGTGGGGTTTTTATCCTGCCAACAAGGGAAGTTATAGAAGATGTTTCAGCAGAGAAGACCCATTGTGAAACCTGTGTTTGGAGAAGTGTTTTAGGCAGAGGTATGTGGTTGGAGGGAAGCAGCGAGTGACCGAAAGGCTGTTGCAAGGGGAGTGGGGGTCTGGACTGAATGGCAACCAAGTGAGAATGTAAAGTGCTGGATGAACACGAGGACCCTTGAGACTGGATGAGACCTGGATCTGGAGGTTGTCCTTCACCAGGCATGTCCGCTGGACACCTGGGGCCCAGAGAGGCCCCCAGTCCTGCCATTTCTGGGCAGGATCCCTTTGCTTCCCCTGGTACCTCCCTCCCCTCTATCTATTCCCACGCTCGGGGTCTTCTCTTCCTTGGGGCATCTCTGCTGTAGTCGACCACTTGCTTGTTTCTGAAGACCTCTTCTGCATTCCTGAGTCCCAGTGGTGTGTTCTTCCTGTAAGACTCAGGAATGAGAGACTGAGGTTTCTGAGCCTGTAGGGCTCGGTCAGTGGCCACAGCCTGGGCCACTATCAGCTTTCGCCTCCTATGAGACCAGGGTCGGCAAAGGGCATTAAGCTTGGGAAGAAGAAATGGAGAGAGGACATTTTCCTCCCCAGCTTTTTCCTTAGCACTTGAATGAATGAGTGCTTTACCCAGTAGGGCCCCCTCCTGTCTTATTTGCTGCCATTTCTGTGTATAATGCCAGTTCTTATTTAACATCTGCCAAGCACAAAAGGTGCATCAGGGCCACATGGAAACAAAATGAAATGCTGGCGGTGCCCCTGAGCTTAGACCTGAAATCAGACAAACAAGAAAATAAAGCCTCACCCCAGGAGCTGAGGGTCCTAGGAGAGAGAATGGCCGTGGGGTACACTGGCTTGCTTTCTGGTTGTCTTCCTGCCTCTTCTACTCTCCCTTCCTTTAAAAACTTATTTAAAAGATGTTTGTGATTTTTTTTCTTTATTTGGGTTTGTTTGGTCAGTGATAAGAGAATGGAGGTTAACTGGGCATTCTTAGGGGGGTGGTGTTAAACAGTAAATAGCCTGGTGTGATAGGGAAGCAAGCCTTAGGAATGAGAGCCCCAAGTGTGGCTGAATATTAGCGCCTGTTTATGGAATCTAGAACTCAATGTGGTGGGAGGAGCTCTGGGTCAGGGTGGTGAGTCGGTGAGAGATTTGCCTGGTTGCTTGTGTGCAAATTGTAAGAAAAATTGCTAATGAGCCAATACAAATCATCATCATCATTTATTCATCATGTCATTAAGCACTGTATTTAGCTTCTTTATGCATAATCTTGTTTAATTCTCACAGCAGCTCTATGAGATAGAGCTACTATTAGCTTCAGTTTATAGATGACAACGCTGAGAGTGAGTAGCTTGCCTAAGATCACACAGCTGCTAAGCGCACAGGTGGATCTCAGACTCAAAGGGGCAAAAACCACGATTGTTGAGGGATTGTTCCACCTGGACATGAGTCCCTAGCAAGAACTCTCAGGTGAAGGGGATGGAGTTAGGGAAGCGTTGCCAGGACAGAGCTCCTCTCCACCCTTAGCCCACCCCTCTCCCATGTGCTGGGAGCTGGCCCAGACATACCAAGTGTTCATTTGAGGGATAGTCAAGAAAGGCTGGGTAAAGCCCCATCGGTATGGTGTGTAGCAGGCACCTTCCTGAACCACAGTGGATCCTCCTAGTCTAAAAGCCATGGTCGTTTGTTCCCCATGTTGCACAAGAAAATGGGGGCAAACCTTTTTGCCTCCAGTACTACAGACAGGGTCTATGGCCTGAGCAGACCTCCTCAAGGCTAGTCCTCTTTGAGTTCCCACACATAGAACCAGTTGGAAAACTTCTCCATCCATTCTTCTTATCCCACCCCAAATCGCATACCAGTTGGGCTTCCCTGGTGGCTCAGAGGTTAAAGCGTTTGCCTGCAATGCAGGAGACCTGGGCTCGATCCCTGGGTTGGGAAGATCCCCTGGAGAAGGAAATGGCAACCCACTCCAGTATTCTTGCCTGGAGAATCCCATGGGCAGAGGAGCCTGGTGGGCTACAGTCCACGGGGTCACAAAGAGTTGGACACGACTGAGCGACTTCACTTAGCTTAGCATATAAGCTTGAAAAGAAGTCTCCTTCCAAACACATCTTCATATAATTGGGGAATCAGCAAAGTGTATGTGAGGAGTTGCTGGGAGATACCCAAGAGCTTATCTTTTTCTACAGCACTTTTCTTTTGATACCTTGGTCGTTCTGTAAGAGAGCCAGGCTCAGAGCACAGTATTATGCATCTAAGGTTTTTAGGTTTGGCATGCTAAATATTCTTAATCATTCTTTGCAACAGAGTGAAAAATTCTTTTTTTTTTTTTTTCCATATAAACTTTATTCAGTTTCTCTCATCTGAACATCTTGTTTTAACTGTAATATAGTTACTATAATCTACAGTGCCAAGTAAGATACAGCCTCATTCACTTCTTGAGTATCCACAAGACTGCCAGATTGACTGAGGAACTTTTCCAACCTTGAAGTCATGGAGATGTTTTCCTGTCTTATTTTCTGGAGTCTTTTTTGGTTTATTTTCCGTATTTAGCTTTCATCTCATTCAGAATTGATTTTTAGGTATGTTGTGAGTGAG
This sequence comes from Oreotragus oreotragus, assembly GCA_006410675.1. NCBI lineage: Eukaryota > Metazoa > Chordata > Mammalia > Artiodactyla > Bovidae > Oreotragus > Oreotragus oreotragus. The sequence continues at coordinate 16,350 of SJYX01001978.1, forward strand.
AGTTGATTAATTTTTTTGCCTATGGACACACAATTGACTTAGCACTATTTATTGAAAAGACTGTCCTTCCTGGACAACTTGAGCAAACTCCGAGAGATAGTAAAGGACAGGGAAGCCTGGCGTGCCGCAGGCCCTGGGATCACAAAGAGTCGGACACTACTTAGCAACCTGTTTGTCACTTTTATCATAAATCAAGTGACCATATACCTGTGCGTTTGTTTCTGGACTCTATTCTGTTCCACGGTGTCTCTTTGTTCAAAATACCAGTTTCTTAATAGTTATTGCTTTATCATAAATTTGGTATGTGGTAATATAATTTCTTCAAATTTGTTCTCTTTTTAGGCTTGTCTTAGCTATTATTTTTTCTTCTAGAATTTCCATATATTTTTAGAATTATCAATTTTCATAATTTTTTTTTTTTTGCTAAGGTTTTGACTGAGACTGAATTAAGTCTGTAGATTTCTGGGAAGGATTGATATCTTTATAATACTGAGCTATCATTCATGAGCTTAATATTTATTATATCTAATTTTTCTCAGTAATGTTTTATAGTATGTTGTGTCTGATGCACTTTTATTAAGTAATGTTTTTGATGTTTGGTTTGTCATTGGTATTATTTTTATAGTTTGTTTTCTCATATTCTATTGCTAGTCTATCAACATACAAATGAATTTTGTTTATTGAGGTTATGTCCAGCTGTCTTACAAACTTCACTTTATTTTAATAGTGTATCTGAAGATCCTTTTGGATTTTCTACATATAAACTCATTTCATCTGCAAATAATGAAGTTTTATTTTTTTTCCTTTCTGATCCTTTTACCTTTTGTTTCTTATCTTACTGTACTGGCTAGTACAAATATACATGACAAAACCTTTTTTTTTAGTTACAATCTCAGTGGAAAAGCTTTCAATANCCCTCTCCCTCTCCTTCTCCCTCAGAGTCCATAAGTCTGCTCTACACATCTGTATCTCTTTTGCTGTCTTGCATGCAGGGTCCTCATTACCATCTTTCTAAATTCCATATATATGTGTTAGTATACTGTATTGGTGTTTTTCTTTCTGGCTTACTTCACTCTGTATAATTGGTTCCAGTTTCATCCATCTTATTAGAACTGATTCAAATGTATTCTTTTTAATGGCTGAGTAATACTCCATTGTGTATATATACCACAGCTTAAAAAAAAAAAGAATTAATCAAAAAAGCACATGTGAAACACCATGTGTAGTGCTTGGCACTGAACAGATAATCATTAACAGTATTACTACTACTATCATTATTAATACTATTATTCTCATGTGCCTTGGATTTATTTGACAAAGTGGGACTAAACTGATTCTATTCTCTAAATAAACCAACAAAGAATCAAAAGAAAAAATAAAAAAATAAAAATAATTTATCCATTGCATCTTAATTTTAAAATTTCATTGCATGAAGTTGTTAATCATATATTATTATGTTATTTGATGTGCATAGGATCTGTAGTAATGTCTTTTTTTTTTTTTCATTCCTGATATAGACAATCTCTGCTTTCTCTATTTACTTTTTTTTTTTTTAATCAGTTTTGTGGTGGCTTAGATGGTAGAGAATCCACCTGCAAAGTAGGAGACTCAGGTTCAATCCCTGGGTCTGAAAGAGTCCTTGGAGAAGGGAATGGCGATCCACTCGAGTATTCTTTCCTGGAGTATTCCATGGACACAGGAGCCTGGCAGGCTACAGTCCATGGGGTTACAAAGAGTCCAACACAACTGAGTGACTAACATACACTATCAATTTTATTCACCTTCTCAAAGAGCCAATTCTTGTTTTGATTTTCTGTATTACATTTTATTTTTTTAAATTAATTAATTTAATTGGAGGCTAATTACTTCATAATCTTGTGGTGGTTTTTGCCATATATTGACGTGAATCAGCCACGGGTGTACTTGTGTCCCCCGATCCTGAACCCCCTCCCACCTCCCTCCCCACCCCATCCCTCTGGGTGGTCCCAGAGCCTGTCTCTTATACACATCTAGATGTGTATAAGAGACAGNTGTGTGTGTGGTGTGTTTGCTAGCTTAAAGTTAGGAGGAAAGTAAAATGTATCCTAGAAATAGAAGATCTGTTTTCATGACTTATATTCTACAGGAATATTTTTACTTAACCTGGACAGTTAAAACACAGTACACACAGAATCACACATATCTTTTAAGCATGTATGAAACAGCCATAAACTATCAAAGTAAACTATAAGTATCTGTCATATCATCATGATTACATTTGACACTTGTTCCATTTCTAGTATTTTTTTCAGGAATTTTATAACACTTTCCCTTAAGTGGTGATTGATTTTCTGCAAAATTCAGTTTTTGCTGTTCATGCTTTTTTATGATATGAGCTTTTAAAAATTAAATTAATTTATTTATTTTAATTGAAGAACAGTCATTTCCCAACTCTGTGGTGGCCCTTGCCACACATCAACATGAATTGGCCACAGGCACACACGCATCTCCCTCTATCCTGAATCCCCCTGCCCCCTCCCTCCCCACCCCATCCCTCTGGGTGGTCCCAGAGCACTGGCTTTGAGTGCCCTGCTTCATTCATTGAACTTGCGCTGGTCACCTGTTTTACATATGGTAATATACATGTTTCAATGCTAGTCTCTTGAATCATCCTACCCTCACCTTCTCCCACAGAGTCCAAAAGTCTGTTCTTTACATCTTTGTCCCTTTGGCTGTCTTGCATATAGGGTCCTCATTACCATCTTTCTAAATTCCATATATATGCATTAATATACTGTATTTGGTGTTTCTCTTTCTGACTTACTTCACTCTGTATAATAGGCTCCAGTTTCATCTACCTCATTAGAACTGACTCAAATGCATTCTTTTTTATAGCTGAGTAATATTCCATTGTTTATATGTACCACACTTCCTTATCCATTCGTCTGCCAATGGACATCTAGGTTTCTTCCATGTCCTAGCTATTATAAACGGTGCTGCAATGAACGTTAGGGTACATGTATTGCTTTCAATTCTGGTTTCCTTGGTGTGTATGCCCAGCAGTGGAATTGCTCAGTTGTATGGCAGTTCTGTTTCCATTTTTTTAAGGAATCTCCACACTGTTCTCCATAGTGGCTATACTAGTTTGCATTTCCACCAACAGTGTAAGAAGGTTCCCTTTTCTCCACAACCTCTCCAGCATGTATTATTTGTAGACATTTTGATGGCAGCCATTCTGACCGGCATGAGATGGTAGCAAATGAAACAACTGACAAAGAATCAATCTCCAAAATATACAAGCACCTCATGCAGCTCAATACCAGAAAAATAAATGACCTAGTCAAAAAGTGGGCCAAAGAACTAGACAGATATTTCTCCAAAGAAAACATACAGGTGGCTAACAAACACAGAAAGAGTTCAATATCACTCATTATCAGAGAAATGCATTTTATTTTTGCTTCAATTCTGTTATTATTATTTTTTTTAATTTGGGGAGGAGTTTACTATGCTATTCCGTTTCCACCTTTCTGTGCTAAGGTGTGTTTTTTTATAAGCAATTTTTGTCTTTTAATTGGCGACCTCAGCATGTGTTTTGTTCGCCAGGGTCAGTTGCACCTGGTGAGCACCTGGTGTGTTCTGTGTTCCACCAGAAAATGTTGAACAGATGAGTGAATAAGCCCTGATCCTTAGTTAAGAGCAAGTGGCTGGGACAGAGGCTATGAGTGAATTAGTGTAACTCTCTTCGCCACCTTTCTCATCTGTTTAGTTACCTCTCTGATTTGGGCAGTTTTCATGTTAATCCGTTTCATACCAGTCCCCCTATCAAGGACTTCTTTCCTTTTCCTGCACTCTCATCACTAACAAAGCAGTGAGAGGTGCTGCAGGCGTAAGTATATTGCATGCTCTTTGCCAGCGTTCCTCACGGTCCCTCCTTTTCAGCGTTCTCCCAAGGAAAGATTGCCTCCCACACTTCTCTCCATTACAAAAGAGCCCAGATGACGCTGGGTGTTTTAAGGGGCACAACGCTGTGACAGTGGCAGGGCGATGTGGTGTTAGCACAGTGACTCTGTTGGAAGTGCCATCACGGCTTTTCATGTCATCTGGGTGACTGCTGCTTTGTCCATGGTTAGCTGGGTGAGTCCCAGAACTGAGGGAGTTTATTTTCAGTGTGGGAAGAAAAGCTTCTTGGATCTGCATGGCAGCTCCTTTTTAAAAAAAAAGACTCCAAATTTGATATAACTTTCCCCCCTGCCTTGCTCCAGAGACCCAAAGTTATAGACAGTGAGGCTCTGCATGACATTTAATTTGCCTACAGTGGTGTTTTGATAAATCAACTGTGAATTGGCTGTGTGTCTATATTTGTGTGGTTATGTGAGATAGGAAAGGAGATGAACCAGAGAGAAACATGCTTGGGAACAGCAGGAAGGTGCCAGAGAAGGGATGAGAGTAGGCGTGGCAGATTCGGTTCATAATAGTGGAGGGGACATCAAAAATCATCTGGTCGAATCTTCTGTCCTTGGATAGGTGAAGTATTCTCATCCATTTTTAATAGACAACACAGTTGACATTCAGAGTTGTTTCTTGACTTGGTAAAGAAGTTAAAATTTGATTCTGTTAGATTATAAATTCCAAAGGTCAAAGACTCTATTTGCCTTGAACACTGTTGTATTTCCAGTACTTGTTTCAATACCTAGCACGTGGCAGGTACTCAATAAATGTTGACTGAACGCTAAATACATAGCTGCTGCTCGTAAAAATTCCTTCAAGGCTACTCTTTAAGATATTCTTCAGAGTATCTGATTAATGTGGTCCTAAAGTACTTTCCTCAAAGATTATCAAATATTTTGATTCATAGATACATATTAGTAACAGATAAAATAAATGGATTTTGGTTTATTAAATTTGTTTTATTAAATTCTATATCATTTTTTTACACTTTGATTTTTAAAAAATTTTAACATAGTTGATTTACAAAGTTGTATTATTTTCAGGTATACAGCATTCCTATACACTAACAACAAAAGATCAGAAAGAGAAGTTAAGGAAACAATCCCATTTACCATCACAGCAAAAAGAATAAAATATCTAAGAATAAGCCTACCTAAGGAGACAAAAGAGCTGTACTCAGAAAACTCTAAGATACTGATGAAAAAATCAAAGACAACACAAACTGATGGAGAGAGATACCAAGTTCTTGGTTTGGAAGAATCAATATTGTGGAAATGACTATAGTACCCAAAGCAATTTACATATTCAATGCAGTTGCTGATGGCACTTTTTACAGAGTTATACAGCACATTTTTATTGAACATCTGTCATGTACCAGGCACTGCTCTAGGTAATGGGAGGATTGTTGTTGTTTAGGCGCTAAATTGCATCCGATTCTTTTGCCACCCCATGGACTATAGCTGGCCAGGCTCCTTTGTCCATGGGATTTCCCAAGCTAGGATGCTGGAGTGGGTTGCCATTTCCTTCTCCAGGAGATCTTCTCAACCCTGGGATCAAACCCGAGTCTCTGGCATTGGCAGATGGAATCTCTACCACCTAGCCACCAGGAGAGCCTGTAATGAGAGGATGACAAGGAGCAAAGACTCCAAATCCCTACCATCATGGAACTTAGATTCTAAACAGTTTAAAAAAGAAAATAAATAATATTAGTCATATTAGTATGAATACATAGTGTGATAGAAAGGGGTGCACTCCGAGGGGGCATGGGTAGTTTTGGTAGGAGGGCTTGTGGGTGTCATTTTATGTAGACTAGAAAAGGCCTCAGAGAAGTTGGCTTTTGAATAAAGACCTGAGGAAAGCTAGAAATTCCGCCACATGGCTAGCTGGGGAGCAAGCACTCTGAAAAAGGACAGTACATGTGAAAGCCCTGAGGCTGGAGAAGGTCTGCAGAAGTTGAGGAAGAGCGAAGAGGACAGTGTGGATGGAGCTTAGCAACAAGAGGGCTGTCTAGGAAATGGGGTGTGATCTGGGGAGCCAGGCCATGGAGGGTCCTTGTGGGGCATGATGGGGCTTTGACTTTTACCTGGGCTGAGCTCGGAGGGAGAACTTAGAGGAAGGCAATGCCACGATTCAGCTTACATTTTAACAGGGTCACCCTGGCTGCTGTGTTGAGAACAGATTGAAAGAGGCAATAATCCCAGTAAGACATGGTGGTGGCTTAACCCAGTGTGGTCACAGAATGGAAGGAAAAGGAGTGAACTGTTCTTGCCTGGGAAATCCCATGGACGGAGAAGCCTGGTAGGCTACAGTCCGTGGGGTTGCAAAGAGTTGGACATGACTGAGTGACTTCACGTTCACTTTTCACTTTTTTTGAAGGAAAGGCTGATGGACCAGAAGTTGGATGTGAGAGAGAGAGGGCATTTAAGGGTAATTTGAAGCTTTGGGCCAGCTAGTAGAATGGCATTATCATTAAATAAAAATGGGCAAAACTATGCAAGAAACAAACTTGTGAGAGGCATATTGAACTCAGTTTTAGACATGTGAAATTTGAGAGGACTATTGAATCTCCATGAAATATCTGGAATAGGCAGCTGGACAAGTTACTCTGGAGTTCAGAGGAGAGGTTTATGGTGAACATATATATTTATGGGTTGGAGTATATAATACAATGTTTTTATTATTTTTTGTTATTTTGTTTTTATTTATGCATATTTTATGTTTGATATTATATTGCATTATTATTGTAACATAGGTGGCCATGAAAATTTGATGAGATTGAAGTTTGATGTTCCATTAGTGTATGGCCCAGATAGATCTTCCTATTGGTGGTGCGGGGTGGAGCGGGGGGTCTTTGATTAGTTTCAGAGCCACTAACCCAAGCTAGTGTATAGCACAAGTACACATCAATTCTACAAGTGAGCCTGGGGGAAGAAGAGGGATAGATCAGCATCAGCCAGCTTCACTACTGGGAAAGCAGCCTCATGGGGTGAGTCAGCTATGTCAGCATTCTTGCTGTGAAGGGGAGCTCGTCCTGATTTCTCTGACAGACGTGCAGACGCAAGTCACCTGGAGAATGTCATTTCACCATGCTGACACCCCTCATCCACAGGTTGAGTCATGGGCTGACATGTGCAGTTGAATTCATTTCTGCTTTTTCTTAGGGTTCATTCATCTCAGGGTGCATCTTTGAGGTAGTGTTGATAAACAGGCCAGAGATAACATGGATCAGAGTGTGCTTAGGACTGGTCAGCACTGGACAGCCCGTGAGTCTGAGAAGACATCTGTTCCCAGCTTGTTGTCCTCTTCCTAAGAGTCCCCAGTGGATTGTGCTGCATTCATAGCAGTGTGGTGGGTGCAGATAGGTGGAAGACTTGGAGAGTTTCCCAAAGGGACTTATTATCTGGTGAAATTACATCCACCATATAGTTCAAATAATAATGCAAGGTGGAGGCTGCTGGAAGGTAAGGCACATGAAGGCAATATGTGTTATGAGCGGAGCAGAGAAGAGAGAGACTCTTGGGGTCCATGGAATCAGAAAAGGCTCATTCTCACAGCAGTTGGGGCTGGAACCAGCCTTTGAGAAATGGAGAGATTTAAGTTAAGAAAAAAAAAAAAGAAATGTGGGAGGGGGGGGGACTTCTTTCTGTGGTTTTGCAGGAAATACCTATGCAACTTAATACGGCACCATATTTATCCTAATCATGCACATTGTCATGGTCCCAAAACAGACATTCCAGGAGTAGAGAACATGGGCAAAACAAGGAGGTAGAATCAGCCGTGATATGGTCATTTGTTTGATGCTAGTCAAACATGCATCTGCTTAGGCAGTAGACATTTTATTGCCTGGCATCTGTGAACAGGCCACATTGACCACCATGGAAGGTTCATGTAGCAAAGTGGTGACATACATGTGTGGTTGGTGCTCATTATGTGAGGCCTTGACAGTCAAGCTAAGGAATTAGAACTTCACTCTACTGGCAGTTACTGACTAGAAGTTTTTGGATAAGAGATAGAATGTTTTAAAAATAGTGTTTTAGACAGATATCTCAGTAGCAGAACACAGGCAAGCTTAGGTCATGAGATGCCTGGTGGTGGAGAAGTGAAGGAAGAGCGTCAGCTAGGAGAAGAACTGAGAGTAGTAAAACAATGCTATTAGGGTTAACAGAAAGGCATGGAACCATTGGCAAGCATGTGCTACAGGGCTGACTGTACATTAGCCAAACAGGTGCATGGTAAATACCTACTATGTCTTTAGTTTTCTAATACATGTAAAGGAGACACAAGGGAAAAAAATGAACATATGGCTCTCCCCCTCAGTTGCTCAAAGTCTAACTGAATATAAAATGCATGTCCACATTGCAAGTCAACCTGCCAATAAAAGAGGACAGAACTTAGATAAGCAGAAAGAGCTATGGAAAGGAAATTGAATCATTGTCTGTTCAGCTGGCATTTATAGAGCTCCATAACGGCTTAAAACATGACCATATATTATCACATCTGACTCTCACTACAACCTATGAGATTGGTATTATCATCCCTATCTGATGGGAAGGAAACCAGGATGCCGTGAGGCTGAGTGACCTATTGTGTCACCCAGCCTGGCAGTGGCAGGGCGTGTCTCAAGCTCTGGACGGCTGACCCCAGAAATGTTTTTTCTACTCCCATATTCCCTTGTGTTGCATTTTGTGCATCTCTTTTGCAGCCTGGAAGGCCCTGCAGAGAGTGTAGTAGGATGGTATGCGTGTGAAGAGGGGAGCTGGACTTTCTCCATTACTCTTTCTCTACTACTGGCCAGAACTTTTGCCTGTATCAAGCTTAGTGTTCCTACAATGCATAGGTGAGGAACTGTCTACTCACAGTACCAGTCAGCTGAGATAGGGGTCATGTCCAGCCCCGCCATAAGTGTATCCCTTCCTTAAAAGGCATATAAGACCCTCCCCAGCTAAGACATCCAGTATAGAGCCTCTCTCACTGCCCAGAATGTCCCTGCCCTAATTGCAGTGTCCTTGAGTAGCAGATAGCATATTCAAAAGCAGAGACATTACTTTGCCAACTAAGGTCCATCTAGTCAAGTCTATGGTTTTTCCTGTGGTCATGTATGGATGTGAGAGTTGGACTGTGAAGAAAGCTGAGTGCCGAAGAATTGATGCTTTTGAACTGTGGTGTTGGAGAAGACTCTTGAGAGTCCCTTGCACTGCAAGGAGATCTGCCCTGGGATTTCTTTGGAAGGAATGATGCTGAAGCTGAAACTCCAATACTTTGGCCACCTCATGCGAAGAGTTGACTCATTGGAAAAGACTCTGATGCTGGGAGTGATTGGGGGCAGGAGGAGAAGGGGACGACAGAGGATGAGATGGCTGGATGGCATCACTGACTCGATGGAGTTGATGGATGAGTTTGAGTAAGCTCCGGAAGTTGGTGACCGACAGGGAGGCCTGGCGTACTGAGGCCCGTGGGGTCGCAATGAGTCGGACATGACTGAGTGACTGAACTGAACTGGACTGCAGCATTCCAGGCTTCCCCATCCATCATCAACTCCCAGAGCCTGCTCAAACTCATGTCCATCAAGTTGATGATGCCATCTGGGAAGCCCCACCTGGGAAGCCCCTTACAGCTGGTAGGAATGTACAATGGTATAGNCATGGGGTCGCAAAGAGTCGGACACGACTGAGCGACTGAACTGAACTGAGTAGCAGAGTTCCTACTCCTTTCTCCTGGATGAGTTAGGTCAATGAAGATTCGACCACTTCTCCTTGGTAGTGATCCATCAGAGCTGCCTCTGGTCCATTTCTGTTCTCAGTTGCTGTTCAATCTCTAGGTTGTATCTGACCCTTTGTGACCCCATGGACTGTATAGCATGTCAGGCTTCTCAGGTTATCCTCAGTATATCCAAGGTGAGCTCCTCTATTTCCTTCTTCTTCCACAATCACTCAGATCTTTCTGAAAGCCAGCTCTTGGTTTAGTAGAGGGCTGCTCTCTTTCAAGGAGTCAAGTTTCATTGTTTAACCTTCTCTGATTAGGACGGCAATGTTAGAATAGTTGATGGGTGTCTTAGTTTGCTGGGGAGGCCAAAATATTCTACAGGCTGAGTGATTCAAATAACAGAAATCTATTTTCCCACAGTTCTGAGATGTGGAAGCCCAAGACCAAGGTGTCAGCAGTTTGGTTTCTCCTGAGCCTTCTTCCTTGGCTTGCAGATGGCCACCTTCATGCTGTGCCATGGTTTTTCCTCCATGTGTGCGTCCCTGGTATAGCTTCATGTTTCCATATTTCCTCCTCTTAGGAGGACATCCATCAGATTTAAATTAGTGCTCACCCTAATGGTTTTATTTTAAGGTAATCACACCTTTAAAGGCTCTCTCTCTAAGTATAGTCACATTACTTGGAGTTAGTTAAAGATTTCAGAGTTCCACACAGAAATTTTGGAGGGCACAGTACAGTCCATAGAAATGGGAAAGTTCTTCTTTATTTCATCCTTCATCCTTCTGTTGTCTCCGCTTCCTGTAGGACCTTTTCTGGGAGTCCATTTGGCCTGTTTCCAGGAATTAAAAGGGCGGGATCTGAAGCGTTTGCTTAAAAACCCCACATTATAAGTTCCTCTGGGACAAGGATCACTCCTTGTATTATGTTTTCTGCCAGAGTTTAGCAGACAGTAAGAGACAGAGTAGGTGCTCAGATTTTGCTGGATGATTACATGATTAGAGGACATGTGAAGCAGAGGTATTTCTTTAAGTCCATCCACTTAGAAACATCTGTTTAATCAAATGTAGTGCCTAATAGACTACAGATTTTCAGATTATGGATTTTGAAAAAAAATCAACTTGCAATAAAATACATTTTAAATTCAGACACTATACATCAAATCTCATCTTTCTTAGATAAAGGACACTAGAGCCAAGTTGCCAAGTTCTGCTTCCTGCTCTGCCTCTCATGGGCTCCTGGTCCTTGGGAAGTTATTCAGCCTCTCTCAGGATCTTTTGCCATCGGCAGAATGAGGCGATGGAGTCTCAAATGACAATTAGGTTTCACACTGCGTGCAGTTTTCAGCCAGTGGATATGATTTCCTAGAGTAATCTGAGATCATGTCCACATCCATCTTTGGAGAGTATCTTGAATAATTAGTCGTGTCTACCAAATGCACATGAGGGAGGAGAGGTGATATTAATGGGAATGTTTTCTGAGGTCACTCTGAACAGTAAAGTTCTTTGAATTTGTGATTTGGGAGAAAGCACTTCAGAAACTTGCAAGGCTCCATAGTCATCACCAAGAACATTTGCTTGCATTGTACTGTCAATATGTAGGAGTGCTCACTGGCAGAGACTTCTGGTCAACCAAATGCTGGGTGAGTACATAGTATGTGACTTGATCTAAATTCAGGAAAACACGCACAGGGCGTAGGACTTCCATACGTAAATTTGTTAAATTGCATTGATGTGAAATGTGCAATTAAGAGGGTAATGAGAGTAATTGTCTCTAGGTGATGATTATGGATAAGTTTTACTTTCCTGTTTATGCTTTTTTGTACCTTTCAAATGTTCATGTATTGCTTTCATAAGCAGAAGAACAACAAAATTTTATTAAAAAAATAACATCCTAGCAGGGTGAAAGAACAATGAAAAATTTCAAAGTTCAGTTCATTTCAACACACACCCCTATTATTCCACAAACATTTAACCTTTATAATACAAGCACTGTGAGGGTTATGTATAATGATGATTCAAGATGGCGATCTGTTCACAGGATGAATGTTTCACAGAAGAGAAAGCTACTGAACTAGGCTTCATAGAAAGAGTCAGCAACTGATATAATATGGGAAGTAGACCTTTCTGTCAAAGCAAACAGTACCTGTATCTGGGAAACGTAGTGTGTTATCAAGGAACTATGGAAGGTCAAGTTTAGATAGTGGGAGGGATCCTGTCAGGGAGAGGAGGGAGATAATTCCAGTGGACAGATTCGGCCCATCTTGCTGTGCTCATGGCCTCTATTTGGTGAACAGAGGGTAGCCAGTGCAGAGTTCTGAGCAGAAGACTGTCATAAGGCAGTGTATTAGCTTCTGGTTGGGTTGGAAGAAACTCATCAGGCTAGCACAGTAGTTTAGCTATAACAGAATGTTGTCTAGGGATCCTAGGTTTTGAGAAAGGCCTTTCAAGATAGTAGATACTTCTTTGAGCACCAGACTTCTCTCCACTGTTTTTTTTTTTTTGAGTATAGTTGATTTACAATGCGGTTATTTTCAGGTGTACAGCAAAGTGAATCAGTTAGACGTATATATATATATGTTGTTGTCAGTTGCTAAGTCACGTCCAACTCTTTGCAACCACATGGACTGTACCACACCAGGCTCCTCTGTCCATACTCCTGTGGACAATATTCTAGGCAAGAATACTGGAGTCGGTTGCCATTTCCTTCCTGAGGGGCTGTTCCTGGACCAGGGATTGAACCTGTGTCTCCTGTATTGGCATGCACATTTTTTACCACTGAGCCACCAGGGAAGCCCGTGTGTGTGTGTGTGTGTGTATTTTTGTACATCCACTCTTTTTTAAGATTCTTCTCCCATATAGGCCATTACAGAGTATTAAGTAGAGTTTCCTGTGCTCTACAGCAAGTTCTTATTGTTATCTATATTACATAGTAGTGTGTTTATGTCATTCACTTTTCTTAACTGTTATAGGTTAGGGAGAATAAGCGGTTTCCCAGGTGTCTTAGGGAGAATAAGGTTTAAGCTATGTCACTAACATGGGACTTCCCAGGTGGCAGAGTGGTAAAGAATCTGCCTACCGACACGAAAGACGAGGGTTCAGTCCCCGGGCTGGAAGACCCCCGGGAGGAGGAAATGACAGCCCACTCCAGTATTCTTGCTTAGACCCCACTGATAGAGGGGCCTGGTGGGCTACAGTCCATGGGGTCACAAAGAGTCAGACACGACTGAACACAAGTGAGTATGTCCAGTGGGTGAGGCTAAAGGTTGCTAAGCTTTTTGGAGTGAGATGATAATTTTACTGTTTTAATGTGGTGTCTTGTTAGCCCACCTCTGCTTTCTCTGTCTAGCTTTTTTCTACCCCGTTATTGACATTTAGTTCATGTTCATTTTAGTTCTCAAATGAACTAAATTACTTCTATATTATGAAACTCACATTTGAGATCATTAGAAATTTTCTGTAATGTGGTAAGTGAGTATCATGGGACTGGTTAAGTCATATTTTTAAAGAAGAAAAAACCACCAAGAAACTAGATGGCATGATGAGTTGAGATGGGCTGTGTGTTCTTTAAATGGCCAGTCAGTAACCTTTAAACCGCATCCTAGGTGAAAAGCCCAGTTGTCTTATTGCAAATGTCTGTGTCCATTTCTGATCACTGGGGGCATCTCAGAGGTCTTCCCTTTTCTGAGCTTCTTTAGCATTCCCCAGGATTGGAAACACTCACTCTCGGGGCTTACGTGAGGCCAAGTCAGAAAGTCAATGTCCATAGCACTTACAGAGAGGAAGCCAGGACTCTACTGCTAAAGGAGGAATCTGTATAACAAGATTATCTTTCTTGTATTAAAAACTTGAAGTCCTTTCTCCCAGGAGTTCATCGCTGGTGGCTTTCTTTGTAGTCTGATAGTTCGCAAATGTGTCGCTTTTGGAAAATGCATTCTTGATTGTGTGAACACATGAATCATTTTTTTTATCATAGAAAAGTCTTTAGGTGGGGTATTGATGTCAAAATTAACTCAGAGAAAATTGGCTGCAGTTAGGGCTGAATGATAGTGATCATTCTAAAAACTCATTAAGAGTCTGAAAAATGAATGTTTAGACTTCATCCTTGACCAAAACCCATTTGTCCCATAGTGAAAGATGGTAGCTGAGGAATGACAGCTCAGCAAGCCTGAAATGTAGGCAGGTCTTTCTTTATGAACCAGGCATGTTCTTGAAATTGTGCATGTCAGTCAGCTTTTTGTAAATGGAATCTTTTTTTTTTTTTTCCCTTCATTAACTTACCCTGTAATTTCAGCAATGTTTAACATTCACTCCTTATTGATCTTGAGTTGGCAGTTAACTGCGAACATTCAGCCTCAGATTTTAATGCTTCTTCCTCAGTTTCATGCTTTCTCTTTGCTCTCTTTCTTTCACCAGCTACTTAAGGAGCAAATAACTGTGAGTTAGGCACAGTAATAATAGATGTTGGGAATGTAAATAAGAATGGCAGGTAAATAATTACCAAGCAAGAGGTAAGTGTAATATACCAAGGAGTGCGGGGAGGCCCATTTGTGCAGAGTGTCCCTGTCTGGGGCAGTAAGGGGAAGGCATGGATGTTATTTGAGCTGTGTGCTCAAGGAGATGAAGATGTGAGGGAGAGCTTGCTGTAATGTGTGCCATACCCCGCCACACCGTGGTTCCTCAAGATAACTAGGATCAGAGCCATGGTGGACTTTGGTGTTGAATGGTTCAAGTGTCAGCTGATGATCTTTCCTTCTACATGGAGTGAATATTGGTGGAAAGTTCACAAAGCTTTGTTTCCCTAATCATCAGGAAAGTATTTTTCTCTCAAATTTCCTGTGAAGTACACTTGTGGAGTTTGCTATATGAACTGCCTTATTTCAAGTTCAGTCTATAAGACTGGAACCTTATTTTTTCATGAAGCAGGGAATCCTGAAACCAAACAGAGAAAAAGAACATGAAATTTTATTCTCCAGTGGGAGCTCTTAATATTTGACTAGCAACTTTCAGTTCAGTTCAGTCGCTCAGTCGTGTCTTAACTCTTTGCCACCCCATGGACTGCAGCACGCCAGGCTTCCCTGTCCATCACCAACTCCCGGAGCTTGCTTGACCTTAAGATATCACAAATTTTCCATGGCAAAGGACACTATATGTAATGTCAAAGGACAGTTGATGGACTTCCCTTGTGGCTCAGCTGGTAANCGCTCAGTCGTGTCTTAACTCTTTGCCACCCCATGGACTGCAGCACGCCAGGCTTCCCTGTCCATCACCAACTCCCGGAGCTTGCTTGACCTTAAGATATCACAAATTTTCCATGGCAAAGGACACTATATGTAATGTCAAAGGACAGTTGATGGACTTCCCTTGTGGCTCAGCTGGTAAAGAATCTGCCTGCAATGGGGGAGGCCTGGGTTCAACCCCTGGGTTGGGAAGATGCCCTGGGGAAGGGAAAGGCTACCCATTCTAGTATTCTGGCCTGGAGAACCCCATGAACTGGGGGTGGAGAAGAGTTGGACACGACTGAGCGATTTTCACTACACTTCACTTCAAAGGACAATTGATAGACTAAGAAAAATGACACAGAAAACAAATTCTGGTATAACTGATATATAAAGAATTCCAACAAATTTATAAGGGAAAGATAAACAACCACATGGGAAAAAAAGAACAAAGGAAAGATAATCCAAATGGCTAATCAACACCTGAAGTGATGCTGATAACCCAGAAAAATGCAAAATAAAGCCCTAAATCCCATTTTCCATCCATCAGATTGGCCAACTTTTAAGGGTCATAGCATCCAATACCTGTAAGAATGTGGAAGAAGAGGCATTCATGAGATTTCAGTGGAGGATTTAGTGCATTGCCGCAACCTTTAGGAGAATCAGTACCAAAAATATGTATTCCTTTTGGCTCTGTAAGCCTATTTTTAAGATGCTCACCTATTGAAATTAAAAGATCAGTTAATAAGAATATCATATGCAAGAGAGTATTCAGCCCTGTTTTACAGCACAAAAGCAAATGGCAGTAGGGAGATCTGTGGAGTGTTGCATAGTTGAGGTTCTGTATAAGCCTGTGCCCATGTGGTTGTGTGTATGGTGTGTTTTAATGAATTTGATCTATGTATTTGTCCTGGTGGGAAATTCCGTTTTTTACATAAGATAAGCAAGCTACAGAGTAATGTGTATAGTGTGATCTCATTTAAAAAAAATAGCAAAGTGCTGTATGTCAGTTTGCAGGTGCATGGAGACAGGCATGCAGGTACACACATGAGGCCATGAACTCTGTGTAAACACAGCGGGGTGGGAGTGGAGGTGAGGGGAAACTCAGCGCTTTCTCCACGCTTTTTTGTCTTGTTGGACTGTTACTTATTACTAATGCTCATTGCTTTTGTCATTTCAAATTTCACAAGTACTAAAGATGAAGAACTGATGGGTACAGTTCTCCTCCTGTCTGGCCATATTGCTGTTCACATCAGCTAGAAAACTGTTCCATGAGGCCAGGTGAGGTGAAGGCCCTGCCTCCTCCCAGGGACTTTAGTATCACACCTAGAATAGAGCAGTATTGACGCTACTCACTATCGGTTTTATTTTAGCCTGTCCACTTCGAGGCCCTATCGTTCATTCACACATTCACGATTTCTTAGTTATCATTTAGAGACACACGCACGCACGCACAATTGCCTGCTCTGTGTCAGACTTTACGCCTATACTGGCTCTGAGCCCTGCTCACGTTCCAAGTGTCAGTGTGCCTTTTTCCAGTTCTCACCTGATTCCTCTCAGGCCAGGCAGGCTAGCATCTTCTGGAATTGTCCTTGGGTAACTGGAAGGCCTGACTGGAAGGAGCCGAGTTGGTCACCCTCAGCTGGGCTGTGCTCCTTGGAGGCCTGCTGGCCAAGAACAAACCCCACCTGACACCACATCACAGGGGCACTTTCTCAGGCTCGGTGCCCAGGGAGGCGGAGCTGCCAGCCAGGTGCCTGACGCGTGGTTAATTAGGTGATTAGCGGCTGTCCCACGGCCCAAGCTGGGCGCTCATGAGTCTGGGCTGTCTCAGAGACAGACCTCTGGCTGAGAGTGGATATCCTCTGCAGAGATCGCTCATGTTTCAGGCCCCAGGATGATGGTTCTTTTGAGAATGTCTTAGAGACCACTCAAACCCTCAGATGCTATCTCCCTTCTCAGTGTTTTTTTTTTTTTTTTTCTTCTGGTGTATTATTTGTTCTGTCTTGATTCGTTGCACTTTCCAGTCTCCCTGACTGCATCTTAAGCTGCCTGAGGTCCAGGAGTGCCTCTATAACAGTTTCCTTGCCCAGCCTCGTGCTTTGGGCCTGGGCAGTGCTCAGTGAGCCCAGAGTTGTCTGGAGTGTGTGTGGCCTCCGGGGAGCATGTGGAGCTGTGTTCCCAGGGCCTGTCACAGCTGGCAGGGCAGTGGGGAGGGACCTTTCATTGCAGAACCTCCTGCCAGCCCCTCATCTGGATGCTGCCCCTCAGAGTGAAGGGAACCCCTGAGTAGCTGAGGGGAAGAGGGAACACTTCCCCCCTACACACACCCCTGGCCCCCTGCAACACACACACATCCCAGGGGAAGAAGAGAAGGAGAAGCTGACTCCTCGGCTTCCAGCAAGCATGCTGAGAGCTTACCTGTTAAAATGCCCTTTTATTTTCTCTCACTGCAAGCTGAATGTGGATTGTTGAGGAACCCTCAGTTTGACCACTTTTTCTGATGAATGACTCTGGCCAGGCCTCGGGGGAGCCACCCGATCCACACAGCCTTTCCTAGGGCCTCCTGTCTGGCTCCACAAAACCCAGGGAGATGAGATTCAGCCCAGCCTTCACGCGGTGATAGAAGACTGCTTTGTGGATCTCAGGACCCCACTGGAACTCAGACATATGTCAATAGCAGCATGTCTGTCTGGGAGTCCTGAGGAAAGAGCTCATCTCTGTGTAGCCCCATGGACTTCAGACCGAACCAGTCGCCTTGAACTGAGTGAGCTGATGGAGTGTTGGGAGTTCCGCGTTCTCCACCAGAGACGTCCTTTCTCAGCCTCTCTCCACCCTGCAGCCAATACAGGGACGTCACTGAGGACTGTCAGTGGCGCAGAGCTAACCTGTGTCACGGCATGGAAAGAGCACATTTGTGCGTTTCTTCTCTCTCTTGTACCTCGGTTTCCAGAGGAGCCAATTATAGTGGGTGTAGTGAAACTCAGGATTCAGGACTGGGAATAAGGGAGCTAGTTTCTATTCCAAGCGCTGTCACTGACTTTCTCTGTCACCTTGGGTAGGAGATGGACTGGAGGGAGCCTTCTGGGATCGGCTGTCCCCCAGGAGCTCGTGCCTCACTCCCAGGGAGGCTGGAAGGTCAGGTCAGCAACTCTTTACAGATACGAGCTTTGTTTAACGTTTAGTATTTAAAGAACTAATAATAGTAATAGTTCACATAACCTACTTCCCCAGTTAGATTTGTGTGGCCCGTTTTTACAGAGTTATTCTGTCAGGGATTTCTTTTTCTAAAGTTCCTTACTGCTGAGACTGTGTGCTCTGGTTATGAACCATGTATGTCAACATTGTGGAAATGAAATTCCTACCCCCTGGACCCAGGCAGATGGATTTGATTGGGGGCTCAATAGAAATGTAGTCTGTACAAGTCAAATATGTCTCTAGAGGATTTTCTGTCTTGAAGGTGCTTGGAGGAAACAAAGACATTCAAGTCATAGTCCCATTTCCGAAAGAATGCCACTAATTCTATAAAGCTTCCAGGAGTCACATGGGTGATTTCATAGCCTTTTGAGTTTGAAGACTTCATAAATGCTGTTATCAGTTCTTCCTTACTGAGCCCTGCGATAGAGATCCAGTCTCAGACTGGGGTTTCTGGAAGGCAACTCTGCACTGGATTGCAGGCAGAATGTTGATCGGGGTGTGCTTTTGGGAGATAACAGCTGAGAAAGGGAGGTGTCCGAAGGCGGGCAGAGGAGAGGCTGGCCCACACCAGCTGAGCTAGGTGTCCCTTCAGAGGTGCAGGACAGTACCCAGTGATGGATGCAGCTGTGAGCTCTCTGGAGAGGGTGATCCTGGCAGCATTGGGATGGGCTTGTCCTCTCCGAGGAGGGGAGCTGGCTAGAACAGAGGTCCCTGACCTTTTTGGCACCAGGGAAAACAACTTCATGGAAGACAGTATTTCCACGGACCAGGGTTGGGGGGATGGTTTCAGGATGATCCAGGTCCATTACATTTATTGTGCATTTTGTTTCTATTCTTATAACATCAGCTCCACCTCAGATCATCAGGCATTAGATTCTGGAGTCTGAGGACCCCTGGTCTGGACCACAGGGCATCCACGTTTCACATGCTTTCTGCCTGCCATCCCTTGAGCTGAGTGTCTTATCCCTGGTCTGGACCACGGGGCATCCACGTTTCACATGCTTTCTGCCTGCCATCCCTTGAGCTGAGTGTCTTATCCCTGGTCTGGACCACGGGGCATCCACATTTCACGTGCTTTCTGCTTGCCATCCCTTGAACTGAGTGTCTTAGCCCTGGTCTGGACCATGGGGCATCCACGGTTCACATGCTTTCTGCCTGCCATCCCTTGAGCTGAGTGTCTTAGCCACATGGCTTCTAACCCAGCCATTTTAGATATGAGGCAGCCAAAGGGCAGAACAATTGTGCAGTAGTTTGAGCATTTTTTGGCATTGCCTTCCTTTGGAATTGGAATGAAAACTGACCTTTTCCAGTCCTGCGGCCACTGCTGAGTTTTCCAAATTTGCTGGCATATTGAGTGCAGCACTTTCACAGCATCATCTTCCAGGATTTGAAACAGCTCAACGGGAATTCCATCACCTCCACTAGCTTTGTTCTTAGTGATGCTTTCTAAGGCCCACTTGACTTCACATCCCAAGATGTTTTGCTCTAGATTAATGATCACATCCTCATGATTATCTGGGTCGTGAAGATCTTTTCTGTACAGTTCTTCTGTGTATTCTTGCCACCTCTTCTTAATATCTTCTGCTTCTGTTAGGTCCATACCATTTCTATCCTTTATCGAGCCCATCTTTGC
>SJYX01001978.1:38918-266257 GCA_006410675.1 Oreotragus oreotragus
ACCGAGGATGAGATGGCTGGATGGTATCACGGACTCGATGGACGTGAGTCTGAGTGAACTCTGGGAGATGGTGATGGACAGGGAGGCCTGGCGTGCTGCGATTCATGGGGTCGCAAAGAATCGGACACGACTGAGTGACTGAACTGAACTGAACTGACTGAAAGGGCAGAAAAGCTAAGTAACATGCCTACAATCCCACAGCTAATACCTGGTGGGGTGTGTGTTACCTATCAGACTATGCTTCTCACTTAATCTTCCCAGCATTGCTTCATGAGAGGGGTTATCACCCCCATTATGCAGGTTGAGAAGCTGAGGCACTAGGAGTTTAAATGATTTGCCCAGTGTCACAGAACTAAGAAGAGGTGAGGCTAGGGTCTCCCCATTACACTATAGCATCTCACAGGGCTAACCTGTCCAGCGAGAGATGACCAATTCTGGCTGGAATAGGTACACAGCCCTTGAGTAACTTATGGACCACCAGCTCTCCCCTCTCCATTTTTGTGGACAGATTTGTGCCTTTTGTTGTCGGTAAAGGAGCATGGTCTTTGAAGTCAGGCAGAGGTGAGTTCAAAACCCAGTGCTTTATGACCTGCATGTTCCTCAGTTTCTCTGGGCTCGGTGTTCTCATCCATAAAAATGGGTGTTATAGTAATAGTGATGCCTTAGTTGGGTTGTTATGAGGATTAGAAGGAGTTGGATGGGAGATATCTTGGCATATTTCTCCCTACTGTCCCTCCTAGAAAGGGTTCAGGGGCTGTGCAGGAGTTTTCAGAGGGCAGATACCTTGAACAATAGTGGTGGTTTATTGATTCAGCATTTTCTCACCTGCTTTTTTCTCTCACGCAGAGACAAAGTGAGGCTAAGTCTTCCATGCAGTTTGCTCAGAATTCTAACACTAGCTGTTAGTCTAATCATAACACAGTTCTTCTTGGAAACAAACATAGCAACAGCAATTATATCTTACTTTTAATGTCTAATTGGCTGTAAACTCGCTCTCCCGGAGTTATTTCCATCTAGCGTATGGAGCGTTGTGCGTTTTGCCTGTCTCAGTGTCCTCCTGCAGCCCCTGTCTTGCCTTTATTAGCGAAGTCAGTTGGATGTATGATTGCTTTGTGGGTGCGCTGGCAGCTCCAGCTGTTCCCAGCAAAGTGCTGAGATCCTCCTGAGAGCCTCTGCTCCTTACTAGCCCCTTGCTCTCCCTCCTGAACCCCTGGCCTTGTGTCTTCATGTGAACTCTGTTCCATGTCTCCTTCCCCATTTGGTCTCCTGCCCTGGCTTCTGGAGTAATCCTTCCCTGGTCTGTGAGCCCTGTTTCCTCATGCCCTCCTCTGCTTCTATGCCTGCAGCATGGTGGGCTCTCTCCCTCTCCTCTTAAGCTACTCATCCTTTTTCACAGTGAGGCCCGCAGGGTGGCAGAGCCATCCTAGCCAGGTTGTGTGACACTGTGAGCCAGGGTGCGGAGGAGCAAACCCACACGGTTGTGTCTTCACCTCCTGTTGGACTGATCACTGCCCTTAGGAAGAACCAGCCTTTCCAGGAGTCCAGCTGGGGGCCAGAGCTTATGTGGGGAGCTACTTCCATAAGCTTTCTCCTCACTGTGTTTTTCCAGCTTGCTGAAGCTTAAATCCTTCTGCAGGGCTCAGGCCTCAGCGTAGGTGTGTCTGCTGCCTGGTCATCCTGGGGAGGGGAGGGTTGGGGAGGTGCTGGACCTGTTGCTGTGGCAACACGTGGCTGTGATCATGAACCCATTTCATTCCCAGCAGATTTTGGCATGAATCAGTCTTTCCTTCTCACCCACCTTCTTTCTCCTCCCTCTTCATCTCTCCCCACACCCTTCTGTCATCTTCCCTCCTCCCCACTCAACCTCAGACTTTCCTCAGATCTCTCTCTCTCTCTCTCTTTTTTTCCACTCCTAGATATAGCAGCATAGCAACTGAGGCTACCCATGGCAGACGACTTCTTCTTTTTTGTTTTCTCTAGACCATTAGTTCTCAAACTTTAGAGGCATAGTCTGAAAAGCCTATTAAAATACAAGTGGCTGAGTGCTGAGCTTCATTTGGAGGGTTCTGATCTGAAGGTCTGCCCTGGGACCCAAGAACATGCATTTCCAGCAAGGCTCCCCAAAGCTGCTGATGCTGGGGGAACCAGGGACCACCCTTGAGAACCACTGTTCTAGACTGTGTTTGTCCAATTTGAACTAGTTGTGGCTGGCATATTCCTTTACATTTCTATTCTAAAAGCTTTGATTAGCTCATTCACCCACTCATACAACAGATATGAATTGAACAGTATTCAGAGTCCTGTAGCAGGTATGCTATACATTGAACCACAAAACCCTGTCCTCCAAGATTTCACAGATTTGTACAGGGGACTGACAAGTAAATAATCATTATGTGGTGTGATAAATATTACAATCCCCTGCAAATGATAAGAGGCTTAGAAGTAGGCACCAGCCTCCTTGTACAAGGCAAGTAAAATATTTAGATGAGACAGATATAAATAATAGTGATTCATTCATTCTTTCTCCCCCCATTTTCAAGGGTTAAAGGGAACTGAACCTATTTGAATAACATTAATATGTAACGAGTGTGGAGCATTTTCTGTGTTTCAGTTATCAGATAGCTGGTGTGGTCCTCAGCCTGTTACTGTACAAGGCAAGTAAAATATTTAGATGAGACAGATATAAATAATAGTGATTCATTCATTCTTTCTCCCCCCATTTTCAAGGGTTAAAGGGAACTGAACCTATTTGAATAACATTAATATGTAACGAGTGTGGAGCATTTTCTGTGTTTCAGTTATCAGATAGCTGGTGTGGTCCTCAGCCTGTTACTGTCTGTGCAGCCTCAGGCAGGTTAGCCAACCGCTCTGTGCCTCAGTTTCCTTAAAAAGGCTGTGCTACTCATATCTGCTTGAAAGGATTCTTGAGAAAGTTAAGTGTGCACCTGTGGGCAGAATGCTACGTGGGAATTGCTCTCCAAAGTGTGGGCTCTTATTATTGATGTTGTGTGACCTCACGTTGAATATCAAGAGAGTCTGTCTCAAGAAATGTATACTCTTCAGACTATGGCCAGGGTTTAAGCCAAGCAGTTGGTTTGGGGCTAGCTCTTAATATGTAAGTTAGAGGATCTCAGAACTAGTTGGAAAAGCCTCTGGGGCACCGGATCAGGGTATTGGTTCATCCAGAAAGGGTAAGAGAAAGGCCTTGAAGGATGGCCAGAACTTTTCACAATGCATTTCTTCATCTTTGAGAAGATGAGGGTGGGTTTCAGGTGGAGGGGTAAACGAATTTCTAGCTGAAAAAGCATCTCTACCCAGTAAAGCTTAGGAGGACAGAATACAACTCCCCATCTGGGATTTAGAGAGTTTCAAGCTTAGCTTTGACATTGAGAGAACCAGGGCCACTTTCCCTGAGACATGCTCTCTTCCCCATCACCTTCATACCCTCTGGCCACTGCAGAGAGACTGTGGTTTTTTGCTGCTTTCCCAAAGAGGGTGCTCTCTCCCCTCTTAGTTTCCTCCCCCTCACCATCTACTGAGATATGTGTTTCTCTCTTCCATTAGGTTGGCCAAAAGTTCTTTTGGGTTATTCCGCAAGGAGTTACGGAAAACCCAAACAAACTTTTTGGCCAACCCAATAGTTTCACAATCAGGAAGAGTTCCCCTAATCTCTGCCTGGGGTCCTGGAGGAACCACAGTCCACATTCAAGTCTGTATTTTCCACCTCCCTCAAACCCAGTTTTACAGCTGAAACTGTAGCTGGATGTGATGGCAGAATCTGCCGGTTTTGTTTTTAATTCTTTCCTGAGTTCATCAGAGATAAGACTGATAGAGCCTTTCTTCTTCTGAAGAGTATTGGAGGATGAAGTCATTCAGTGTCCAGATATAGCTGGGAAGGGCTTATTAAGTGATAATCCCTGATAAACCCCCTCTAGGCAACCTGTGACTCTGCCCTCTTAGTGATAAAAGAAACCTCTGGACATTTAATTAACTCTTTAAGAAATCCTCTTTCTCACCACCTTTTCTTCTCTCTTTTGCTTGTCTTAGATTTAATCAGAGTCGTGTGCTGTGATGTGCTTAGTCACTTAGTCGTGATACATTCAGCATATTAACTTATTCATTTTTTATTCACTCTGAATAAAGTACCCACTGGGAACTGAGTACCTACTGGGAATTAACTTGGGTTCTGAGGCAGATAGAAAAAGAAGACCTTCTCCTTGTTCTTGGGGAGTGTCAACTCTTGTAGAGAAAGGCATACCAGCAAGCCATAAGTACGGGACAGAGCTGACTGACATGGTAGCCTTATGTGCAGAGAGTGAAGAGAATGACCAACTCTGGGAGGGTTTCTGGGGGAAGGTAACCTTTAATCAGAGGCTTTCCAGGAGGAAAAGGCAGAGAAGGTATCCTAGGCAGTGGGAACTATATGACCAAAAGCACAGAGCTGTGAAAGAAAGTGGCATGTGGGATAATTGTACAAGTCTCGGTGTGGCCATGTGACTTGGTTATACAGGAGGCGGGGGCTGTGAGATGAGCCGGAGAGGTTGGGCTGGGGTCTCTCGTGGTAGGAGATTTGGCATAGGCAGCCTTTGGAAGGTTTTAAGCAGAAGAGACAGGTTGGAGAGATGTTGACAGATGAGAGATGTTGGTTAGAAATGACAACTTTGCCCTCCTCTGAAGACTGAAGCCAGCCGTGGCTGGAAGTCACTTGTCCCACTTAACAAGATCACCCTGGCAACAGAGTGGCTGTTTCACGAGTAGCCAGGGAATTCTCTCTGACAGTCTTCCAGCCTTATCGGACAGCTAGGGAGGCAGAGAAGAAATCATTGCATTAGGGAGTTTCTCAAAAGTTGTAGAAACAATATAATATTCAGATAGGATTTCAATATGCAATTGATGAGAAACTTTTTTTTTTTTTTTTGCTGGCACTGCTGTTATAAATACCTGCATTCATAGCTTTGTTCTGATGTTCCATGTTAAAATTTTTTCTCTCTTTCTCCCTCCCCCACCATACAAGAGGCAACACCATGTCATGTCTTAAGAGGAAGTCAAACATGGGTTTGGATTTTGGTTCTATAATATACTGATGACGGGGCCTTGGGCAAGTCCTCAGGTTTTATGGATTTTGTTTTGTTTCTAAAACATGAAATTACAGTTGCAGCTCTCTTACACGTGGTTGGTATGCCCCTGGCTCAGTGTTCAGTGTAGACTAGGTGCTTAATGAATGGAAGCCTTGATTCTTTCTCCTTCTCAATTACATTGGAGCCTTAGAGTATAAGCCGCAGGAAAATGTGGAGATTAAAATGTTTTAATCAGGTCTTCTTGATGTATACTTAGTACCTCCAGAAATAGGTTTCATTGGGTCCATGTTAGATTTGCCATCCAACAGCTCATATGCAGTCTTGTATGAGTCACCCAACATGGTTGATTTCAGTACATTCCACCCTAATGTACAGCAATGAAAGTTGTGCAAAGAATGGTAAAGACCAAAAGAGTTTTTTCCCCCAGTGGTTACCAAATTGGGGGAGCAGTGAACACTATTGCTTTATTATCTATATTCTGTTTCAACCTTGTTACTCCCCTAAGCCAGTAGGAATGCACAGTTGGAATACACCCTGTGTTTCTTTGGGGAAAGGAGAAGAACCGCCAAGATGAGTGTCTAGGAGGGCAGCAGCAATCAAAATATGAGAAAAGGGAAGGTTTCAGGGAAAAGACCAGAGAAATCAAGTCCATGAGATAGAGGAGAACCACAGTGAGGAAATCTGGGTCTGAGTGGGAAGGGACCCCACATCTGTTGTCTGATGTAGGCACCTACTCAAGTGAGGAATTCCCTCCTCAGTGTCCCTGACAGATGGTGTCTGGCACAGTGATTCCTATTCTTTTTCACATCATGGCACACAGAGAAAATAACATTTGTCTAACACTGGGGTGAGTGGACAAAGCTGCTCACAAGCGGAGGGGACCAGCCCTGGGGACTCAGGCTGAGCCAGGCTCTGCCAACGGCCATAGGAGGTGAGTGGAGTGATGTTTTGGGCCCATGTGCAGCCCAGCATTCTTGGAGAAACTCTGATCCAGCAGGACAGATCAGACCTAAGAACCTCACCTAGATACTCTCAGACCCCTGGGTAATAAATAGGCATATTTATCCCACAATAAATAAATCATGGGACTGAGCATTTCATTATCCCCATTACCAGCACCAGTGCAGACCCACTGAGCATGTTTTGAAGAGCTGTGTCTTAAAGTCAGAAGATAAAAAGACATCAAAGCTATGATACCTTGCTTTCAAGTCGTTCTTACTAAGGACTAAGAGTGGTTCCTGTGGCCACAAAATAAATGAAACTAACTGGCCTGGGGCTTCTTCAGGGAACCAGCTGGGCTTACCAGCCGTACATAGTGTTTGACACGCAGTTGTTAATTAAAACATGGATGTTAGATGATAAATTAATTTACCTGCTCATAGGCATTATGGAGGGAATGAAAGCCACGAAAAATGATTATGCTTGAAGCTGTTTTCTTGAGTGTCTGCCCTTATGTGCTGTACTGAATATTTGAGTTAGCTAAGTGTACTTGCTATGTATCAACAGAGATGCCATTTTACTGGTGATATATTTGTTTCCAGAAAAGGAAACTCATATAGGCCTGTGAAGCAGAAGAATGGTAGTAGTGTTAAAATCTGCTATTTAATAGCGTTACTGAGAATCTCTTTGTTTGTAGGCATTAGTAGAGTGGATAAAGGATGTGGTTCTGTTGATAAGAACCAGTCAACCCTAATGGAAAGGGAGGACTAATATGTGAGAGAAACAGAACACATATAAAGAGGGTCTGTAAACAAGTACAAATAAAACCCAAGTGCAGCACTTAATGCTCTATTTTAAATTATAGGCATTTATACTCATGACTTAGCCTCCTTATGGATGCCAAGGCCCTCAAGGACTGTTTTCCTTTCTCATTCATCATGTACATGAGAGTACACACTCAAAAACGTTGAATGAATATGCATGCTGCTACGGGGTCCACCTAAGTGCTGGGAAATTCTAGAGAAAAGTCGAGTGATGTGCTTCAGGGAATCCTTCTGGAGACTGAGCGGGCTTACTATGAGGGAACGCACGGCTTGGCAGACAGGGAAGGTAGAAGGAAGGAAGAGCTCTAGGGTAGTGAGCAAATCCAAACATTTACACCCCCATTCAGGGTCTTCCAGGACCTGCTCCTCTTTAAAAAAAAAAAATTATTTATTTTTGGCCATGGTGAGTCTTCACTGTTACACTGGGCATTTCTCTATTTGCAATGAGTGGGGGCTACTCTCTCATTGTGGTTCATAGGCTTCTCATTGTGGCATCTTCTCTTGTGGAGCACAGGCTTCATTGCCCGCGACATGTGAGATCTTCCTGGACCAGGCATTGAACCTGTGTCCCCTGCTTTGCGAGACGGATTTTTAACCACTAGTCTGCCAGGGAAGCCTGGACCTGCTCCTGTCCATCTTGCCTTACTCGCTGCTCCCCATGACCACTCTTTGCAGCCTCATCATTCCCACTTGTTTCCCTCTCTTGGACTGTTGGCCCATTGATGGGCTAGTCTACATCCTTGCCCTACTTCAAGTCCAGGTGAAGGCACAGCCCCAGGATGCCTTCCAGGACATCTCTAGCCTCACTCCTTTCTTCATGAAATCTGATAGCCATGTTCATAGCTCCATTCTCTGAACCTTCAGAAGTAAGACATCATCATGGTGTCCAACTTCAGGGAGCTTCCAAGGGAGAGCAGGAGGCTAGACTAACTACATACACATGACCAGAGGGAGTAGGACCATATATTTAACCTCAATACTAAATGATGTGGGGGAGAATAGAAGGGCTGTGCCAGGTAGCCTGGGGGTCAGAAGTCCTAGCTGTGCTTCTGTAATCAACTAGGGAGTATCTTTCAGAAATCAGCTTTTTGATCTTTGGTTCTTCATTCATGAAGTAAGGGGCTTGTACAAGATGTTGTTCTTCCTTCTAAACTTCAAGATGATGAAAGGTACAGAATTCATGTTAGATGAATGGGAAATAGAGACGTTTAACTGGAGGGGACAGGGGACTCATGGAAATGCAGCAAATGATCGTAACCAGTAGGAATGACCTCTAAGGACTGTGGGATAGATCAGAGAACCAGCCAGGTATTGGTGGAAGACCTGTTGCCCTGTGTCATCAGTATAGTCTTCCTAAGCTACACAAGACTCTCACAATGCAGAGGGTCTGTCAAGCCTCATGCACCCTTTGTCCCTGGGCTTTAAAGGGAGGGTCTGCTGAGACTCATGTCTTCTCTCATTCTCTGAGCTCTTTCTGGTGCTTGAGTTTCTTGCAAGAATATGTTCAGTCTCTGGCCAGCCAGCCGTGTAGACTGGGTAGAAGGTGATGTGTGTTAGCTGATCATCATAAGAAACAAGCTCTTTATTCATTTATTTATTTTTGGCTGTGCTACAGCATGTGGGATCTTAGCTTCCCAACCAGGGATCGATCCCTGTACCCCCTGCACTGGAAGCTCAGAGTCTTAACCACTGGACCACAAGGGAAGTCCTAGAAGTATCCTCGTTCATTTTCTCTCTGAGTGGCCGACTTGGCCAACGCACATATGGCAGCATCAGAGCAGCATACTCACCTTTTCCCAGAAGTGAGCAGCATCTCAACCTGGATGGCTCACTGTGTCCAGCTCCGAGTGACCCCAGGAAGCTGACCTCCCCAGCACCCTGCTGCAGTTGCCTGGCAGGAGGACCTTCCCTTCTCTCTGGCTGTTTCCCTACAGTGCTATTCATGTTTTCTCTGACCATGAAAACAGAGCAAAACCCACTAGTTACTGCAGAAAAAGCTGGAAAGCATAGAAAAGGATAAAAATATTTAAAATTAAATCACTAATTTCTACCCCTGCCCAGCTACCATCACTGTTACCATTTTCCAGTGTTTTGCCACAGAGGTTCTCTAAAAACCCACATATGACCCTGAACCGTATAAATAACCTATACAGTTTTATTTGGAGAAAATGTAAAAACTCTTTATTACAGGAAATTTTGTGCATACACACAAGTAGAAAGAATAGAATACTGAGCCCCTGTGGAGCCCAATCCCGGCTTCAACAATACAAGATCTTGAACAGATCTGTTATCTCCATTTTGGGCTTTTGGGCCAGTGATCAGAAAGGGAGGAGACAACAAACCTCACATAACAATGAGATTGGAATGGTTAGTATTTACCGAAGCGTTCTTCAGCACAGCAGGGCCCCGAGCTGTGTGGGTGTGAAGGCGCTCACTTGCGTGGACAGGGTCATGGCAGCCTTCCTGGTCAGATGCAGTACTGCTCATCCGCCCTCAGTTTGACATTTACTTGCGTCCTCTTCCCAGGCGTATGGATAGATTTTCACAAAGACATCCAGACCTGTCTGTCCAGCCCCAGTGGTGATCACCACCCACGTCCAGGGTCGGGCAGTGCTTGCTGGTCGGTGATACTAAGCAGAGCTCCCGAGGGTGGCCTTGATGGCATCATGCTGCTGCCTGTGAACACGGGTGGGAGAGCGGATTTTTCTGGCTCTCCTCCTGGGGCCACTGGTCAGAGAAGAGGAAGAATAAGTGGTGAAATGCCCAACAGGAAGTCCCCCTGGAGGCACTTCTGCATGTGGGCTAAGGTCCTGCCGAATCCTCAGTGGCAGTTGCTGGCAGTCCAGGCAAGAGGAGAAAGTGGCCATTGGCCATCAAATCTGGGGGTCTGAAAAGGACCAGAATGCATGGAAAGCCTTGATTACTTATCTCAGGGCCCTGGCTAAGCCAGATGCTGCCTTTGGAGCTTGTTTGTGTGGGGAGACTTAGCGTATTTATTACATACACTCAGGGGTCTGAGACATAATGAAATGCTTTGCCTCCAGGACTGACAGGTTCCGCCTCCTTGCTGGGTGGCAGCAGGTGGCTGTGTTTCACTCAGGCTCTCTGTCCTCATTCTTTCCACCTGCTCCCCCAACTCTGCTTTCTTGCCTGGGGTCTGTGAGATACAGCTCTTAGCTGGCTTTCTTCTTTATTGTGGCTCTGCCCTAGAAGGTGGTGATAGAGTGGGTAGGATTGCTATTAAGAGACCAAGAGAGATACTGGACAAAGCGTCCTCAAGAAGTTGACCCCATGTGGCTCTAGATTGTGACCCCGTTACTTTGCTTGTCCAGACCTTAGTTAGTTTCCTCTAACAAATGATGGATTGGGTAGTGTGTTCCTGTAATCTGCTTAGATGGTGGTTAGAATTCCTGGTACACGTGGTCCACAGGCCTTACCTTGCTTAGTGGTCATAGGGTACGCTGTACGTCGTACTTCCTTTCCCTAAAATGTGACTGTGGTCAAAGGGTAGTGGCTCTGCCTTTAGAAACATCATCTACTATCCATCTGGGTGGCTCAGGGGCAGAGTGTTACTGCTTTGTGAGGTTGGTCAGACTCTGGTGAGATAACGATTTAATGCCTTAAATCAGACTCCCTATAAACTGTCTCTGGGACAGAGATTTTTGTGGCAATGATTTTACTGATGGACTGCTTGTGGGGGAAGCCTGAATTGATAGGAGGAAAGGTGAATAGGTCAGGAGAAAAATACTAGACAGAGATGTGGTTGTACACATTTTAACCTGAGTCTGATCCCTAAGGCAGCCCTGGAGTGAACTGCACCATGGAGGCTGTCCGACGCAGAGGGGAAGGGGCTGGGCTCATGACACCCCCACATCCGTGAGCTGTTGTTTCCAGGTCACGGCCCCCATGGATAGGCATAAACTCCCAGATGAGGAGTGTCTGTCAGTCAGGGGCCGACTTCTCAGGAGGATCCAGGTGTGAGCCATTAGCAGCCAAAACTCAGAGCTGCTGGGGGCGCTGGTCCACCTGCTCTAAAGGAGACCACTGGAGACAGCACAGACTCTGCCACGTCCAGGCCGGTGAGAGCTCAGCAGGGAGAGGGTTCTTCCGAGTGTAAGTCCCTGAGCAGTGAGTGAATGTGGATGGCTCAGGACACTGAGTGAAATGTGAGATGTGATTTGTTAATTAGGCCAGTGTAATTGATGGGTATAGAAGTCAGGAGAACATTACATTTGAGGAGGAGATGGTTCCTAGGAAGGGATGTGAGGGAAGCCTGGTTTTATCTGGATGCTGGCTGCACAGTTATATACACTTTGAAAAAATCCACTAAGGGTAGTGCCCTTATGAGTTATGAATGTTTCAGTACAACATCCACCCAGGTGCCTGGGGCTGCTACTGCAAAGAGGCAGGAGTTCAATGTCAGCGTTCCTTCCCTGCCCTCATTTTTTTTTCTTATGTCCCCTACCTCTTGGCACTTCTTAATCTTTTTTTTTTTTTTTTAATTGAAGTGTAGCTGATTTACAACATGTTAACTTCAGGTGCACAGCAGTTCAGTTACACACACACACACACACACATACACATCTATCTATTCTTTTTCAGATTCTTTTCCCTTACAGGTTATCACAAAACATTGAATAGAGTTCCCTTTGCTATATAGTAGGTCCCTGTCAGTTATCTATTTTATATATTATTTTACATATAGTAACATGCATATGGTAATCTCAAGCTTCAAATTTATCCCACTATCCCCCTTTCCCCTTTGGTAAGCATAAGCTTGTTTTTTTATGACTGTGAGCACTTCTTAACTTAAACCTTTTCCTCCTCTCCCTTTCCCCTCCATGATAAACCTTTCCTCTGCCTTTCTAACCTCCGTTGCGATTGCCAGGGTAGTTTCTTAGACTCATGTGATGCTTTACTCTGAAAGCTTCAGCAAATCCTTTGCTGACTTCCTGAACCAGATCAGATGCACCTGCAGGTCAGCTCCCGGTGTAGTCCTTCATCACCCTTCCCTCAGTTTAAAGTCAAACAGGCCATGTGAGCTCACTTAATTAATGGGGGGGGTCTCCCCATTATACTACTTCATGTGGATCAGGACCTGGGACTATTCTGTCCATCATTTATCCCCAGTATCTAGGAGAATATCTCACCCAGTATTAATACATGGTCCACACATTTGTCATACAACACATGACTTCTGGCACTCAGACGTGGACTTCAAGTCTCTCAGGATGAAAAGGAGGTGTTCAGTCGGTGCTGGAATGAAGTGCGGGCCCAGGGGAGGCCAGCAAGCTGGGCAGTGCTGGGTGCCCAGGTATCATACCATCAAGGAAGGTGGAATTGTGGAATTGTCTTTGGTCTCTGCCCCTTTCCTTTACTCCACTCTTGCCCTCTCTGAACTTTCTCTCCCTAGAGTGGTCAGCAGAGGCCTTGGACTTTTTTTTTTTTTTTTTGCCTCACCACGTGGCATGCGAAATCTTAATTCCCTGACAAGGGATCAAACTTGTGCTCCCTGCAGTGGAAGTGTGGCGTCTTTGCCACTAGACCACCAGGGAAGTCCCTTTGGACAGATGTTTTTGCTGAGATCAATGGCCTGGCCTCTTTGACAGCCCAGGACTGCTGCTCCAGCCATCCCTTGACTTGAGTTCAGTTGGTAATTCCAAAGTTGTCTTTGAGACCAGAGTCTCTAAGCCAGTAGTTCTCAATAGTAAGCCATTTTTGCCCCCCACCCCCGCCGGGATGTTTGGCAGTTCTGGAGCCACTTTGTGTTGTCACACTGGGAAAAATGCTGTTGGCATCTAATAGGTAGAAACCAGGGATCCTGCAAATACAGGGAACAGGACAGCCTCCTCCTCCCCAACCCAGCCTTGAATCATCCAGCCCAAGATACTAGTGACACAATGGCCAAGAAACTCTGATGGGGGCCAGGCTGGAGCTTGCCTGCTGGCGCCTCCAGCCTGGGAAGCAGGTGTATCCGAGAGACTTTTTTTTTTTCCTCCCGGAAGGACACTTTTTTCCCCTAAAAAAAAAAAAAAACCCTCATATTTTCCCAGTCCCAACTCATCAACCTCCCAATTCTGCAGCCATATGTCATTCAGCCTCCCTGGTGGAAGCTGCTCTGTGAAAGGCGTGGTCATCCAAGAGGAGGCTCTTCAGCCTGTTTTCCACAGAGCCCTGTGGAACCCTGATAGAGACTTGCTTCCAACTACAGGGGCTAGCACTGCCTTCAGCCTTGGGCCAGGAAAACCATGGGACCCCCTGCCTCCTGCCATCCCGTCAGTATCTTTCTCCCCAATCCGGCTCCTCCCACCCCTGCCCTCCACCATCTCCCCCATCCCCCGGAGATTAATGTGATAATTGCCATGTGTGCCTGTTTGCCCAGGGAGTGGGTGGGCTCGCCACCCACATACGGCAGGTTCCCAGAGGAACGCATCCCCACTGTGTCGAGCCTGCTACCCGCTGAGTGCTCCCTGTGCAGGTGGGCCGCCACCCCCAGTGCTTTCTCTGTCTGTTATCACCCACCCCTGCACACATGTGCGTGTGTGTGTCACTCGGGAACTGGGAGGTGAGAGAGGTGGAGGCCAGCCAGCCTGTCGAGTCTAGGGGCTTGACTGGGACAGTGGGAGGAGACTCAGCATCTTAAATAAGAGGACACTGCTCCAAAGAAAAGCTCTCTTCGGTACTGCCTGCCACAGAGTAGGTGTTCCATGAATGGTGGGGAAGGAGGAGGCTGGAATGCACTATCAAGCCTTCTTTGCAAGGAGAGACTGGTTTATACTTTAGTTGCTCCACAATACTAGGCTGGGCAGGGAAGCTTCCACCGTGAGACTCCCCTGGAGCCAGAAATCAGTGTACCGTGTTGGGAAAGGTCTTCTTTCTCTCAGTCTTGCATGGAGTACTTAGGGTGACTGTTCTGTCCCTGAGGGAAGAATCGGTAGGGAGAATGAAGTGATGCTCCCACACCCAAGGTGCTTGGGGTCACAGAAGCTGAGCGGGTCGGGGAGGTGGGTATTGGAGGGAGAGAAGGGAAGGGGAGATGCTTCCTCTCACGTAGGCAGCCCCTCCGCTCTCCCACCACCTGCCGTGCCACAGATAGGCACGCTGACCCCGAGAAGGAGCGCAGTCACAACTCTGGAGCTGAACTGGTGACTTTCTGCTTGGCACTCCCGACTCCCACCTCATATGGTGTCAGGGCACTCGCTGCCTTCAGAGTTGCCGAGTGCTTTTTTCTTCCATCCCAAAAGATACTGCAGTAGTTGTCTCTCCCACACTGGACAATTTTCAGGTTGTAATAATGATGAATCAGAAAGAGAATGAAACTCTAATTAGCATCAGAAAGAACCTTGCCATTTTGGAGGAGGGAGGCGTGAAGTCCCAAGCTTGCCCACTTCCTACTGAGATTTGTTTCCTTGCCCTGGTGGACCTGTCACTGATCCACTGACAAGCACGGGAGGTGAGATTGTGAGGCCACCTGGAGAGGAAGGATGGGAGGGGAAGAGCTAAGAGGAAACTGGAGGGAGAGGAGGAAGGTGTAGCGAGGGTGCAGCGGGTCTATTAAAAGGTTTGTGAATAATCTAGGGGAGCTGTCAGGCTGCTTTCTCCAGAAGAACCTTTTAAGCTGTCAGTCATCCTTAATAACCCCCGAGGGCATGGTGCCGGGGTCCTCCCAGATATTCATTTTCTCCTTCTCTTTCCTTTCTCCTCTTCTGCTCATCCCACAGGCTTGAATACCATGGTGGATGACTTTTTCAAATGCAATTCAGATAAAGCTTGGAGAGAATATCGGAATGAATTTATTTTTGGCATATTTTAAACCTGAGAATCGTTTTACTCAAATCGTGGTCATTTACTGATTGGCTGAGCACCTATTGTGCCAAATAGTTTGCCAGGTACAGAAACGAGTGGACAGTGAAGGCTCTTGCCTTAATGTAGGTTAAAGCAAAACCAAAACATTCTCACAACACATTGAGTATTTTAGAGAAGAGTTAGAAAACATATCCCAGACTCTGGGCCTGTGAAGGGGAGTTCTTCTATCCCTGTATTTCATGGGCTGTGCTTTCTGATATGTTAATAGGTTTCTGTTGAAAAGGAGGTTTGTAATCAAGGATGCATATGAAATGATGGAGGAAACAACTTGAATACTATTTCTTTGGGGTGGGTCTTCTCACAGGATAATGCAAAAATAAAATCTGCTGTGTTTCCTGAGTTTCTTTGATTCCAGAAGCTCATTTTCCTCAGAACATGTGAGCATCTTACAGATCACTAGCAATAAGAAGACCACAGTTTGGAAATTATTCTTCACTCTGCAACATCTTTGGCAAATAGTCACCCAACTGAAACTGCTCTCACCATCCTCAAGACATAGCACAGTCACTCCTGGAACCAAAGAGAGCTTAAAAGCCACAATTTCATCATTGCTATTGCTGACACCAACTAATGCTTATTGGCACTTGAGCCCTGATTAGGGTACTGGGAGCAAACTGAGTTCTTGCTGCCAAAGAGTGCTAAAGGATGGGGTGACAGTCTAAGCCACAGAGTTGTTGAAAAGACACTTGCTTCTTGGAAGAAAAGTTATGACCAACCTAGACAGCATATTAAAAAGCAGAGACATTTGCCAACAAAGGACCATCTAGTCAAAGCTATGGTTTTTCCAGTAGTCATGTATGGATGTGAGAGTTGGACTATAAAGAAAGCTGAGTGCCGAAAAATTGATGCTTTTGAATGGTGGTATTGAAGAAGACTCTTGAGAGTCCCTTGGACTGTAAGGAGATCCTACCAGTCCATCCTAAAGGAAATCAGTCCTGAATATTCATTGGAAGGACTGATGCTGAAGCTGAAACTCCAATACTTTGGCCACCTGATGCGAAGAGCTGACTCATTTGAAAAAACCCTGATGCTGGGAAAGATTAAAGGTGGGAGGAGAAGGGGATGGCAAGGAATGAGATGTTTGGATGGACATGAGTTTGAATAAACTCTGGGAGTTGGTGATGGACAGGGAGGCCTGGCGTGCTGCAGTCCATGGAGCTGCAAAGAGTCTGACACAGCTGAGTAACTGAATTGAACTGATGTCCATTCAAACCCCCTATAGCCCTTGGCATCTAGTTCTTTTGCATCTTCCTTCTGATACCAGGAGTGGTTTCCTCTAAGGTCTGGCCCTCGTCTTCTTTGTTTGCATTTGACTCACCAGACCTGTTGAACCAAAACACTGGCTCTTATATACTGAAATTGGCAGGTCTCTGCTTTTGTTCATTCAGTTCAGAAGGTATTTGTTTTTAATTCTTATTCTGCTTCATTTGCAAACATACCTCTCTCAATAGTGTAGGGGCAAGACAAGTTTGGTGAAAGAGGTTGCTTTAGAAGCTGTTTTTTAATGGAAAAATCTATTGTGCAGTGATAGTTGCCATGATCAGTGGGAGGCTGTATTTTATAGGCTGACATATTTGATTGGGAAGCAGAAGGAAAATGAGATAATTTGGGGGAAAAACAAGATAGAATGTCATAGAAGTCCACGGGGAGCAGGAAGATGATGAATCAAAATATGTTGGCAAAGTGAGAGGGAGAGAAAGGTACAACAGGGACAAGAAATACTTTGCCATATAAATTCTTCATTTTGCTAATTTAGTGTGTGAATTGTGGGCATGGCATTTGATTTGGATGGCCTGGCCTTGTTTCTCCAGTGAATTGGGAATAAAATATCTTTCCAGAAACTGTTGAGTTTCAAACAAGTATTAAAAGTTTGTGTGTGAGAGAGTAGGATGGGATTGGAGGGATTTCAAAGCCCTATGTATGCAAAATGGAGTTCAAGTGGTCTAATTAGGAAGATTTGGGGTTGATATCATGGGGAGAGAGAGTCAAGGGAAAGTTTGAGAGATCCAAGTATTAGATGAGACTTTCAAAATGTTCCAAAACTGTTTCAAAGTGCTTAATGAGAAATCCTACCAAGAGTTTATTTATTTATTTATTTATTTTGGGAGCAGGGGAGTTGACTGAGCCATGTGGTATGATCCTCCCTCAACCCCTACCATTTGGAGGCCTGGCATCACACTTGTGGTATTAGAATCCAGAGTGTAGATTTCCATGCGGGTTTTAGTTCATGATGTGTTAGCATTACAGAGAGAACAAGGGATCCCTTTTCAAATCGAGATTTATTCCTTATTTTTCCAGAGCCTTCCCAGGGCCTGGCCTGGTCTAACTGTGTACTGTTGGACCATGATGTGATGGAAGAAAGGAAGCCAGAGCCCAGGGTCAGGAGCTGAGCAGGACGTGGATAACACTCATCTCTCCCAAGCAGCCTGTCAAGGTCTTTACCAGAATCCCTGGACTAAAATGATCGATGTACCTTGCCTCTGTCTTTTGAGAATTTGCCTAATTTAGAGAAGAAAGGCTTGGAACCCACATCACCAAACACTATAACACTAGTGATTATTTGTGTGATCTTAGAAAAATATTTGACCTTTCTGGACTGTTATCTACTGGGTGAGAATATTAGACCATTCAAATGCATGTTGTGTCAGGGTGACATGGTGCCCTGCACAGTATACATGGGAGAATGAGTTAATCTACAATCACATCAAATTGGGAGTGAAGCAATGCAATGTTTATCTGCTTTGCACTGTGCTTGTTGCATAACCCTACTTGTGAAGCTACAGGAATGGAGGCATTCACCTGGCAGATGGTTTTGATGAAGTGTAATACTAAAGAACCATTTTTCTTTCTTTCAGACCAATGATGCCTTAGGAGCCACCTGGAATTGGCTGTACTTCATCCCCCTCATCATCATTGGATCCTTTTTTGTTCTCAACCTCGTCCTGGGAGTGCTTTCTGGGTAAGCCAGATGTTTCTCTCTTCTCTTCTTTCTGACTATAAACTAATGCTCTGGACTTCTTGCAAATTTGTTCATGCAACCCTCATTTACTGAGCAGCCTCTTTGGGCCAAAAGCTGCCCCAGATGCTTGGAGTACAGTCATTTTAATCATCTTTAGTATTCTTAGGAATTAAAAATCTTAAATTCGTACAACATTGAACATGATATGTAGTGAGAGTCCATTTATCCATCCTTTCATTCCATCATTCAAGAGAGACCATTTTTGTCAAATGCTGTGCTGGTTGTTAGGCATATAATGTTTAATAAGATGCAGGCTTTATCCTGAAAATGTTCTTACTCTATCTTGTATTGGACATCAAATTTCATATTTGTGGCATGAATTACTGTACATCAGTTAACAAACATTCAGTGTTCAATGCCATGATAAGCATTACAAGGAACACATAAAGTTTAAGGCATGGTTTTTGCCCTTAAAAAACTTATGTTTTGCTGAAAAGACAACACCAACACTTGAAACAGTTAGGGAGCAGGAGTTTGTTTACTGGTTAATGCAAGATATAGTTCGTTTGTCTGGGGAAGGGACAAATCTATATAGTCTGAAGTTATCAGGAATAGTTTCATAAAGGATTGGGATTTTGCTTGGGATGCAAAATATGTAACAGAGTAAAATAGAATACATGGGAGTGAATATTCCAGAAAGGGGAGCACCGCCCCATAAGCCAACATGAAAAAATGGGATTTGTTATGGAGAGTGAGAAGACTATGATGTGACCTAATTTAACTTGAGTGGAAATTTCACTTTGGCAATTGAAAGGAGAAAATAGAAGGGCAAAAACAGGGTCAAAGAGGGTCTTCTATTTTCTGAGCAAAACTGAACATAATTTCTTGTCTGAATGGCAAATGTTCTTGAAATGGAAATTTATATAAAGTGGTGCTTCTGTTTAAGCATGGTGGATTGAACCAAGTTGGCCATCTCTTGTACATCCACAAACACAGGAAATAAATTTTGAGAAGGACACAGTGACAGAATAGGAGAGGGTATGAAAACAAATGAGAGCTGCCAACAAAATGTTTGAAGATGGAGAGTAAATGATAACTAATCTAGTGGCATGAAAGCTGAGGCTCCATTAACTACAATGAGGAATGCCAATAAAAAAGATGAGAGCCAAGAAAGGGTTGGAAATTGAAGCATCATGTAAAGCTGGGTTATGGGGAATGCTAAAACAAGATTTTTCATAAATCCTTGTAAGGAACATTTAGATATGTTCTCCCCTCAACCAAACAATGTTCACAGGTGTCTGCCCCACCCAACCCCATGCTGCCCTAGTTAGATTTCCTCTCTGTCAAGGCTGAATCAGAAAAACTTGGATTCGTGGACACACAGGAGCTGACCAACTTGGTTCAATCCACCATGTTTAAACAGAGTTTAATATTAGAATGGGGTTGATCTCTTGTAGTGAAAACAGGAGTATTATAGGAAAGTCCACAAACTGGATGTCATGTTTCCAGCCCAATTCTACTGCTTGGCTCTCAGAACTGTAGTGGTCTGGAGAAGGAGGGGGAGAGGGTTTCACAGCAGTCCTCTGTGGAAATCCATCCATATGAAAAGAAAAGACCTCTGTATCCTGATATTTGACGGTGATCAGAAAAATGGTCTGACCCATCACTTTTGGTGAGGTTCACTTATTAGTTTCCTTTGGCCACCCCAACAAATTATCACAAACCAGGTGGTTTTAAAGTGTGAGAGAAATTGTCTCATAGTTTTGGAGGTTAGAGGGCCAAAATCTGGCAGGGTGATGCTACCTCCAAGGGATCTAGGAGAGAATTTCTCTCCTTCTTCTAGCCTCTGTGGCCCCAGGCATTCCTAGGCTTGTGACTATATTACTCCAGTCTCTGCCTCTGTGGCTGCATTGCCTCCTATTCTGTCTAAAATCTCCTTCTGTCTGTCTCTTATGAGGACACTTGTTGGATTTAGTATCATCTGATAATCCAGGATGACATCTTCATCTCAAGATCCTTAATTACATTACCTTTTTCCAAATAAGGGAGCATTCACAGATTTCAAGAATTAGGATGTGGACACATCTTTGGGAGAGGCAAGTACCAGTCACCACTACACTCCCCCTCCAACCATTCTATAAGCCCCAACCATTCATAGGAGCTTCCAACAAGACTTCTGTACCTTGATCTTAAATATGAACACAGTTAGGGGTCATCAGCATTCAAAGAAAAGGTCCAACACAAAGACAAATCAAAATAATAAATAGGTAGAAGGAGCTTGAGGGAATATGAATAATGAAGGTAGCAGAAGGTAATATTTTTAAATAATTGATATCAGCAGAGATAGAAGAGATTATCCACAAGATAGTAGATTGCTATGAAAAAGAACACTTAGCAGTTAAGAGTGTTTGGAAATTAATGTAAAATAATTAATGTAAACTTCATATTAATGCACAATGAATTAATGTAAAAAGTATAAAAATATAATAAATAGTAAATGGTAGGACTATAAAGTTGAAATCACACAGAAAGTAGAACAAAAATAAGAAAATTAAAGGTTTGTTTCGACATTGAATTAATAAAAGTTCCATAAAGAAAACAAGGAAATGGATAGAAAAAAATTAACAAAGAAAAATACCAAAAATGTTCTTAGAACTAGTAAACTCACATTGCCAAATTTAAAAGATCTGTTGATACATGTGCAAAGATATTCTTTCTAACATTAGGTTTTTATAGTGCAGACTTAGCAAAAATCTGGGTATCCATAACTAAGAGAGCAGTTAACTGTCTCTTGGATGCAGGCCATGACATATTATGTGGCAGTTAGGAGCAACAAAGACCATGTACACATTGAAAGCAAAGTTTAGTGAAAACAAGATGGAAACAGTATAGTATCATCCACATAAATAAAAAATGTACACAGTTTGTAAAAATTCATTAAAAAGCCTACACTGAATATAATGTAGCAGTTATTTATATGGCAAGGAGATGGGTATGGAGATAACTGAGAACAGATGAATTAATAAGAAAAATGCCCACTGACAACACAATGAAAGAGAAAAGACCACACCAAGATAAATCATGACATTTCAGAGCATCTGAGTAAGATAATATTCTGTAAGCTTCTGGTGATTATTAAGGGGATGAATTTTATCTATACAGAATCTGGAGTTAGGATGGCTTTGGACTTCTCAATGATATTGAAAGTTAGGAACCAATAGAAAACCTCCTAAAACTTTCTGAAGGAAAAAAATCTCCAAGATAGAATTCCATACCTAGCGAAAATAGCAATTATTTGTGAGGATAAAATTACAATATTTTGAGACACTCCTTCTGAAGAAGCTCCTGGAGAATGTGTGTCACTAAAAATAAGGAATTCATTGAGGAGGGAGAAGGACATGTGGCTTATGGAAACAAGAGATACATTAGAGAGGAAGAAAGTTTTCCAGGATGATGATGAAGGGACGTCTAGGATGCTAACTATCCGAAAGTCTAGAGAACACCAAGTTCAGACTTGAGTAGGATGACAGAAGCCTCTAAAAATGATATCTTTAAGAAAAAATGGAATTAATAATTCCCAATGTGTATTAGTATAGTTAGAAGAGTTTAATGTTTTTTTCCAAAGCTATATATGTATGTGAATATATAAATATTTGTATGTATTAGCACACACATACATCAGTCTAAGCAATGAATTCCACAGAATACAGAAGTGTTATCACCAAAGGAATATAAGCAAAGTAGGTACTCCATACAGCTCAACTGTCAGTCAGATGTGCATTGTTCACACTGGATTTTGAGATAGCCCCTATGGTGCTATGGTTGCCTTGAGAGTATAGGAGAGACTAAGGAGGGGGAGGAGAAGGGAATGTCAGAGACTAAAATCTTAGGTTCCACAGTGGGAAAGTGCTTAAGCAATACCTAAAACTGAAAGATTAAGAAATAGCAGTTGTATAAGTATAATATTTAGAAAATTGGAAATGAGTACTAGAAGAAGCAGGTACAAGAATTACAAGTGGTTGCCTATGGGGAGTCAGATTCAGGGGTGAGAAAGGGCGAGGCTGTGGGCTGCTGTTTTTTCACTATAAGCTTTAAAAAATATTTGACCTTAAAGCACAACATGCATAACTTTGAGAAAAATAGAAATTAAACTTTATAATGTTTGCGCACACACACAAAAAGTATAGGACAAAAGGTGTGTATAAGACATTGACCTGAGAAAGAGACCAATTTCTCTTCCCCAGGAGGAGGATTGGCCTGGGGAGAGACCAGATGCAGGAAGATTAAGAGAAAACTGATGTATTAGTCACCTCTGTAGTACTAACAGCCTTGGGTGACTTGTGAAATGGTTATGAAGGAAAAACAGGAGACAGTATGAAGGAGTTCTTAATAGTGTGTGTCTGGAGTGGAGAGTCACAGATGTAATGGGATTTCTTAAGTAGGTACTCACTCAGTGAGCATTCATTGACATCCTTTATGCTCAATAGGTAATTGTCTCCACATGTCCTGTAGCTGCAACTCAACTGCTGTTTCAGTGGCTGCCCAGGATGGGTCTGACCACAGACTTCTTTCTTCTTATATTTCTACTGAGGGGATAATCTCCCGTTTGTATGATCTTATCTGCTACATTTTGTCCTTACTTTTTTCCTAAGTGTGTCCGTGTTTTAGTTGGAAAAATTCAAGTCAGATTCTCACTTTTGAATAACAAGTCAGTGATGTTCCAGATAAAGTTCCAGTATGGGTTGAGAACATGTCTTAACAGAGCTGGAAAGGGACAGAACACTGGTACTAAAGACAATCCTGTGTCTGACTGTGTCCTCTCTGATGTACTAGCTCTAGTTTGGAATTGCCTCTTTGAATTCTACATTCAAATTTATCCGGGTGGGAAAGCACGGTAGGTTGGGAGAAGTGCGAGAAAAGGGACAGAACATTGGTACTAAAGACAATCCTGTGTCTGACTGTGTCCTCTCTGATGTACTAGCTCTAGTTTGGAATTGCCTCTTTGAATTCTACATTCAAATTTATCCGGGTGGGAAAGCACGGTAGGTTGGGAGAAGTGCGAGCTTTGGCATCTGATAGTCATGTTGTTCAGTTACTAAATTGTGTCCGACTCTGCAACCCCATGGACTGCAACACACCAGGCTTCCCTGTCCTTCACCATCTGCCAGACTTGGCTCAAACTCGTGTCCATTGAGTCGATGATGCTATCCAACCATCTCATCCTCTGTCGTCTCCTTTTCCTCCTGCCCTCAATCTTTCCCAGCATCAAGGTCTTTTCCAGTGAGTTAGCTCTTTGCATCAGGTGGCCGAAGTATTGGAGCTTCAGCCTCAGTCCTTGCAATGAATATTCAGGGTTGATTTCCTTTAGGGTTGACCAGTTTGATCTCCTTTGCTGTCCAAGGGACTCTCAAGAGTCACCTCCACCACTGCAGTTTGAAAGCACCAGTTCTTTGGTGCTCAGCCTTCCTTATGGTCCAACTCTCACATCCATACATGGCCACTGGAAAAATCACAGCTTTGACTCTGTGGACCTTTGTTGGCAAAGTGATGTCTCTGCTTTTAAATATGTGGTCTAGGTTTGTCATGGTTTTTTCTTCCATGGGTGAAATCCTAACCCTGCAGCTTATTAGTGTTGTGCATTTGAACAAGTTACTCTGGGCCTGCTTCTTCCCCTATGAAATGGGATAGCAAATCCCTCTCCCAGGCTGAGGCCGAGTGTGGCATGGAGGAGCCGTCAGCTCTTATCCCTCTGATAATATTGATTCTCATTTTCTCTCACTGTTAGGTGCAGGTGGCCATCATCCAGGTAGCAGCCTATGATACTGGGCTCGAGCCCACTGTGAGACTATGAGCTCCTCAGGTTGGGAGATGAAACAGAAGTAGCATGGCGTGTGCCTCCTTAGCACTTCTGGAGAAGGTTAGGAAGTGACAGCAGCAGCTGGGAACAGCTGGTGTGAAGAAATGCTGACATTTAAAAGAGTGTTAACAATAGGGGCCTTATGGGCTGGAGCTGGAATAGTTCTGTCCTGGTTTCTTTTTCTCCTTCTGATGCTCAGCACCTATGTGGTTTCACTGGCGTGTCTGCAGATAGTTCGGCAGCAACTTGTTCTATGTACAGGGTGGTGGGGCTGTGGATTCTCTCTCTTACTTTGTCTGCTTCTCACATGCCCCTGAATGGGGATGTAGGTGTTCTGCTTGGAGTAAGGGGTTGGTTGGGAGTTGCATGTATAAACCAGGGAGAAGCTCTGAAGGTTTTATCTCTGGGGCATATGTTCCCCATGACCTGCAGGTAATTTAATGTTAGGCCCCGAGGCTTCCTAAGGCAGAAAAAGAGCTATGGAAGGAGGAGCCCCTGTTGGGCAAATGATGAGTCTCGTAAGGGAGGGCAGGTAGCCCACACGAGTGCTCATGGCCCACCAGGTGTGAAAGTGACTGTGGCACCCATCCTAGAGGCATGGGCCTAGGTGGGTAGAGGGCTCAGAGGTATATTTGAGAGTCTCAGTGTATTTAAACAGGAACTGTGGATAGAAGCTTTGTCGCATTTTTACTTGTCTCAGAGGAAATGGGATTTGATGAAAACCATTAGCTTAGGCTTGAAGAGAAGCAGAGCTTCCTGTCTCCATGGAAACGAACCAGCGCTGCAGAAGCATGTCCTGAGGTGCAATCAGGGGTGACAGGGCAGAAGGCTCATGCAAACAGAAAGTGACCCTTATCCTATCACCTCTGCCCTCTGCTCCCAGGCTTTCCGGAGAGAGAGAGAGAGTCTTGGGGGGGCCATCGTGCTGTCTCCAAACCAGGGCAGGGAGAGCCAAGCCAGGAGCTGCTGACACAGGCGTATACAGGGAGCGTGTGTATAAAGTATGGCATGGTTTTCAGAGCACCTTTGCTTCCGTGCTCTTATCTGTTCCTTGTAACAGCTATGTGCAGTAGATAGATACTCTATTTATTTACAGATGGAAAGAAGAGGATTTAGAGGTTCTGAGCCCCAGCTAGTTACTGGCAGAGGTATGGTCAGAGGTTGTCATTTCCCACCTGTAGTTAGAGACTTGTTCTGATACACCTACACCACGTGGCCCATATCCAGGAATATGGGCTCCCAACAAGGCATAACTAGAGAAAGCCAGCCAATGGTTAACCTAGAATAGCATCCTGACCATACAGATGTTGGTGCCAGTTTTAAGCTGTCCATACATCGATGCACATACTTATTCACACACACTGATCTTCACATACACAGTGTGACCTGGTACATAGAAAGTCCCTTGGACTGCAAGGAGATCCAACCAATCAATCCTAAAGGAAATCAGTCCTAAATATTCATTGGGAAAACTGATGCTGAAGATGAAACTCCGATACTTTGGCCACCTGATGCGAAGAACTGACTCACTGAAAAAGACTCTAATGCTGGGAAAGA
Source organism: Oreotragus oreotragus (assembly GCA_006410675.1). Classification (NCBI taxonomy): domain Eukaryota; kingdom Metazoa; phylum Chordata; class Mammalia; order Artiodactyla; family Bovidae; genus Oreotragus; species Oreotragus oreotragus. The sequence goes on from SJYX01001978.1 coordinate 63,999, forward strand.
TTGAAGGCAGGAGGAGAAGGGGACAACAGAGGATGAGATGGTTGGATGACATCACCAGCGTGATGGACATGAGTTTGAGTAGGCTCCAGTAGTTGGTGATGGTCAGGGAAGCCTGGCGTGCTGCAGTCCATGGGGTCACAAAGAGTTGGACATGGCTGAGTGACTGAACTGACTGATATACAAGATAAAAGATGCTAAGACCCACTGTCCAGGTTCTTTTACCCTCAGGTCTGGTGGGAAGTGGTGGACTCTCTGTATAAGAGGAGGGATTCTTCTGGTTGCATCTCTTGAGTGAGTGGAGTGGCTATTGTTACTGGTGAGATAACTAAAAGTTTCTCTTGCCACCAGCTCATTTGCTGGATAGTTTTGACAAGTTCAGGGCAATTCAACAAAAGCTGATTGTATGGCTACTATGCTTAAGACACTGTACTAGACACTGAGGTTAAAGTGAAGTGAAGTCGCTCAGTCGTGTCCGACTCTTTGCAATCCCATGGACTGTAGCCTGCCAGGCTCCTCAGTTCATGGGATTTTCCAAGCAAGAATACTGGAGTGGGTTGCCATTTCCTTCTCCAGAAGGAAATCTCAGACAGTGAAATTACAAAGATGAATAAAATAAAAAGACTGTAGATTAGTTAAGGAAATCATTCAAAATTACATGTAATGGTGTCTAAATTCAATAGATCCAGAATTCTGGCCCTATCAAAAGTTTGATTCATATGTCATATATTTTGGGTACCTACTATCTTGCGAGGCATTGTTGAGTGTACAAAGGTGAATAGGACCTAGGTCCTATCCACAAGAAAGAGGCTAAAAAAATGTATCTTCAGTATTAAACCTTGGATCTCCTGAGTCACCTGCCATTGTTTCCCTCTGTATGTTAGGAGTTGGCACCTAAATATTTCTCAGGCCTGAGTTGAGATAGAAATAGCTGGTGGTCTTAGGAAGGAAGCTATTCTTGTTCAGCTCAGTGGTCCAGAGGAGCACGCACATTTCTCAGGCCTGACTTGAGATAGGAGTAGCTGGTGGTCTTAGGAAGGAAGTTATTGTTGTCCATCTCAGTGGTCCAGATGAGCATGTAACTGCTCATCTGTGGAGTTGATGGGTATTAGTTTGGCCTGTGTGTCATGTTCAGAGGCAAGCTGACATCAAAGGAGACTGGCTAAGATGCACCTGTGCATGAACCACAAGGTAATTCTCCTTCCAGGATTCTGACCCTGGAATTATTGGGAGAAACTCAGCAAGCAATTCCTGGGTGCTTGCTCCACGTCTCTTGCTGCTCAGGGCTGGGAATGAGATCAAACAGGAACAGAGAGCTGTTGTCCTCAAGGATCTTGTAGTCTATGTAGAGAGATAGCATAGGGTGAATATTTATATTCAATGGCAGCAAGGATCAGGCAGGGCCACTTGAAGAAGGTGAGACTGACACACTCTTTGAAAGAATGAGTAATGGCCAGCCAGAAGAAGGGAGAAGAGCTTTCCATCAGGTTGGCTGCCAGGAACATGTAAGAGGCCGTTCTGAGACTCTATAGTGAAACACGTCGAGGGGGATGTAGAGGAGGTGAAACTAGAGCCGAGAGAGCCACTTGAAGAAGGTGAGACTGACACACTCTTTGAAAGAATGAGTAATGGCCAGCCAGAAAAAGGGAGAAGAGCTTTCCATCAGGTTGGCTGCCAGGAACATGTAAGAGGCCGTTCTGAGACTCTATAGTGAAACACGTCGAGGGGGATGTAGAGGAGGTGAAACTAGAGCCGAGAGGCTCATTGTGAAGGGCTCCTCCTATGGGCTAAGCTAAACCTGAGTTCCGACCTGACCCCTGGAGCTCATGACGCAGGGTTGGTTCTCAAGCTTTAGGCAAGGAAGACAACCAGTTTGCATTTGAAGGTGATTGCCCTGGAGGAGTGAGATTGGAGACAGAGGGGCATCTTTGGAGTGACAATTGAAGAAAGAAGCGGTGAAACAGTGAGGCAGCAGAGAGTGCAGTGGAGTAGTGATGGAGACGTGGACCAGGTCCAGGAGATGTTGATGGGATGGGCTCTGCATGACTTGGTGACTGTATGAGCGTGTCCGAGTGTACTGGGGGTGGAAAGGAGAGGGAAGTCTCTTGGACTGCTTCTAGTATCTTTCTTCTTCTTCTTTTTTTTTTTTTGGTTGTACTTGGGTCTTCGTCGCTGCGTAGGCTTTTCTCTCCTTGTGGTGAGCTGGGGCTACTCTAGTTGCAGTACGGGGCTTCTCATCGCATTGGCCTCTGTGATGGCCTCTCTTGTTGCACGGCACAGGCTCTAGGACAGGCCAGCGCAATAGCTGTGGCACGTGGGCTCTGTAGCTGCAGCCCCCAGGCTCTAGAGCACAGGCTTAATAGTGATGGTGCCTGGGTTTGATGTTCCTTGGCATGTGGGATGGTCCCAGATCAGGAAGTGAACCTGTGTTTCCTGCCTTGGTAGGCGGATTCTTTACCACTGAGCCACCGGGAAAACCCCTAGATTTCTTTTTTTTCATTTTTTAAATTTTTTTGCTGAAGTATAGTTGATTTACAGTATCATGTAGTTTCAGGTGTACAGCATAGCGATTCAGTTGTGTATGTGGATACACACATACGCATAGACTTTTCCAGATTTTTTTCCCTTATAGGTTATTGTATAATATTGACTCTTTCCCCCAAACCTCATCCTATGTTCTCCCTAGCCAATTCAGAATGAAAGAGACTTGCAGACAGAAAATAAACTTCAGGTTAAAATGGGAAAATAGGGGTTATGGAAGGGATAAATTAGGAGGCTGGAATTAGCATTTACACACTGTGTGTGTTAGTCGCTCGGTTGTGTCTGACTCTTTGCAACCACATGGACTGCAGCCCACCAGGCTCCTCGTTCCATGAAATTCTCCAGGCAAGAATACTGGAGTGGGTTGCCATTTCCTTCTCCAAACATAAACACACTACTGTGTGTAAAGCAGATAACCAACAGGGACCTGGGGCTTCCCTCATAGCACAGTTGGTAAAGAATCTGCCTGCAATGCAGAAGATCCTGGTTCAATTCCTGGATCGGGAAGATCCCCTGGAGAAGGTATAGGCTACCCACTCCAGTATTCTTAGGCTTCCATTGTGGCTTAGCTGGTAAAGAATCCGCCTGCAAGGTGGGAGACCTGGGTTCAGTCTCTGGGTTGGGAAGATCCCCTGGAGAAGGGAAAGGCAGCCCACTCTAGTATTCTGGCCTGGAGAATTCCATGGACTGTATAGTCCATGGGGTCGCAAAGAGTCGCACACAACTGAGCAACTTGCACTTTCAACAGGGACCTACTGGATAGTGCAGGGAACTATGTGTCCTCTGCTGAGTCTCACACTAGTGCTTTATACACAGTACAAAGTATATTGTGTATACTTTGGATACAGTATAAAGTATTACAGGTTGTGGAAAGAATCGGCATTTTCCCAAGACACTGTTTTATATAGCAATTGTCAGAGTCATATCTTTCAGTGTAATAAAAATTATTTGAGGCAGAAGGACTAATAAGTGTAGTTTATTCCTGCTGTTCATATTATAACTGGGAAAAACAGACCAGAGAGTGAAGCAGCTTCCTCAGGTCATACGCAGCTATTTAGGGATAGATGTTGACCAGAACCTAGTCCTCTGGCTCCCTGTCCAGAGTACTTATCCCTGCACAAGGGGGATTGCTTAGTAGTAACGTGCAGACTCTATGGTGTACATGGGTTTGAATCCTGCGTCCATCACTTGTCATCTGCGTGACCTTAGGCAAGTAGCTGCACATTTTTATACCCTCAGTTACCCAATTGCAAACGAGGACTTTAGAATCCCCCATACTGGATTGTTGGGGAAACTGAACCTGATCATTCATGCTAAGTGTTTAGGACCTGGGAGCTAGTAAATATGTAATCAGTGTTAGCTCTGTGTGGCAGAATTCTTCCCTCCAGATCTTGGTTTATACCTCAGTAGTTGGGGCTGGGAAAGAGTCATTTTTACTTATCTAGTTGCCCTATTGAGCATGAACTTGGATGTTTTCAGATGTCACTGGTAGGCCTGACCATCCACTGCAGCCTGATCCCTAGAGGAAACAGTAATGACAGACCACTGTGTTACACCCCTATGCCTCCACACATGGCCATCACCTTGAACTCTATACTTCTTGCAGTTTCTTAGCAATGCTCTCTCCTCCTATGGTCAGGAATGAGCCCTGCCCTGTTAGCTTTTCTTGTTGAATTCCTGCTCCTCCCTCAGGGCCTATTTCAGCTTTGACCTCCTTCATGAGACCCTTCTAGATCCATACCCCTACTCCCTTTCTGCAGTTAGGACTAAAATCCTTCTTCCATATTATCCGGTCACACTATGCTCCTGTCCGTTAGAACCTGCCACTCATTTTGTGCTGTGCTGTGCTTAGTCGCTCAGTCGTGTCCGACTCTTTGCAACCCCATGGACTGTAGCCCTCCAGGCTCCTCTGTCCATGGGGATTCTCCAGGCAAGAATACTGGAGTGGGTTGCCATGCCCTCCTCCAGGGGATCTTCCCAACCCAGGGAATTGAACCCAGGTCTCTCGCGTTGCAGGTGGATTCTTTACCAACTGAACCACCAGGGAAGCATTACTCATCATAAGGTTATGCAATTTTGTTATGTCATTTAATAATAACAATGCTAAAGGGAAGAGTTAACTTTTATTGAAAGTTCGTTATCTTCTTGGTATTCTGCTGAATATTTTGACTGATTTTATAACAGCCACACGAATAAGTCACTATTGTTAGTGCCATGTTATAATAAATGAGGAAATGGAGGCTGAGAGAGTTTGAGAGTCTTGCCTAAGACCGCACAGCTGACAAGGGCCCGAGCCCTCCTCTGTCCTGCTCAGGGTGTGCTGTCCTCCTTGTATCGGAGTGCTGAATGTCTCTGTCACCTGTCAGATTTTGTTCCTAGTGCTGGAGATGACTTTCCACACAGCTGGACCTCTCTTAACATCTCAGTGCCCTGTTCTTGTGCTCCATACATAATTGCCGAATTGAAGGGACACCCAGTAACACCAGCCCCCTTTTAGGGGCTTCCTTACCCCATTGTGACCTTCTAGAGAACAATATTGCGGAGGACTGAGGAAGAGGCTGGTAGGATCTTAAAACCCTGGAGCATAATCACTCGCACGGGAGATCCCGGCAGAAGCTCCAAAGAGCTGTTTACTTTGCAGAGGTGTTACAGACATGAAATTGTCACATGTTGAACATTTTTTCTTTTTGATTGATTTTTTTTTCTTTTACCTATTTTCTCATGTCCTTTGCCTGTTTTCCTCTAGCCATATTTATTTTTTCAAATGAATATTAAAGGTCTATTTGTATAGAGAGGAAAATAATCCATTTATATCATATGTGGCAAATATTTAGGGAACAGTCACTTAAGGATAAAGCTGTCATCCTAGTGGGAATTGTGGGCAGCTAACTCTGTTGGAAACTCAAAAGACTAAAGCAGTTGTTCTTTTTCTTTCTTTCTTTCTTTTTTTTCTTTTTTTTTTTTTACTGTAGAGCACTTCATTTGGAAAGCATTTCATGGGTATTCATTTGTTTAGTTCTCATAGCAATCCTAGGGAGTGGGTTGTTAAATTACAAATAAGGAGCTTGGAGCTCAAAGGTGAACAGGCGACATGCTCTCTATCATAAACCTAAGGGAGTGGTGTTCTGACCCTTAGTCCACTGTTCTGGTTTCACGCAGCACTGTTTCCCATATGGAGGTGGGTGCTTCCAGTGAAATCTTTGCTGCTCAGCTTCTATTCAGAGCATAGACATGTGATTTATGTATACACTCAAACACAACAAAATGCTCATCTGAATTTGGTTATTAGGGCAGCAAATATTTACGGAGCCCTTACCCTGTACCAAACACTATCCTAGATGGAACTGAAAAATCCTGCCCCTCATGGAGCTTGTATTCCCGTGTTGCACATGTAATCTTTATTTTCTAGAATATTACCCCCCATTCCAAGTTGTACTGTTAGGAAGAAGTGTGTATGTGTTTGTGTGTATTAGTTGCTCAGTTGTGTCCGACTCTTTGCAACCCCAAGAACTGTAGCATGCCAGGCTTCTCCATCTATGGGATTCTCTAGGCAAGATTATTAGAGTTGATTACCATTGCTTTCTCCAGAAGATCTTCCCAACTTGGGGATTGAATCCTGGTCTCTTACATTGCAGACAGATTCTTTACCATTTGAGCTACAAGGAAGAAGTATGATCGGTACTAATACCCTGAAATCGATAAATTTGTGCATTGAGATTGTGACTGTGAAATGTAATGCTTTGGAAAGAAGACTCCAGGTCTCTTTTCTTGTTTAAAATTCAGTTCCATCTCAAAAATCAAGCTCTAATGCACTCTGTTATTTATCTGAACAAGCAGAGAATATACTAGAATCAATAGTTCTAGGGACCTGGGCCAAGGTGGGAGGGTCATTGTCTGAAGATGTGTGGTGGGGATAGAGTGGTGAAGTCATATCTTGTGGAAGCGAGTGAGCATATCTAAAAAGGTCAGCTCCGAGAGGCAGGGTCAAAGTGGTAAGGAAAAAGAAATAGAAAAATCAGTGAGGACAGTCAAGATAAATCATCAAACCAAGGCACTGTTTTATATGGACTCATCCTTATAGAGAAATTTGAACAGTTAGACTGGGAATTCGTTACATACCTTTTTGGTGATGAAAACTACAGCTAAATATAAAAATGATTCCATTCTCTGTTGAAAGATTTTTCATGCATGAAATCCTTGCTTGGCCACATTCTTAGGTGACTGAAACAAAACTTACCTCCTCTCAGTCAGTCAGTCAGTTCAGTTGCTCTGTCGTGTCCGACTCTTTGCGACCCCATGAATCGCAGCACGCCAGGCCTCCCTGTCCATCACCAGCTCCCGGAGTTCACTCAGATTCATGTCCATCGAGTCAGTGATGCCATGCAAGCCATCTCATCCTCTGTCGTCCCCTTCTCCTCCTGCCCCCAGTCCCTCCCAGCATCAGAGTCTTTTCCAGTGAGTCAACTCTTTGCATGAGCTGGCCAAAGTATTGGAATTTCAGCTTTAGCATCAGTCCTTCCAATGAACACCCAGGACTGATCTCCTTTAGAATGGACTGGTTGGATCTCCTTGCAATGCAAGAGTCTCAAGAGTCTTCTCCAACACCACAGTTCAAAACCATCAATTCTTCAGCACTCAGCTTTCTTCACAGTCCAACTCTCACATCCATACATGACCACTGGAAAACCATAGCCTTGACTAGATGGACCTTTGTTAGCAAAGTAATGTCTCTGCTTTTGAATATGCTATCTAGGTTGGTCATGACTTACTTCCAAGGAGTAAGCATCTTTTAATTTCATAGCTGCAATCACCATCTGCAGTGATTTTGGAGCCCCGCAAAATAAAGTCTGACACTGTTTCCACTGTTTCCCCATCTATTTCCCATGAAGTGATGGGACCGGATGCCATGATCTTCGTTTTCTGAATGTTGAGCTTTAAGCCAACTTTTTCGCTCTCCTCCTTCACTTTCATCAAGAGGCTTTTTAGCTCCTCCTCACTTTCTGCCATAAGGGTGGTGTCATCAGCATATCTGAGGTTATTGATATTTCTCCCGGCAATCTTGATTCCAGCTTGTGTTTCTTCCAGTCCAGCGTTTCTCATGATGTACTCTGCATATAAGTTAAATAAGCAGGGAGACAATATACAGCCTTGACGTACTCCTTTTCCTATTTGGAACCAGTCTGTTGTTCCATGTCCAGTTCTAACTGTTGCTTCCTGACCTGCATACAGATTTCTCAAGAGGCAGGTTAGGTGGTCTGGTATTCCCATCTCTTTCAGAATTTTCCACAGTTTATTGTGATCCACACAGTCAAAGGCTTTGGCATAGTCAATAAAGCAGAAATAGATGTTTTTCTGGAACTCTCTTGCTTTTTCCATGATCCAGCGGATGTTGGCAATTTGATCTCTGGTTCCTCTGCCTGTTCTAAAACCAGCTTGAACATCAGGGAGTTCACGGTTCACATATTGCTGAAGCCTGGCTTGGAGAATTTTGAGCATTACTTTACTAGCGTGTGAGATGAGTGCAATTGTGCGGTAGTTTGAGCATTCTTTGGCATTGCCTTTCTTTGGAATTGGAATGAAAACTGACCTTTTCCAGTCCTGTGGCCACTGCTGAGTTTTCCAAATTTGCTGGCATATTGAGTGCAGCACTTTCACAGCATCATCTTCCAGGATTTGAAACAGCTCAACGGGAATTCCATCACCTCCACTAGCTTTGTTCTTAGTGATGCTTTCTAAGGCCCACTTGACTTCACATTCCAAGATGTCTGGCTCTAGATTAGTGATCACATCCTCATGATTATCTGGGTCGTGAAGATCTTTTCTGTACAGTTCTTCTGTGTATTCTTGCCACCTCTTCTTAATATCTTCTGCTTCTGTTAGGTCCATACCATTTCTATCCTTTATCGAGCCCATCTTTGCATGAAATGTTCCCTTGGTATCTCCAATTCTCTTGAAGAGATCTCTAGTCTTTCCCATTCTGTTGTTTTCCTCTATCTCTTTGCATTGATTGCTGAAGAAGGCTTTCTTATCTCTTCTTGCTATTCTTTGGAACTCTGCATTCAGATGCTTATATCTTTTCTTTTCTCCTTTGCTTTTCGCCTCTCTTCTTTTCAGTGCTATTTGTAAGGCTTCTCCAGACAGCCATTTTGCTTTTTTGCATTTCTTTTCCATGGGGATGGTCTTGATCCCTGTCTCCTGTACAATGTCACGAACCTCATTCCATAGTTCATCAGGAACTCTATCTATCAGATCTAGGCCCTTAAATCTATTTCTCACTTCCACTGTATAATCATAAGGGATTTGATTTAGGTCATACCTGAATGGTCTAGCGGTTTTCCCTACTTTCTTCAATTTAAGTCTGAATTTGGAAATAAGGAGTTCATGATCTGAGCCACAGTCAGCTCCTGGTCTTGTTTTTGTTGACTGTATAGAGCTTCTCCATCTTTGGCTGCAAAGAATATAATCAATCTGATTTCGGTGTTGACCATCTGGTGATGTCCATGTGTAGAGTCTTCTCTTGTGTTGCTGGAAGAGGGTGTTTGCTATGACCAGTGCATTTTCTTGGCAAAACTCTATTAGTCTTTGCCCTGCTTCATTCCGCATTCCAAGGCCAAATTTGCCTGTTACTCCAGGTGTTTCTTGACTTCCTACTTTAGCATTCCAGTCCCCTATAATGAAAAGGACATCTTTTTTGGGTGTTAGTTCTAAAAGGTCTTGTAGGTCTTCATAGAACCGTTCGACTTCAGCTTCTTCATTGTTACTGGTTGGGGCATAGCCTTGGATTGCTGTGATATTGAATGGTTTGCCTTGGAAACGAACAGAGATCATTCTGTCATTTTTGAGATTGCATCCAAGTACTGCATTTTAAACTCTTTTGTTGACCATGATGGGTACTCCATTTCTTCTGAGGGATTCCTGCCTGCAGTAGTAGATATAGTGGTCATCTGAGTTAAATTCACCCATTCCAGTCCATTTTAGTTCACTGATTCCTAGAATGTCAACATTCACTCTTACCATCTCTTGTTTGACCACTTCCAATTTGCCTTGATTCATGGACCTGACATTCCAGCTTCGTATGCAATATTGCTCTTTACAGCATCGGACCTTGCTTCTATACCAGTCACATCCACAGCTGGGTATTGTTTTTGCTTTGGCTCCATCCCTTCATTCTTTCTGGAGTTATTTCTCCACTGATCTCCAGTAGCATATTGGGCACCTACTGACCTGGGGAGTTCCTCTTTCAGTATCCTACCATTTTGCCTTTTCATACTGTTCATAGGGTTCTCAAGGCAAGAATACTAAAGTGGTTTGCCATTCCCTTCTCTAGTGGACCACATTCTGTCAGACCTCTCCACCATGACCCGCCCATCTTGGGTGGCCCCACACGGCATGACTTAGTTTCACTGAGTTAGACCGGGCTGTGGTCCATGTGTTCAGACTGACTAGTTTTCTGTGATTATGGTTTCAGTTTGTCTGCCCTCTGATGCCCTCTGCCATAATCTAAATAACTTACTGTAGATTCACCCTGTAATACTCTGATGTTGTTGTTCAATCACTAAGTCATATCCGACTCTTTGTGACCCCATAGACTGCAGTACACCAGGCTCTTCTGTCCTTCACTGTCTCCCAGAATTTGCTCAAATTCATGTCGATTACATTGGTGATACTATCTAACCATCTCACCCTCTGCCACCCCCTTCTCCTTTTGCCTTCAATCTTTCCCAGCCTCAGGGTCTTTTCCAGCGAGTTGGCTCTTTGCATCAGGTGGCCAGGGTATTGGAGCTTCAGCTTCAGCATCAGTCTTCTGTGAATATTCAGGGTTGATTTCCTTTAGGATTGACTGGTTTGATCTCCTTGCAGTCCAAGGGACTCTCAAGAGTCTTCTCCAGCAGCACAGTTTTAAAGCATCAATTCTTCGGTGCTCAGCTTTCTTTATGGTCCAACTCTCACATCTGTACATGACTACTGGAGAAGCCATAGCTTTGACTATAGGGACCATGCTTGGCAAAGTGATGTCTCAGCTTTTTAATACACTGTCTAGGTTTGTCATAGCATTCCTTCCAAGGAGCAAGCATCCACATCTGTTCATATACATATATACACACATATTTGTGTATACAACACACACATTTCCATAGTACATTATGCTTATATTCATGCTTAAACTCTGTGTACATGTTATACTTCAGTCTCTGTCCCTCCATGAAGGGAGGGACTTAACCCAGTAGGTGACTGTACCGTTCTCTGAATTTGCTTTATATAGTATACACTGTGTACACTCTTGCACACTATATTCAAACCTCCTTAAAGATTGTTTCCATCATAAAACCCCATTTTAGTTATCTGTTTTTCAGAGGAGGAGCTAATTTATGTTTAGTAAAATAATATAATATGAAATAATATTAAAGAAGTTGGCTTTATTGCCAGACCAACCTAGATTTAATTTACCAATCTGCTGCTGCTGCTGCTAAGTCACTTCTGTCGTGTCCAACACTGTGTGACCCCATAAATGGCAGCCCACCAGGCTCCCCCGTCTCTGGGATTCTCCAGGCAAGAACACTGGAGTGGGTTGCCATTTCCTTCTCCAAGGCATGAAAGTGAGCAGTGAAAGTGAAGTCACTCAGTCTTGTCTGACTCTTCACGACCCCATAGACTGCAGCCTACCCGGCTCCTCCATCCATGGGATTTTCCAGGCAAGAGTTCTGGAGTGGGGTGCCATCACCTTCTCTTACCAATCTGCTGCTAAGCTCCAAAAGAGATATTTTCACTTGGGAGATCCCTTGCATGTCTCAAATTTAGGGTGTTCTAACTAAGTTCATTTCACTGCCTCCTTGCCCTACCCCGACACTAAACACACTCATTCTCTTCCATACTCTTCCTCTGTTATCTTTGATCACTTTTGTAATTCAAGGTGGTAACACTAGTTAACCATGGTCTGTTCTTTTCACCTACTCTCTGCGTCTACTTACTCATCAAAACCTACTGACTTCACCTTCGAAGGTTTTCATGAGCTGTATCCTGGACTGTAGCAATTGCTTCTTTAAATGTTCTCCTTACTTTAATCCAGCCAGCTCTCCATGATCAAAACAGCCTTTCTAAGCTAGACATCTAAGTATATGATTTATGTATGATTATTTATAATGGGTTTCTATTGCCTAAATAATAGAATATATGTTTATTCAGTTTTTCAACAAATAGGTGTGTGTTTCTCCTGTGCTAAAAAGTGCTTTAGAAACTGGGAATGTAGCATAGAACTAAACAAACAGAAAGCCTTGCACTTGTGAAATTTGAATTCCAACACAGGGAGATTCTGAGTTTTTTTTTTTCTCATTTAGGTAAATGAGAATACATATTGTTCATGTTAAGGAATTCTTCAGATTGCAAAGATGTCTATTTTCCCTCATTTCATCATTAACATGAATGTTAATAAATGCAAATAAGATTTTTACTGAATAGAAATTTATATGAGAACTTAAGTATTTAAGAATATCCAGGACATTTCTTAAAACAGTGAGGAACAGGGAGTTTTCTCCAAGTAGTAAAATGTTTTCTAAAGCTGAAGTAATTGAAACAGTGTGGCCTGATGTAGGCATAGGAGGATCAAAAGAGATTCAAATATGAATATATAAATTTACAGTATATATTTCATTTCAAATTAGTGAAATGATTCAGTGAATGGTGTTGATAACTGGCCAGTCACTTGAAAAGAAAAGGCTTAATTGGCTCCCCATCTCTCATAATTTATAGCAAAATAAATTGCAGGTGGAGCAAGTATCTATGTTTCAAAAATTAAGCTATAAATATTCAAAAAGATTTGGACAGCTAAAAATCTTTATGGGGGAAAGCCTTTCTGAGTGTGATACAAATCAGTAAGCAATTAAGGAAACAGTTGATAAGTTGAATTTGTAAAAATTAAAATGTACTATTGCAATTAGTAAGATCAAGAAACAAAACTTGAGTTAGTTTTGAATTTTAGATTGAGTTAGTTTTGAGTTAGTTTTGAATTTTAGATTGAGGATTAGGGAAGAGGGTTTAAAAAATGATTGGTTAGTAATAATTCTGTGGAAAGCTCTAGCTGTAGATAGAAAGTGAGAATCTCAGGCACTGATGGCTGAAATGTAAAGGGAAAACAGAGGTGAAGGATTTAGGTGGTAACATAGTCAGGACAAGGTGAATGATTGGCTGTAACGGGTGAGGGAAGATTGTCTAGCATACATCCCAGGCGTGCCTTCAGTTCAGTCTTTGCAACCCTATGGGCTGTAGCCCCCTGGCCCCTCTGTCTTGGAATTCTCCAGGCAAGAATACTGGAGTGGGTTGCCATTTCCTTCTCCAGGGGATCTTCCCAACTTGGGGATTGAACCTAAGTCTTCTGCAGCTCCTGCGTTGCAGGCAGATTCTTTGCCACTGAGACCCCAGGGAAGCCCATACATCCCAAGATTCACTTGCAAATATCTTGGATAACTTTGGTTTTCCACTTACTAACTTGAATAATATAGGAAGAAAAACAGCTCTGTTCTGGCAGGAAGATGCTTTCAATTCCAGACAGTGTGTCTGAGGTTCAGGAGGGCCAAACAAGTAGATAGGATCGGCCAATATCTGTGTTTTAAGAACAGAGAGAGAACAGGTATGACCCACTATCAGAATATAATAGAGAAAATGGCACAAATAGATAAGGTTATCCATGGATGGCATGTAGAGAAGAAAAAACAGAACCAAGGATAGAGATTTCTAGTAACACTGTTAAAGTATTAGAATATCAAGATTGGTCGAAAGGATATCACAAAAGAATCACATTGTAGAGGACAAAGAAATATAGGATTTCTAAAAGGAATGAGAAAATCCCAAATGCTGAATGTGTCATAGTGACTCGATACAGAGATGAATAAAAAATAACTGTTGAAGTTGTCAACATGGAGCACCTGGCTAGCTTTTTTCAAAAGGTTTTTTTTGTTTGTTTGATTTTTTTTTTAAATTTTGAAACAATTATAGAGTCACAGAAAGCTGGGGAAAAAAGTAGAAGACTTGTATCCCCTATACCTGGTTTGATAAGATCCTGCATGACTGTAGTATAATACCACAACTAGGAAACTGACTTTGGTGCAGTCCAAAAAGTTTATTCAGGTTTAACTGTTTTTTTAATGGGCATTCTTATGTGTGTGTCTGTGTGTGTGTGTGTCTGTTTCCATGCAGTTTTATCAAGTGTAGATTTGTGTAACCACCACCATAATCAAGACACAGAATTATTTCATTACCATGAGACTTCCTCATGCTACCCCTTTATAATCACATCCACTGTCCTCCACCCACTACCCCCTCAGTTCAGTTCAGTTCAGTCGCTCAGTCATGTCAGACTCTTTGCGACCCCATGAATCGCAGCACGCCAGGCCTCCCAGTCCATCACCAACTCCCAGAGCTCACTCCTACTCACATCCATCGAGTCGGTGATGCCATCCAGCCATCTCATCCTCTGTCGTCCCCTTTTCCTCCCGTCCCCAATCCCTCCCAGCATCAGAGTCTTTTCCAATGAGTCAACTCTTTGCATGAGGTGGCCAAAGTACTGGAGTTTCAGCTTTAGCATCATTCCTTCCAAAGAAATCCCAGGGCTGATCTCCTTCAGAATGGACAGGTTGGATCTCCTTGCAGTCCAAGGGGCTCTCAAGAGTCTTCTCCAACACCACAGTTCAAAAGCATCAATTCTTCGGCGCTCAGCTTTCTTCACAGTCCAACTCTCACATCCATACGTGACCACAGGAAAAACCATAGCCTTGACTAGCCGGACCTTAGTCAGCAAAGTAATGTCTCTGCTTTTGAATATGCTATCTAGGTTGGTCATAACTTTTCTTCCAAGGAGTAAGCGTCTTCTAGTTTCATGGCTGCAGTCACCACCTGCAGTGATTTTGGAGCCCCCAAAAATAAAGTCTGACACTGTTTCCACTATTTCCCCACCTATTACCCCTCATCCCCAGGTATATAACAAATCAGTTATTTGTTCTCCATCTCTCTGATTTTGTCATTTTAATAATGTTATAGAAATGAAATCATACAGTACATAGCTTTTAAAATTTGACCTTTTTTTTCCACTCAGCATAATTTCCTTGAAATCCATCTAGATCTTCACACATATTTAATAACTTATTCCTGTTTGTTTCTGAATAGCTTTTCATGGTGTGGCTGTACCGCAGTTTGTTTATTCATTCACCCCTTGGGAAGACATTTGAGTTGTTTTGAGTTTTGAGCTATTACAGATAAAGCTGTTATGAACATTTGTGTACATGCTTTTGTGTGAACGTAAGTTTTATTTTCTCTGAGATAAATGCCCGAGAGTGTAATTGCTGGGTCATAGGGTAAGTGCATGATTAGAAGAAACTGCCAATCTGCTTTCCAGAGTTATGTGCCTGCCAGCAAAAGTGAGAGCTCTGGTTTTTCCTTGTTCTCATCAGCTTGTTTTAAAAATTAAATAATAATTTACAATCAATGCTAAAAAGTGTCACAATTAATGTGGAAGTTTTAAGATAATATAAATAATGTAAACCTGTGATTATTAAGTAGATCACATTTTTAAACATTTTTGACTAGTAAATTCTCAGAAAAAGGATACATAATGACAAAACCAACACTGGGTGGGTTGGAAAGATGAATGTGGAGTTAATAACTTTTCATTTTAACAGTTAAAGGTTTTAAGAGGGGATAATCACAAACACTGGCTCAGATGGTTAAGAATTTGCCCACAGTGCAGGAGACCTGGCTTTGATCCCTGGATTAGGAAGATCTCCTGGAGGACGGCATGGCAACTCACTCCAGAATTCTTGCCTGGAGAATCCCCATGGACAGAGGAGCCTGGCGGGCTGCAGTTCATGGGGCTGCAGAGAGTCAGAAACAACTGCGGGACTAAGCACAACACAGTCACAAACACAGCTTCTTTAACCATCAGTTTATTTAAAATTCCAGAGAAATAGTTCTTGTCTTGCAAGACCTCTCAAAGCTTAGCTCAACCAACTTTTCCAGCCTCAGTGCTGTGCTCCCTCTCCTTTAGCCCTGCTACACACTCACTGTTCCTGGACTCCCCAGGAGCAGACACCTTCGTTCCTTTGTTCCTTTTACTTAGAAAGAACCACCGTATCCCCTTTCACGTACCTGACTTGTTTGACTTGTGAGCTCTGAGTCATCTTTGAAGGCCAAATTCCCCTTCAGTTTCCTCTTCTTGCACTATAGGGAATCCTCTATTAGAGCCCTTGTCTTGAAGTTATTTGTGGAGACCTTTGCCCCTTTCATGGGCTTCCCTGATGGCTCAGATAGTAAAGAATCTGCCTGCAATGAGGGAGACCCAAGTTTGATCCTTGGGTTGGAAAGACCCCCTGAAGAAGGGAATGGCCACCTCCTCTAGCATTCTTGCTTGGAGAATCCCATGGACAGAGGAGCCATGGGGTCACAGAGAGTCAGACAGGACTGAGCGATGAACACTTTTCTGCCCCTTTCATAGCTTTGTGATGGGAGGCATCATGGTGAGTTCCTTCTCCAGC
The DNA here is from genome assembly GCA_006410675.1 of Oreotragus oreotragus. Classification (NCBI taxonomy): domain Eukaryota; kingdom Metazoa; phylum Chordata; class Mammalia; order Artiodactyla; family Bovidae; genus Oreotragus; species Oreotragus oreotragus. Next base: position 80,057 of record SJYX01001978.1, read on the forward strand.
ACTTGGTGAACCTAACAGGCACTCAGTGGGCCCCCAGTGATGCCCTCCAGCGAACAAATCAAAGGCCATCTTCCTGTTTATGGGACGTCTACATTCTTCAGAAGTTTCCCTGAGATTTTGGGCACTGTTTTCAATGGGTATAATTCCCCTGAAACCCAAATTTAACATTAGTTGAAGAGCAGAGCACAGATGACTGTAGCAGAACTCCATTATTTTGCTGGTGTCAAGGGACAACTCTAAAAATTGTGCTTAGACTTTCTCTATTGCAGGGAGAAGGAGGGAACATTTGTCATTATCAGACTGATGGACATAAGCCAGTGTATCAAATCACTGCTGTTTGAGGGGGTTTTAATGGATTTTTTTTTTTTTTTTGCTTACAAAATTTATCCCATATGCTCATTTCACTGTGGCTTTTATGCCAAAATCTTAGTCTTTTCAAGATTAGATTTTTTTTTTTTTTTTTGCTTGAACCTATGGCTCTTTTTCTGATCTGTGGAATCTCACAGTAATTGATTTTGCCATGTGGAAATTCATAATAGTATCAGAGCCTCACTTCATTCTGAGCTTATAGCCCACAGTCAAGCCCCTATAATTAGACATGTTTTCTGTGCTCTTGCAGACATGTGCACACTGAGGTGGCTGAAATAATACCTCCCAATTTCCCCGGTTGATAATCACAGCCTTTACAACTTGGTTATGTACTGGGTGCTTGGCATGTCTAGCTGTTAAGTTGCAAAGCCATTAGAGTTGTAGCTGAATTAAAAATTCTTTATTTTCCCCTCAGTGTCAAGTGCATCACTACATTCTCAACACTTAATTATCATCACATCCCAAAATATTCCTCATTTAGCAAAAATATTGAAATTATTCTTTCCTGGTGAAGAAGCAAACTCTGTTATGCAGGGAGAACACAGAGATGGTGTGTTCCACAGAGGACCCGGGAAATGAACAGCCATTGAGAGCAGTGAGAGGGCAGGAACTTTGCATAGGTTCATCTGTACCGTTTGCACTCTGTAGTCTAATGGCTAGGACAGGGAATAGGCCAATAGCACCATGTTAATAGTACTTGCTATGAAGAAGAGGAACAGGCTTCGAATAGCAGCTCTAACTCTCATCTTAGGATGAAAAACATCGGACTGGAGAGAGCAACATGGGTTAGCTAGGTGTCAAGTCTCTGGATGTACTCCTGAGCTGAAGCAAGGACTCCTCGCTAGAAAAACTGTCTGTGTTTTGCTCTAGAGGGACAGTGTCTGTTATTCTGAAAATGTCACTTCCCGACCAATGGGGCTACAAAAATAACCAAACAGTAGTATCTTTAATGGGTTAATTAACCTGTGTGGGGTACCCCCTGTTCTGTACTCGTAAAGTTAAAAAGGGCACCTCTGTGTTAACCAGCAGTGAAAGATGCCCCAGGGGATCAAGCAGCTTAATATTCCTTTCCGAGATAATGAACTGGCATTCAGGACTATGCTTTTATTGATAACTCCACCTCTTCGTTCCCTCTGCATATACCGATGAATAGGAAAGAAAAAGTCTAAAACAGTCAAAGCCACATTGTGTCCCAGCTTGTCAACCCCCTGGAAAGGAGGGATGTTATTCACTCAGTCACTCGTTTCTGTCCTCAGAAGCAGTAACAAAAAGCTGTCTCTGGGTTGGTCATTTTTACAGACAAGCAAAAATCATTCCTTCTTTCTAGGAATTTCTGGTCCATAATATAGCCTTTTAATCCTGATCAAGATTTGGTCCTCACAAAATCTGAAAACTAGGCATTGATGCTTCGGATGACATACCTTTGCTCTCCCCAGTTTAATGGGACCCCTTCCATTTCCCTACAACCTTTTGTCAAGGAGGAAAATGATGTAACTGACTAGTTCACAGATAGTGTTTTGGACTGGGTTCCCCTGAAAGAAGATCCTAAGAAAGGGATTGGTCTAGGTAGTTTATTTGGGAAGTGATCTCTAGCTGCAAAAGGGAGAGAATGGGGGAAATTGAGATGGAAGGGGGAAAGCAAAATAACTTGTATTAATTGAGAGAGTTACTAGTATAGATTGCTGAAGCTTAACCCACTGGGAACCTTCCAAGGAACCATATAGGATATATTTCAGCATTGCTCCACTGAGGACTGAGCCATGACAATGTATATTTCCATAAAATCTCCTTTAATTCCCATCCCTCCTTGAGTGATGACACTTTGGGGCCGCCCTGCTTGTGAGCTGATCAAGCCTGTAGGGGACTGGAGAAGTCTCTCAGGCAGAGAAACATGTGGGGGCTGTCACGTTTGTCAAAGTGCACAGGCCACTGCAGCTTCGGGACAACTCAGAGGTGACTGAAGGGGTGTGAGGTGGGCCATCCAGAGCGTTATACTGCTTGCTGCCCATTTAAGAAATATTTCACTCATCCAGGATTTGTTGAGTACCTACTTTGTGCCAGGAATTTGTGTTCTCAGGTTAGTTAAAGAAGCAGAGTGGAACTAGAACCTGAGCTATGGAGTGGGCTGGAGGAGCGGTTGGTCCACTGCCTAGAATGTGAGCATTCTTCAACGGGGCCAGGAGGCAGGTGCTCGGGGGTAGGTGAGCTGCTTAGAATCCCAGTGTGCACTTGTCCTGCTCAGCCTTCCTGCCCTTTTGACCCTCCCTTCACCGTGAAGTACAGTGTTCCCTTTATCATTATTTAGTTCCCTCTTCTTCACAACTAATCCTGTTATGGGCCACTTTAGAAGGAAATGGCAACCTACTCCAGTGTTCTTGCCTGGAGAATCCCAGGGATGGGGGGAGCCTGGTGGGCTGCCGTCTATGGGGTCGCACAGAGTCAGACACAACTGAAGCGACTTAGCAGCAGCAAGCAGTGCTAGAGCCTGGAGCTTTTATGACTTCAGCAATTGAGGATCTCCTTCTGTTAGCAGTGATGAATGATATAATAAGTAAGCAGAGTCTCAATTAAAATACTCGTCCATCGTGGTTGATGTCACAGAGTCTAATCTCAAACTCGGTAGGTCTGTAAATTAAAAATATTGGGCCTTGATAGCCAGAGGTCATCTAGTCTTGGAGCCTCAGGACACTGTCCCATAATCTGGGCTGGACTCCATCTGTCAGTTTCACAACCCCCTCAGCCCAGAATTCCTATGTTCCCTGGCCCAGTTGCCTTCCCTCCCCATAGCAGGGAGGCCAGCAGAGACATGGGGCTGTCAGGAGGGTGGATGGAGGGGTTGTGCTTGTCCTGACCATCTCTCTTGGGTCTCTCGGATCCCAGCCCACAGAGCCAGAGCTGAGATTGTTAGGATGTCAGCCCCTTTAGCAGCTGTGGGGCCCAGACAACCATTTCACCTACAGAAGCCCCAGCCTTCTGGGGCTCATCGCTTCCTCCCCCCACGAATGGATGAAGCACGTGGGAGCAGGGCCAGCCTCTCGCGATGGCTTGTGTGCAGTGTGGGAGTTCAGGCTCTTCCCTCTGTTTTGGTTTTGTTTCCCTCTCTGTCTGCATCTGGTTTTTGATAGCAAAGGTTAATATTATAATTAAACAATCAATTTAGCAAATTTTCTTTGGGGATTTCCCTGCCTTTCCTTTTGGCAACTGGATCTCCTCTGATCTCCAGAGATCCCCTGTGAAGTACATACATCCAAGGTGTTTTCACTTTCCCTCATGTGTAGTTGTGGCCTTTTTTTTTTTTAATGCTGTTTTCAAGGGCTAACAAATGATACATAAGACATAGCATGGGCATGGTTTATATAAGCAGGAAGGGATATATCAGCCTCTCTCTGCAGGAAGAGAGAAGGAGGAGACGAGAGAGGGGCAAGCTGATAACTGTCACCCGAGGCCTTACACCAAAACACCACAGGGATGTGAAGCCTAAGAATCTTAATTGGATATTGTGAGAACAGGGGTGATTTCAGATACCCACTGGGGGCATGCTATGCTAAGTAGAAAGTGTGTGAGAAATTTTACAAAATATTGATTGTATTTTCTTCCCTGTTTTGTTTCTTGTGCAAAACATTCGTAGCGAGAGATGGGAGAGGGAGTTCATGGAAGGGAGAAGAGGAGGAGAAATAAACTTTGAGAATTCTGGTTGCCATGACAACATAATGAGCTCCCAAAGTGGCATCTCTGAACTAGTTTTGCATGGGGAGGCAGAGGGGAGCCCAGAAGGAAAGAATTCAAATAATACAAATAATAAAGCAGCTGTCATGAGGGCAGGGACACCTCTGAAGAGGCTCTTAGCATGTCCCGCCACTCTCTGGGGCCGTGGGCCGTGGAAGATGCTTGCTGCTGTCTGACCGTAGCAGGGAGTGCGTGGTTGCTGCGTCGTGTACAATGCTTCTCGCAACCTCCTGGGCTGTGGACAATGCGAGGCTGAGAGATTCTGACGAAGGAAACTGCATTGTGTGTGCAGCGTGCTGTGGGGGAGAAGCCTCTGAAAGCCAGGCTGGCGTCCTCTCCTGCCCCTTCCTCGCCTCCCCGATCCCCTCCCCAGCATTCCTGCTTGCGGTGGGTACTCTGGTACCCAAACGGCAGTGTGTGCTTACCCCTCTCACCATGACAGGTCAGCGCAGAAGGTCTCCATCATGGGGCACTCATCGTAACTAAATGACTCTTTTCTTCAGCTCAGTGCCCCAGAATGTGAGGGATTCAGACAAAGGAAGGCAACACTGAGAAACAAAAATGTGAGGGCTGAGGACTTGTAAGTAATGATTTGTTTGTCTATGATTCTCAAGTTTGGAACATACCTGAAGCATCTTAGAATTGTTTACTCTTTAAAAAGGTTTATTGTAAAGCAGTTACCCTCCAATTTTTTTTTAAAAAGTGTATTAATGAAGAAATCTCTTGGTGCTGTCTTATCCTTCTTCAAGGATCACTCATTTTTTTCTCATCAGAATAAACTGTGAGCATTGCATACATATCCTTCCTTCATACAATCAGCATTTATCTTACGGCATTTTGAACAAATCCACAAATTAANACTGGATCTCCTCTGATCTCCAGAGATCCCCTGTGAAGTACATACATCCAAGGTGTTTTCACTTTCCCTTATGTGTAGTTGTGGCCTTTTTTTTTTTTTTTTAATGCTGTTTTCAAGGGCTAACAAATGATAAATAAGACATAGCATGGGCGTGGTTTATATAAGCAGGAAGGGATATATCAGCCTCTCTCTGCAGGAAGAGAGGAGACGAGAGAGGGGCAAGCTGATAACTGTCACCCGAGGCCTTACACCCAAACACCACAGGGATGTGAAGCCTAAGTATCTTAATTGGATATTGTGAGAACAGGGGTGATTTCAGATACCCACTGGGGACATGCTGTGCTAAGTAGAAAGTGTGTGAGAAATTTTACAAAATATTGATTGTATTTTCTTCCCTATTTTGTTTCTTGTGCAAAACATATACGTAGCGAGAGATGGGAGAGGGAGTTCATGGAAAGGAGAAGAGGAGGAGAAATAAACTTTGAGAATTCTGGTTGCCATGACAACATAATGAGCTCCCAAAGTGGCATCTCTGAACTAGTTTTGCATGGGGAGGCAGAGGGGAGCCCAGAAGGAAAGAATTAAAATAATACAAATAATAAAGCAGCTGTCATGAGGGCAAGGACACCTCTGAAGAGGCTCTTAGCATGTCCCGCCACTCTCTGGGGCCGTGGGCCGTGGAAGATGCTTGCTGCTGTCTGACCGTAGCAGGGAGTGCGTGGTTGCTGCGTCGTGTACAATGCTTCTCGCAACCTCCTGGGCTGTGGACAATGCGAGGCTGAGAGATTCTGACGAAGGAAACTGCATTGTGTGTGCAGCGTGCTGTGGGGGAGAAGCCTCTGAAAGCCAGGCTGGCGTCCTCTCCTGCCCCTTCCTCGCCTCCCCGATCCCCTCCCCAGCGTTCCTGCTAGCGGTGGGTACTCTGGTACCCAAACGGCAGTGTGTGCTTACCCCTCTCACCATGACAGGTCAGCACAGAAGGTCTCCATCATGGGGCACTCATCGTAACTAAATGACTCTTTTCTTCAGCTCAGTGCCCCAGAATGTGAGGGATTCAGACAAAGGAAGGCAACACTGAGAAACAAAAATGTGAGGGCTGAGAAGGACTTGTAAGTAATGATTTGTTTGTCTATGATTCTCAAGTTTGGAACATACCTGAAGCATCTTGGAATTGTTTACTCTTTAAAAAGGTTTATTGTAAAGCAGTTACCCTCCAATTTTTTTTTAAAAAGTGTATTAATGAAGAAATCTCTCGGTGCTGTCCTGTCCTTCTTCAAGGATCACTCATTTTTTTCTCATCAGAATAAACTGTGAGCATTGCATACATATCCTTCCTTCATACAATCAGCATTTATCTTACGGCATTTTGAACAAATCCACAAATTAACACGCATGTTCTCACAGCTGGGTGAAATCGGGGACCCTGCTGCCACCTTGTGCTTGCTTGATATCGACACCCATTAGTCTGTACGCTGTTACATCTCAACTGCCAAGCACAGTAGCTGGCACACAATAATCACTTGATACATGCTTGTTGAATGAATGAATGAATGAATGAGTGCTCGATTCCGGTTCAAGCATCAGGCCCTTCTTATTATGTGTGCTACAAAGGACTGTTTGGCCATAACCTACATCAAGCTCTACAGATGATGTATGAGTGAGCCCCTATACTCCTAAGGAGGATAGCAGTGCCACTGAAATTAGCAAATCATTGAGTGAGTTCTTTGGATCAGCAGAGACTAATCTACTAATCTCCCTTTCAGATATTAGGCAGTTACATTGTTAGTATTTGTGTTACACTTTCTATATTTTAGACCCATTTTTTAGTGAAGGCACCTTCTTTTTCTCTGGCTTCATGTGTCCATGTGGAGGAACTTCCTCTAGAAAATACTCCGTTTCTTTCCCTACCCTTCATTCATTCCTCCTGACTCATATCTGGTAAGCTTAGAAGAACTGAGTGTGGTTCCCTCAGCCTCTTTCTCCTTTTTAGAGCTGGCCTGTCTCCAGGTGTAGGGGTCCTTACCTCCTGGCTCTTAGCTTAGGGAGAGTGCCCTGTAATCGGGATGGCTTGGCCTCATAGGTCATACCTATGACTGGGTGTCTTAAAAGTCATAGGGTGAAAGGATGGAGTGGAGCCATGGTCTCCACTGGACTGCATCAGAAATAAAGCTGATGTTTTTGTCTTCTTGTATCAGACTCCTGCATATTCTGTTTATCTCAATTGGTTCTATAATCAGGAGGAGGAAAAGTAGTACATTGATTCCCACAGTACTGTTAGGCTTGATTAGAAAGTCATTTTTTCCCTTAAACATGCAATTTAAAATGACACAGTACAATCTCAGGTATGATTTCTGTCACATCCAAGGAATCCAGAAATGTTAGTGTGCATGCCTTAGATATTTATATTGACGGTCAATCAGGAAAGCATAGTTACAGAACAGAAATTACATTTATAGCACACCACACTAGTGTATGACCTTCTGATCACCAGAAATAGAATGAAAGAGAAGTCTGAGAGCTGGTTCTTCCTCCTGGGGCTTATGTCTTCCCTAGGAAGCTTAAACCTGCCGTTCTTTCATATTGGCCATCACTGCAACAGGTGTTCTGTGGCTGGGGATCAACCGTGGCTTCTAGCAGAGGAGCAGCTTTGTGGAAAGAAGGAGGGTTTGAGCTGGGCTTTGAAGGGTGGCTAAGATGTAGGTAAGCCAGGAATGGCTTGGAATAGGATTAAGGGAGAGGAATATTGTAGGCTGGAGGAACAGGATGAACATCACCTTTGAGGCCCTAATTTATTTGTGGGATAGAGAGGATGGTGCATTTGACAGTGTTACAACCAAGGCTGGCTTCACTGAGTGTGGCCAGACGATGGGAGGGATTACAAAAGAGCCCTTGTGACCTTTGGCTGGACCCTGCAGGTGGGTGAGTCATCTTGTGAGCTGGATGGAGGATACAGGATGATCATGCAGGATATGGTATTTTATTAGGTTGGCCAAAAATTTCATTTTGGTTTTTCCATACAATGTTATGGAAGGGCAGTGGACTCACAGACTTGTCTGTGGGCAAAGACACCTGCTTATCTGGTTCCTTTGCCACCTCTGCAACTCTTTCATCTTCGGGGAGCTCTGAGCTACCCCTACATGAGGACTATGGCTGTGTCCCTCTGTCACTCTGAACTGTGGCAGACATGCCTGGTATAGAAGGTAGGCTAGGCTGCTTCTGAAAGGACTGAAAGTGCTTTCATTCCACCGAGAACATGGCTGTGAGGTTTGAAGTTAGGCACATGAGAATGCACATTGTTTCAAAAGAAAGGCCTTTTTCAGATATGTAAAAAATCAGAAATAATAGTCACCATTCCCCTATAAACACACTCATCTAGAAGCTGTAGCAAGGGACTGTACTCATAACAATAACAATAATAAAGCCTCTGTTTATAAAGTGTTTGCTGAGTGTTAGGGCTTTGCTTACTGTGTTTGGGCATCTCTAACATATGTCTTTAACAAGGACATACTAAGCAGTCATTAGAATTTTACAGTGCTGGAGATAAATATAGACCAAAAAAAGCAACCTCAGATGTGAAGGTTTTGGAAGAGTCTCTTACCGAAAGTAGGAGAGAGTCTAGCATAGTGGTTTTGGAATTGGAGAGTTCAGGTTTAAATCCTGACTCTTCCTTTTACTACAGTATGATTACAGACAAATTTTCTAACCTGAGTGAGCTTCAGTTCCCCACTTTTTGAAGTAGGAATGGTAATAGTTCTTAGAATATTTTTGATGTCAGTTAAATGAGATGATGAATGCAATGAACTTTGCAGTGTCTGGCACATAGTGGATATTCAGTAACATATAGCTATTATTATTAAGGTCGTTCTTAACTAACTTCCTGTGGAAACATAATTTTTCTATTATCTACTATATCTTTGAGTTGAGGCTTCATAAGAGCCTCTAAATAACTAAAATGCAATATATGGTGAGAGTTGCACGTTTTCTCCCTCAGGCTCCTTTAACACCTTTGCATGACTCATTTATTAGCACCTTAGAATAACAGCGCCTCAGAGGAATGGTACCCAGGCAGGACAGAATCATTTTAATAGCTAAGGGATGGAGTTGTAAAAGATAAAGGAGTCTGGAAAAAGCCAAAACATCTTGTTCAAAACCAGACGTGTTGAGTAATCACAATATGATAGGAAAATTTTATATATTATCTATTTCATTCTCATGTCAACTCAGTAAGATAGGCTGTTCTTATTATATTACAAATGAGGTAATGAGACTACAGGAGACAAAATCATTTGCCTGAGGACTCCCAGCTGATCAATGGAGGGATTAGGATTTGAACTCAGGGCTCTCTTAATCCCAAGCCTGTGTGTTTTGTCCTCTACTCTGTTGGCCCTGGGGAAATGCACAGAGCAATGATGCCTGTTGGGGGAAAGCAAACTCTGAGGGCCAAAGGCCCTAGGAGAGCCAGGGAGAGGCTTAAGGGTGTGAGGCTAAAGGGCCCAGTGTAGAGATAGGAAAGAAGTGAACATGTTTACAGGGAAGTGGGGGAAAGTGGAGGGAGGATCTGCTTTCACAACTGCCGTTGCTCTTTAGGGCTGGCTTGGTCTGGGAGAGACAGACTGAGCCCCTGACCACACTCCCCAGACACAGTGCCCGTCAGGACAGCACAACAGGGTTGGGGCTACTCAACATCTGTCCCTTCTCAGTGGCTAGGCAAGGAGCAGGCCAGACTGGGCAGTGGCCTGGGGAGCTTAGGATAGGCCATTGGTTATTTAGCATAACAGTGTATAGAACTGACAAACATCCATGCCCAGAAGGGGACCGATGTCAGAGTGAGGACTGGTGTTCTAAAGGTGGGTCCCCATCTAAGGGGCTACAGAGAGAACAGGAATTGAGATGCAGGCTGGAGGACCCAGTGGATAGGAGGAGTCATTGAGCAAGGAAAATCAACACAGACATGGGATGGGGAGATGGCCCTGGAAGGATCCCTGGGCAGAAGGCAGGCTTTTAGTGTGGTTTCTCTGTCCTTCTTGTGAAAGCAGGCCGGGCACTTTGTAAGCAGCCAGGTCAGAAGGGCTGTAATGTACTAAACTGAAACTCCAACCCCAGGGGCAGGGGATGGGGTGTGGGAGGAGGGATGTAAGACACACACCAAAGATGTGTCAACCCAATGCGCTTGAGTGAATGAAAGCTGCCACACTGAGAAACGTGTAGGCTGCCAACCAGCAGGGCCAAGGCAAGTCAAGAACTGTATGTTCTCTAATTCACATGCAGACCAGCCCAGGCCATCCTGCCTCTCAGGCTCTCTATCTCAAGCAATGAAAAGAAAAGGAAAGAAAACCCCCTGACCGTGGGTTCTACCATTTTCCAGATATAGGTCTACACAGTGGCAAACTTCACTACACATGGTACTCGTCTCTAGTTATCCCCCGGGAATCCCTGTTGCCAAGTCAACAGTCTCTTCAGTCTTGAAGCTCTTCCACATCTTTGCAGTGTTTGAAAATGTTGATGACTTCATGGAGACCTTTCCTCCTCTCTTAGGTTTCTCTTTTTTGCTTTCTTGATTTCTGGCCACACCCTCTTAGTATCTGTGTACTGTAGATTGATTAAGGGGCTTCCAGGTGGCTCAGTGGTAAAGAACCCACCTGCCAATGCAAGAGATGCAAGAGACTCCTGTTCGAACCCTGGGGCAGGAAGATCCCCTGTAGTAGAAAATGGCAACCTGCTCCAGTATTCTTGCCTGGATATCCCATGGACGGAAGAGCCTGGTGGGCTGCAGTCCATGGGGTTGCAAAATGACTGAGCACACAGCACAAGTTGATTAAATTATGTGACTGAAACAACCCCCGATCTCAGTAGCTCAGAGCAATAGATGTTATTTTTAACACACACTGCAAGGTCAGAGCTGCATATCATAGATACCTCTTAGAGACTAGGGCTGACAGTTCCATATTCTGGTACAGAAGTGCCACCTAACATAGCAGTTCTCACATTTCATTGGTCAGAACCTGTCATTAACCTTGCCTAATGTCAAAGTTGGATAAGAGCAGTCCCGCATGTGCTCAGAAGTTGAGAACTATCAGTAACGTCTCCCTCATTCTGTTTTCTGGTCTCTCTTCCCCTGGGTCCTCATGAAACACTGGTTCCCCACAGGGAGCCATCTGAGCCACATGTCCCTGCCCTTCCTGGGAAGTCTCGTTTACTCCTACAGCTGTAAGACTTCCATGTCCTTCTGACTCTGAATCCCCATCCCCGACTTTTGCTTCTCTCCTCTGCTGCAAAGCCATATCCCCAATTGTGTGATAGATCTGAATAAATTACTTTAAGCTCATCATCACTTCAGTTCAGTCACTCAGTCGTGTCTGACTCTTTACAACCCCATGGACTGCAGCACTCCAGGCCTCCCTGTCCATCACCAACTCCCAGAGTTTACTGAAACTCATGTCCATTGAGTCAGTGGTGCCATCCAACCATCTTATCCTCCGTCATCCCTTCTCCTCCCGCCTTCAATCCTTCAAGCTCGCCATACTGCAAACCAAATNGCACTCCAGGCCTCCCTGTCCATCACCAACTCCCAGAGTTTACTGAAACTCATGTCCATTGAGTCAGTGGTGCCATCCAACCATCTTATCCTCCGTCATCCCTTCTCCTCCCGCCTTCAATCCTTCAAGCTCGCCATACTGCAAACCAAATGAGCTTCCGGTACCAAAATCCCCTGCTACCTCCTTTCTCTCCTAACACACATGTTTAGCCATCTTGGGGACCTTTTAAATTTCTGGCTTATCTGGTCTATAAATTCCTTTTTATTCTGTGAAATGTCTGTGGGTCTGTTCATCCTCCTTTCCATTGTCAATGCCCTTGATCACGCCAGGCCCAGATTCTCACCGCAATCTGCCAAATAGTGTTTCTTCTTCATTTTTAATCTTTGGCAAAAATATAGCAATTTTCCCCAAAATAGATCTAATCGTGTTGCCCCCTTATGTAAAAACCTTTGAGAATTTCCTCCAACCCACAGAATAAAGTAAATCATGTCAACCCCTTGGGGAGAACGGGGTTGTACTTGAACAGAGACAGATAAGAACCTGAATCCTGGTCTTCCGCCTACTAGCTGTGAGTAAGCTATGTAATCTCATTGACTTTCAACTTTCTGATCTATAAAAAGAAAATAATACCTATCTCATGGGTTGCTTTTTTTTCCCTTGCATTCGTGTCCATCATCCAGTTGACTGTGGGCTGATTATTATGCTTCCTCTTGAACCTGGGCTGATAGAGTAGCCTCTCTCTGACCTCCTCCTTCCCCATTGCCTACTGTGTTTCAGCCACTGACTCACACCGCGACAAGGGGGAAGAGTGTTCTGGAGGCTCTAATCCTAGCAGTGAAGTGTTTGTCCTCAAACATATTTGCCAGAACTGGCTGTATGGCTGTATCTAGCCTGAGGAGCTGAGAAGGCTGAGAGCCAAGAATGCTATGTGAGCAGAATGAATGACTGCTCCATTACCCCAAAGCAGTCACCACAGACCTTCACCCTCTGGGTCATCTCCTTGCCTGATCAAGCTCTCTGACACTGAGACCACTAGTCAGTCAAGCATGTCAGGTTTTCCTTAGCTTTCTTCCAACGAGGGTGGGACACAGTAGTTTTAAGTATGTCAAGGACTTTATAGTAAGCACTAACCCTCAAAGATGCTCTGACTAGAAGGGATACGAACTATCTTTGAGTCGCTTCTCATCACTGATGAGGAAACCAAAGGAGCAGGAAGGGCAGAACCCCATCCCCACCTCCAGCTCCCTAGCATCTTAGTCTCAGCATGTCCATCCTGAGCCCTCATTATCGCTGCCAGCAAATCCCACCATGCAGCCCGTGTTTTCTCAGTGGCTGTTGTTACCATTTATTTTCCACTTGTCTTTCAAAACACGTCTTCTTCCCTGGACACCTTCCCTTGTTCCTCTCTTAGAATTGGAGCCTCTATCTCCGCTGTTTTATCCATGTCTCGTTTATAGCATATGCCATTTTTTATTGTTTTGCTTGTCTGTCTCCTGGGAAGATTGGATTTACTTGACTACCAGAATGGTATTTCACACATTGTTGTATTTTCCAGTCTAGCAGGCAGTACTTTATCCAGTGCTACTGGATAAGATTCTGTGTCTGAGTGATTGGAAACAAAAACAATTCCCTCAGCCACGCAGACAGGCAGAGCTGGTTCTGAAACCCAAGACTCCTGATTCTTGTTCCCACTTTCTACTGAATTTTATTCAGCTTGTAGTTTTTCAGTTGCTTACAAAATTGTGTTCCATGCTCTTGTTCTTGGGTATAAGAGGCTGTTTCTTGTCAGATTTTTTTTTTTCCTCTATTGTTCATTAGGGTTTGCTGATTTGCTTTGTTCCTCATTTGGTAATAATACCACTTTGCATTCTAGATGGATATATTCCCTAAACAAAAGATTTTGAGTTTTGGGGGTTTTTTTTGTTTGTTTGTTTGCCATTTTATTATCATGTTACAGGAAATAAACAGATTAATTCTAATTTGCAGTTTGATAGCCTGAATTAAAGGACTCTATATTGTTTGGGGGGTTTAATATTTTGCAAAGACTGAGTTACTCTTTTTTTTTTTCCTTTTAATTGCTTTACGATATTGTGTTGGTTTCTGCCATACAATATTAGTTACTCTTGAGATACTTTTGCAAACTATAAAGGATCATACTGTTATGATACAAGTATTATACTTAACATCCAGCATCATGTCTGGTACATAATAGATGCTGAATGAGAATTCGATGAGTAAACTAAGACCTTTTTTCTCTANTTTTTTTTTTTTCCTTTTAATTGCTTTACGATATTGTGTTGGTTTCTGCCATACAATATTAGTTACTCTTGAGATACTTTTGCAAACTATAAAGGATCATACTGTTATGATACAAGTATTATACTTAACATCCAGCATCATGTCTGGTACATAATAGATGCTGAATGAGAATTCGATGAGTAAACTAAGACCTTTTTTCTCTAGGTGTGTGTTTGCAAAGAAAATGTTTCATTACCTAGCTGGGTTGCACAAAGCTCGCTTTTAGCTTTTCAAATTGTTTTTATATCTATTATTTCATGTTGTCCTCACGACAAGATGTTTTGCAACCACAAACCATACCCTGCAAGTCAGTCAGTGCTGTGTTCTGACGGCCTTGTACGAGTCTCCAGGGGAACCAACCTGGACCCTGTGAACAACAAACTGTAAAGTATCAATGCAGTCTACTTTCTACCAACAGCAGCCCAGCACACCACATTCCTCTTGGGGGTTAGTCCCCTTACCCATATTAACTCAGACTGTCTTGGCTACCCCCCCCCTTTTTTTTTTTTTACTTCCAGAAGGATCATAGGTCTTTTCCTTACGTTCTAAAGTGCCCTGTTAAGGGTAGATATTTTCAGTTGTGAAGATCATATCAGCAAAGCCCTCTCCAGCAGGTGTCTTCTGTCCTAGCCTCATTCATTCAATATATAAATGTACTTCTTACTATGAGCCAGGTGCTATGTTAAGTTCTATGGGAAAAGCATGACTAGATCTACTTTTAAGAGACCCTCTCAAACTTTGTCTCCAGGACTGTTTAGAATAATTCACCTCTCTCTCCTCATCTTATTATCCTTGGTGTCCAGAGTTTTGTACCCTGATTGTTTTGCTTTTTATACAGTGTGGACCGTTTCTTCATATGCTTCACCCTTGCAGCCTAGTTCTATAAATTTCCCTTCCTGGGAGCATCAGATGTGACTAGCGTTGGGCTTCATTTGAGTTATAACATAAGAATTCTCAGGCTAGCAAGGGCCTTAGAAAATATTTCACAGCTGAGCTAGAGTTACCTCTGCCTTACAGATTGTCTTGACTAAGACCTCGGGGTGGCAAGTGGCAGAGTTAGACTGGAATTGAGGGCCCTTGACTCCTATTCAGTGTTCATTGTTTATCTCCCCTTGTCAGTGAGCTTTTTGTTACTTCACTTCCATCCGTGTTATCCCTTGCTCTTGATTTGGTGCTGAGGACCACAGTTTTTGCCCCTTATTGGATCCATTACAGCATCTTGGAGGCCAATAACAACCTCGCATTTCCAAACAGTGGCTTCAGGTCTCTGAGTGATGACCTTTCAGGCTGATGTGCTACGGCTTAAAGCAAGCTGATGAGCCTCTTTTAGTCCTTATTGCTCCCCAGATACTGCAGCTTGGATTGCAGCTAGTAGGAATGATAAGATCCTCCTAACCCAAGGAGGACATGTCCAGAGGACAGGCCAAGGTGGGGATACTAACAGGGCTTTTCTGGGGAGAGTTCTCTTGTGTGGAGGTGTTTGGAAAGTAGGCTTGTGGGGCAGGGACAAAGAGAATTCTAAAAAGACTCTCCAGTGGGCTTCCCTCTAGCCCCTCTCAAAGAGGAATGGAGATCCTGGGCACCTTGCCGTGCCAATTTTTATTGTTCTGAAGGGAGATAGTAACCCACTCCAGTCTTTTTGCCTGGAGAATACCATGGACAGAGGAGCCTGGCAGGCTACAGTCCATGGGGTCACAAAGAGTCTGACTCGATTGAGCAACTAACACACACACACGCTCTCTCTCTCTGCTGGCACTACGGTTGGGTTTCTTTTGCTGTCTCTTTGGCAAGGGAAATGTGATTGGCTTGATTGGGAACATGAGATGGGGACGAGGGAAGGTTTAGCAAGCTCCAATCAATTTACAGATTTCAAGAGAGGCAGTTGCTGGAGGTACAGAAGGGCCCTCTTGAAGGAAGAAGTATAACATCTAACCCCCGCTAGCCAGATGGCAGTGGAGACCCTGGAGTTATCAGGGCAGCAGGTGCCAGGGCAGGGAGAACAGATGGCACTTTTGCACCACGCTTCACAGTCTTCTTTGGGGATTTTCTTCTTTTCTGTCTTTATCTTTAGCGTTTCTTTAATGAGCTCTGGATTCAATGACAATATGCTTTGGAAAGTCACTCAGGGTGATGCACTGAGAAGCCAGATTTGCTACTTAGGAACTTAAATGGCCTGGGGGTACCTCATAGCTCCTCTGGCTTGTTAAGCCCACCCCTCAGTTGCCTGAAGCTTGGCCCTTTGAGAAGGTGGTTAACTGCAGGCTTGGGAGGAAGGCATGACCGAGGGTCTGTTTGAATGAACGCAGGCAGCTGAGTCTGAGAGCCCAGAAGCTCACCCCTGAACTTGGTGAGGGTAAATATTAAGTGGTTTCTGAGAGTTTAATAAATTCTTGTAAAAGGGGGCATTGGGTCAACTATAGAAAAATGCAGCTGACAGGCACAGTTTCTTGAACTGGAAGAAAAATTATTTCCTGCTTATGTTTGAGGGTCTCTCTCTATATATACATATATAGATAGATAGATAGATAGATAGATACACACACACACATATGGCTTATTACCTTTTCCAGAACACCTTTGCATATATATGTTATTCCTTTATTCACATCATAACTTCAAGAGAAATTATTATCCCTATTCTATAAGAAATAGAGGTTGACTGGTGGCTTAGCCAGGGTCACATAGCTAGGCAATATCAGAGCCAGGGCTAGAAGCCAGCTCTGCTGCTTCTAGTCAGTGCTTTCTTTCTTCTTATTCAGAGTAACTTGACACCCTCATAACCATGAAGCAATGTGTTAATGTGTTTTCATGACTCATGTTTCATTGACTCACAAAATCCCTTCTGTCTGCAATATTTCGTATACACAAAAGAACAAATATGTATATGATTTTGTATAAGGTTTGTACCATATATGTGCTATAAACACAAGTGCCATGAATCTCTGGTTATTCACAGTAAAGCTGGAGAGGGAGCATTATTACTGGAACCGGTAGAGTCCAGTGGCCTTCTTCCAACTGCCGCTCCCACCTCCCCCCAAGGGGCAGCACTTACTATTCCTTTGTTTTCATTAGTTTCACTATGAATACCTATGTCTGTTTCCTTACGAAATAAATCAGTTTGGTTATAGGAACTGGAACATAACGTGTATGTTTTTATTCACCTTGGGTCATTGCAGTGTAGAATTCTATTGTATAAATGTGCTGCAAGTTGTTTATCCATTCTCCTCAGTGGATCCTTCTACTTTTTTTTGCTGATGCAAATATGTTGCCATGAAAATTCTGGAAGTAGTTTTCTGGAGTTATACGGCATATGCACATTCAACTCCATGAGATAATACAAATTATTTTGTTAAGTGATTGTACCAATTTATAATTTAACCAGCAGTTTATAAGAGATTCTGTTGTTCCCCATCCTTGTTAACACAAACTTTTTGGCCTCTGATTTGATGTGAACTTGAAGTGTATAAACAGCATCTTATGGTTTTAATTTGCATTTTCTAGATTCCTAATGAGGTTGACTGTGCTTTCAGATGTTCATTGCCCATTTGTATCTTACCTGTTTCCATCTTTTGTCTCTCTTTCTTTTCGATCGTTGGTCTTTTTCCGAGTTCTTTATATACTCTAGGTAAACATTACTTTTGTTGTTTGTTTTTGTCTTGAACTATCAGTAACTCTTCACAGTTAGAAGCATGTCATTATTGTGTTCTAGGGTGTCCTAACTGAACAGAAATTTGAAGTTTTAATTTACTCATGTTTATCTTATTTTTATGGTTTATGTTTTTTAAAATCTTGTTTTGAAAAATCCTTCTCTACTTCAGGGCTTCCCTGGTGGCTCAGCTGGTAAAGAATCCACCTGCAATGTGGGAGACATGGGTTCAATCCCTGGGTTGGAAAGATCCCCTGGAGAAGGGAACGGCTACCCACTCCAGTATTCTGGCCTGGAGAATTCCGTGAACTGTATAGTCCATGGGGTTGCAAAGAGTCGGACATGACTGAGCAACTTTCACTCTCTACTTCAAAGTTATAAAGATATTCTTATATGCTCTTCTAAAAATTTTATAAAATTTTGCTTTTTGTATGTAAGTCTTTAACCTACTTGGATCTGTGTGTGTGTGTGTGTGAATGATTTGGAAAGGGGGCCTATTTTCATTTATTTTCCATATAGAGAGTGAATTGCCCAGCAGCACTTAAAGGAAAACAGCTAACTCTTCTTGGTGTTTTTCTTTTCCATAAGAATTTTAGCATCCTTATCAGGTTCCAAGAAAATATCTGTTAGGATTTTTATTGGAATGCTTCTCATCCTCTAGCATGATTTAGGGAAACTGGTATTTACAATAAGTCTGTCCATGAACATATAAATATCTTCATTGTTGGTGCCTTCTTTAATGTCTTTCAATGTAATTTCATAACTCAAGAAATGTCTTACATATCTTTTATTAGATTTATTTGTAGGTACCTTATGATTCATTTGCTATTACAAATGGTACCTTTTTATTATTCATTTTGTAATTGCTCTGGTATCTACAGTTCCATTGATTTTGGAGATTGACAATTTGTGTTCATTAATATTGTTATACTTTCTTAATTCTATGAAATTCTACATAGATTTTTTTTGAGGTTTTCAGTGTATAGTCTTATCCAAAGATCACCTAGCTTTTTAATTATTTTTTCCACTTAATCTACTTATGCCCTCTATCAGATATGAATTTGCATTCTGTTTATTTTCTTTCAGTGGCTAAATTTTTCCATGCATTTCAAATTAATGAAATTTTTGTAATCTCAATACCGTAATGCACTTACCTTGTCATATAAAAACTTAATTACTTACATTGCCTAAGTTTGGGCTTCTAAGCTATTATTGGTCAATGTGAAACTCTAGGGTTTTATATTTTTTTTCTTTTTCCTGGCTGCACCATGTGACTTGCTGGATCTTAGTCTCCCAATGAGGGATTGAACCTGGGTCCTCAGAGGTGAAAGCACAGAGTCCAGAGCCCTGGATTGCCAGGGAATTCCCTCTAATCTTTTAACTCAATAATTTAAAAATAAACATTACGATTTTAAACAAATATATTTGTTAGATTTATTGTATGTAATACTTAACATGCCTACCACTTTATTCAATTACCATTCTTTCTTCCATTGTAATGGAAGAAACTTTTAAAAAATTGTTTTCTTTCTTTCTAAAGTACATCCTTCAGAGTTTTCTTTGGCACAGATCTGTTGGTGCAGTTCCTTCAGTTTTTATTTATCTGAAAATATCTTTATTTTGACCTCATTCTTAAAGTTTGTCAGGATTCATAATTCAAAGGTGGAAATTATTTTGTCTCAGCATTCTAAAGGTACAATACCTGTATCTTGGCCTCCAAAATTCCTGATGAGATCTAAATGATATCCCTTAATAACCTCTTAGGATTCAGTACTCTTGCCTGGAAACTCCCATGGATGGAGGAGCCTGGTGGGCTGCAGTCCATGGGGTCGCTAAGAGCTGGGCACTTCTGAGTGACTTCCCTTTCACTTTTCACTTTCATGCATTGGAGAAGGAAATGGCAACCCACTCCAGTGTTCTTGCCTGGAGAATCCCAGGGACGAAGGAGCCTACTGGGCTGCTGTCTATGAGATCGCACAGAGTCGGACACGACTGAAGCAACTTAGCAGCAGCAGCAGGATTCATTCAAGACTTTGCCTTTAGTATTATATGGTTTTAGTCTAATGGCACTAGTTATGGGTTTCTTTTCATTTATCCTATTTTTGATGTGCTTACTATACTTATTTGAGTGTTTTATCAATTCAGGGACAATTCAGGTATCTTTTCAAATATTTGCTCTCCTTCTGTCTCCCCTCTCTTTATGGAACTCTGACTTGATCTATTTAAGATCTTTACCCAAACTAACATTTGTATTAACCTCCCTTTCATCTTTCCTATTTCTTTATTTTATTGGGCTGCATTAAATAAATAAATATCACAGTTTACTGACATATTTTTTCAATGCTGTCTATTTTGCTGTAAGTTATCTTTGAAATTAAATTTAAAAGAAAGAAAAAACACAAATGATCAACATTAGGAATGAAAACGAGATCATCACTATAGATCCTACCATATATTAGAAAATAGGGATATAGCATGAGTAAATCTATACTAGTAAATTCAGCAACTTAGAGAAAATGGTAAGTTCCTTGTAAACATAATTTGTCAAAATTTATACAAGAAATTGAAATTTTAATTAAACCTGTATCTCTTAAATTTAATGAATAATCTAACATTTTCTCACAAAGAAAACTCCAGCCCACATGGCTTCCTCAATAAGTTCTGTCAAACATTATACCAAACCTTCATGAACTCTTCAGACTATAGAGGGGATAGCAAACGTCTCAGCTCATCTAATGTGGAGCATTACCCTAATACTTCAGAGAAGGCGATGGCACCCCACTCCAGTACTCTTGCCTGGAAAATCCCATGGATGGAAAAGCCTGGTGGGCTACAGTCCATGGGGTCGCGAAGAGTCGGACACAACTGAGTGACCTCACTTTCACTTTTCACTTTCATGCATTAGAGAAGGAAATGGCAACCCACTGCAGTGTTCCTGTCTGGAGAATCCCAGGGACAGCGGAGCCTGGTGGGCTGCCGTCTGTGGGGTCACACAGAGTCGGACACGACTGAAGCGACTCAGCAGCAGCAGCAGCCCTAATACTCAATTGTTATTGTTGTTGTCCAGTCACTGAGTTGTGCTGACGGTTTGCGACCCCATGAACTGCAGCATGCCAGGCTTCTCTGTCCATCACTATCTCCCTAAGTCCCTTCAGACTCATGCCCACTGAGTCAGTGATACCATCCAACGGTCTCATCACCCCCTTCCCCTGCCTTCCATCTTTCCAAGCATCAGAGTCTTTTCCAATGAGTCGGCTCTTTGTATCAGGTGGCCAAAGTGTTGGAGCTTCAGCATTAGACCTTCCAATGAATATTCAGGTTTGATTTCCTTTAGGATTGACTGGTTTGATCTCTTTACACTCCAAGGGGATCTCAAGAGTCTCTTCCAACACCACAGTTTGAAAAGGTCAATTCTTCAGTGCTTAGCCATTTTTATGGTCTGGTCCTCGCATCCATACATGACTACTGGAAAAACCATGGCTCTGACTATATGGACCTTTGTCGGCTAAGTAGTGTCTCTGCTTTTTAAAATACTGTCTATGATTGACATAGCTGTTTTTCCAAGAAGCAAGCTTCTTATAATTTTGTGGCTGCAGTCACCATTCACATTGATTTTGGAGCCCAAGACAATGAAATCTGACACTGTTTCCACATTTTCCCCATCTGTTTGCCATGAAATGATAGGACCAGATGCCATGATCTTAGTTTTTCGAATCTTGAGTTGTAAGCCAGTTTTTACACTCTCCTCTTTCACCTTCATTAACAGGCTCTTTAGTTCCTCTTCACTTTCTGCCATTAAAGTAGTATCATCTGCATATCTGAGGTTGTTGATATTTCTCCCGGCAGTCTTGATTCCAGCTTGTGATTCATCCAGCCTGGCATTTCTCATCATGTACTGTACATATAAGTTAAATAAATCTATTGTTGTTCACTTGCTAAGTTGTGTCCCATGGACTGCAACTTGCCAGACTCCCCTGTCCTTCACTATCTCCTGGAGTTTGCTCAAACTCATGTCCATTGAGTTGGTGATGCCATTCAACCATCTCATTCTCTGTCTCCTCCTTATCCTCCTACCCTCAGTGTTTCCCAGCATCAGGATCTTTTCCATTGAGTCAGCATCAGGTGGCCAAAGTATTGGAGCTTCAGCATCAGTCCTTCAAATGAATATTCAAGGTTGATTTCCTTAAATCTGACAAACATGTAATTAGAAAAGAAGATTGTAAAATAATACTTATCATGAACATAGGTGGAAAATTCCTTAACAAAACGTCATCAGTCAAATTTGGCAGACTATAAAGGATAATGATATTTAACCCATGAGCTTGAGGTTGGCTTGGCATTTGAGTATCAATCAGTGTAACTCATTAACAGTATTAAAGGGGAAAAAAAACACATGTAATAACTCAATAGATGCCTGAAAAAAAGGTAACAAAATCTAATAATCTTTTATGATTAAAAACTCACAAAACTTTCTCAATCTGATTAACTGGCATCTTAAAGCCTACAGCTGAGCTGGTATCATAGTTCCAGGTGAAATATTAACTCCTTTTTCCCTTGTGATATGGAAATGGGCAAGAACTTTCACCTTTCTGTTCAACATTGTCCTGTAGATCTGAGCTATTTTAATAACAATAGGAAACAAAAATAAAGGGCACACAAATCAGAAAGGAAGAAGTAAAACTAATTTTTTTTCACAGACAGTATGATTGCATATTTTGAAAATCAATAGAATCAATAGACAGTATGACTTGCATATTTTGAAAATCAATAGAATCAATAGAATCTACAAACTGCTGCTGCTGCTGCTGCTAAGTCACTTCAGTCGTGTCCGACTTTGTGTGATCCCATAGACGGCAGCCCACCAGGCTCCCCTGTCCCTGGGATTCTCCAGGCAAGAACACTGGAGTGGGTTGCCATTTCCTTCTCCAATACATGAAAGTGAAAAGTGAGAGTGAAGTCACTCAGTAGTGCCTAACTCTTAGTGACCCCATGGACTGCAGCCTACCAGGCTCCTCCGTTCATGGGATTTTCCAGGCAAGAGTACTGGAGTAGGGTGCCATTGCCTTCTCCAAATCTACAAACTGCTTAAGCTAATAAGCAAACTTAGCAAGATCATAGGATATAGATCATATACAAAAATTTAATTGGGTTAAATATACTGGCAGTGATCCATTTCGATGTAAGTGAATTAAAATTTTCTAATGTAAAAAAAATTCAAACATCTAGGAATTAATCCGGGGAAGGCAATGGCACCCCACCCCAGTACTCTTGCCTGGAAAATCCAATGGACGGAGTAGCCTGGTGGGCTGCAGTCCATGGGGTCGCTAACAGTCGGACAGACTGAGCGATTTCACTTTCACTTTTCTCTTTCATGCATTGGAGAAGGAAATGGCAATCCACTCCAGTATTCTTACCTGGAAAATCCCAGGGATGGGGGAGCCTGGTGGGCTGCCGTCTATGGGGTCACACAGAGTTGGACACGACTGAAGCGACTTAGCCGCAGCAGCAACCCTAATACTCAATTGTTATTGTTGTTGTCCAGTCACTGAGTTGTGCTGACGGTTTGCGACCCCATGAACTGCAGCATGCCAGGCTTCTCTGTCCATCACTATCTCCCTAAGTCCCTTCAGACTCATGCCCACTGAGTCAGTGATACCATCCAACGGTCTCATCACCCCCTTCCCCTGCCTTCCATCTTTCCAAGCATCAGAGTCTTTTCCAATGAGTCGGCTCTTTGTATCAGGTGGCCAAAGTGTTGGAGCTTCAGCATTAGACCTTCCAATGAATATTCAGGTTTGATTTCCTTTAGGATTGACTGGTTTGATCTCTTTACACTCCAAGGGGATCTCAAGAGTCTCTTCCAACACCACAGTTTGAAAAGGTCAATTCTTCAGTGCTTAGCCATTTTTATGGTCTGGTCCTCGCATCCATACATGACTACTGGAAAAACCATGGCTCTGACTATATGGACCTTTGTCGGCTAAGTAGTGTCTCTGCTTTTTAAAATACTGTCTATGATTGACATAGCTGTTTTTCCAAGAAGCAAGCTTCTTATAATTTTGTGGCTGCAGTCACCATTCACATTGATTTTGGAGCCCAAGACAATGAAATCTGACACTGTTTCCACATTTTCCCCATCTGTTTGCCATGAAATGATAGGACCAGATGCCATGATCTTAGTTTTTCGAATCTTGAGTTGTAAGCCAGTTTTTACACTCTCCTCTTTCACCTTCATTAACAGGCTCTTTAGTTCCTCTTCACTTTCTGCCATTAAAGTAGTATCATCTGCATATCTGAGGTTGTTGATATTTCTCCCGGCAGTCTTGATTCCAGCTTGTGATTCATCCAGCCTGGCATTTCTCATCATGTACTGTACATATAAGTTAAATAAATCTATTGTTGTTCACTTGCTAAGTTGTGTCCCATGGACTGCAACTTGCCAGACTCCCCTGTCCTTCACTATCTCCTGGAGTTTGCTCAAACTCATGTCCATTGAGTTGGTGATGCCATTCAACCATCTCATTCTCTGTCTCCTCCTTATCCTCCTACCCTCAGTGTTTCCCAGCATCAGGATCTTTTCCATTGAGTCAGCATCAGGTGGCCAAAGTATTGGAGCTTCAGCATCAGTCCTTCAAATGAATATTCAAGGTTGATTTCCTTAAATCTGACAAACATGTAATTAGAAAAGAAGATTGTAAAATAATACTTATCATGAACATAGGTGGAAAATTCCTTAACAAAACGTCATCAGTCAAATTTGGCAGACTATAAAGGATAATGATATTTAACCCATGAGCTTGAGGTTGGCTTGGCATTTGAGTATCAATCAGTGTAACTCATTAACAGTATTAAAGGGGAAAAAAAACACATGTAATAACTCAATAGATGCCTGAAAAAAAGGTAACAAAATCTAATAATCTTTTATGATTAAAAACTCACAAAACTTTCTCAATCTGATTAACTGGCATCTTAAAGCCTACAGCTGAGCTGG
The DNA here is from genome assembly GCA_006410675.1 of Oreotragus oreotragus. Taxonomy (NCBI): domain Eukaryota; kingdom Metazoa; phylum Chordata; class Mammalia; order Artiodactyla; family Bovidae; genus Oreotragus; species Oreotragus oreotragus. The sequence continues at coordinate 104,482 of SJYX01001978.1, forward strand.
TATCATAGTTCCAGGTGAAATATTAACTCCTTTTTCCCTTGTGATATGGAAATGGGCAAGAACTTTCACCTTTCTGTTCAACATTGTCCTGTAGATCTGAGCTATTTTAATAACAATAGGAAACAAAAATAAAGGGCACACAAATCAGAAAGGAAGAAGTAAAACTAATTTTTTTTCACAGACAGTATGATTGCATATTTTGAAAATCAATAGAATCAATAGACAGTATGACTTGCATATTTTGAAAATCAATAGAATCAATAGAATCTACAAACTGCTGCTGCTGCTGCTGCTAAGTCACTTCAGTCGTGTCCGACTTTGTGTGATCCCATAGACGGCAGCCCACCAGGCTCCCCTGTCCCTGGGATTCTCCAGGCAAGAACACTGGAGTGGGTTGCCATTTCCTTCTCCAATACGTGAAAGTGAAAAGTGAGAGTGAAGTCACTCAGTAGTGCCTAACTCTTAGTGACCCCATGGACTGCAGCCTACCAGGCTCCTCCGTTCATGGGATTTTCCAGGCAAGAGTACTGGAGTAGGGTGCCATTGCCTTCTCCAAATCTACAAACTGCTTAAGCTAATAAGCAAACTTAGCAAGATCATAGGATATAGATCATATACAAAAATTTAATTGGGTTAAATATACTGGCAGTGATCCATTTCGATGTAAGTGAATTAAAATTTTCTAATGTAAAAAAAATTCAAACATCTAGGAATTAATCCGGGGAAGGCAATGGCACCCCACCCCAGTACTCTTGCCTGGAAAATCCAATGGACGGAGTAGCCTGGTGGGCTGCAGTCCATGGGGTCGCTAACAGTCGGACAGACTGAGCGATTTCACTTTCACTTTTCTCTTTCATGCATTGGAGAAGGAAATGGCAATCCACTCCAGTATTCTTACCTGGAAAATCCCAGGGATGGGGGAGCCTGGTGGGCTGCCGTCTATGGGGTCACACAGAGTCGGACACGACTGAAGTGACTTAGCAGCAGCAGCAGCAGGAATTAATCTGACAAAAGATGAGACTGGGCACCATATTTGCATAATGTGTATCTGTTTTTATCTTTTTAACCTTAGCGATTTCTATTACTTTCCTGTAAGCTTAAGAATGTATTAATTAGCATGCATCTTATAATTTACCCAGTATCTAGATAGTTTGTGTAAAAGGTATTTCAGAACATTGATGCATGGTTCTGCTTGAAGTGGAAGTCAGTTTTTTTGAATCTGCAGAAAACCTATGGGATAGAGCAGCTTTAGGTGGAAATACAGTTCTAGCATGATGGTGACTATCTTACTTCACACTTAAGCAAAATTGTTGAGTCAAAACCTATCAGGCTACCCTTTCAGACATAAAGCCTGTACTTACTGCTTCCCCAGATAGGAAGCATGACTGCAAAGCAGTAGGTTAACCTCTGGAAACACTGTCCACCTCATATGTGTCAGCTTTCCTTTAAGTGGGGCTCTGTCTATACGTGTGTTTCGTGTTGACCCATCATATACGTGTGCCTTTTTATGATAGTGGATATAGCCACAGGTATGCATAGATAACGTTTTCAGAAAAGACAAGAGTGAGGATTTGAAAATAAGTCATATTTTAACTTAAACTTAGAAGCCATGGTAATATTTGTATGCCAGATATATGAAAAAAAATGATTAGTGTTTATGAGCAGAGTATATTTAACTTACAAAAGGATATGGCCGTGATTTACACCATTGAAAATTGGTGCTTTTAATGAGAATTCATTTCTCTTAACTCTCATTTGATAATAAAAGAGTAATGTAAATTTACTACTCCCTGTACATGCTAAGAATGTGAATTTCATGCCTCCTTATTTATGGCTTCAACCATTTAACTTCACAGAGCAGGGAAGGGCAAAGATATCCTGTAGTGGAGTCCAGGGATGAGGGACAGAAGGGAAGACAGAAAAGAAAGAATGAAAAAGAAGGAAAAAAAGCAGAGGAGGACAGCACCAAAAAAAAAAAAGAGTAAGATACATTGAAAAGATGTGACTGAATGCTACCAATATAATCATAAGGCATCAGGTGACACTGACCTCCTAGCTGCCAATCTGCCTCTCTAGAGCTATTTGTGGTCAAAAGAATCTTGGTTCTGTCACTGCTTCACCTTATGGACTTCAAACAGGTTTTTTAACATCCTTTGGCCTCTTTAAAAATGAGATGATAGCATGTATTTTGTGTCTTTATGAAAACTAAATGATACAGTGTTTTTAAAGCACTTAACAGAGTTTCTTGGACATCATAAACACAAAATAAATGGTAATTAATGTGATGATCTCCATACCACATCTTCTAGACACACACACACAAATCAGTTCTGCTCTGGACAATGCTTCTCCAACTATCGGTAGTTAAAAATCACTTTTTAACCTTCCCAGTCTAGTGTGTGTTGACAGTTTTGTAAAATGCAATTGTAACAAAAAAGGAATGCCACAATAATGAAATGAAAATACAGAGACATAAATATAAGCATTCAACTTTTATCCTAAACTTAAATTGACATTAAATATCTATCAAGTTATTATGGAAGTTACTAAGCACTTTTAATTTCTAAATTTATTTTATTGTGTTCTAGTAGCTGTGTACAGTGTACAGATGGGCGTTGGTCCATAGACTATACTTTGAGTACCACTGCTCTGCGAAGAGCAGACCTATGATGGCTTTATATACATTAAGGATAAACTTTGCTAAGAGAAGGGCTTGGAAGTTCTTAGAAGTCTGTGCTGGGGTGAGAGGTTATGGCCTAAGCTGGCAGCTCTCCCTCTAATGCGTTCATTAGCACACATGTCCCTCATTGTTTCAAACTCTGGAAAAGTTTTCTCTAGAAATTCTCATCAAAAAGTCCTATGCAAGAGTGATTTCTTCTGCAGGTGGCCTGTTGTTGTTCAGTCACTAAGTAGTGTACAGCCCTTTGCAACCCCATGGACTACAGCATGCCAGGCTTCCCTGTCCTTCACTATCACCTGGAATTTGCTCAAACCCATGCCCATTGAGCCAGTGATGCTATCCAACCATCTCACACTCTGTCATCCCTTTCTGCTCCTGCCTTCAATCTTTCCCAGCATTAGGGTCTCAGGTGGCCAAAGTATTGGAGCTTCAGCATCAGTCCTTCCAATGAATATTCAGGACTGATTTCCTTTAGGATTGACTGGTTGGATCTCCTTGCTGTCCGAGGAACTTTCAAGAGTCTTCTCCAACACTACAGTTCAAAAGCATCAATTCTTTGGCCCTCAGCCTTCTTTATGGTCCAACTCTGACATCCATACATGACTATTGGAAAAACCATAGCTTTGACTATATGGACCTTTGTCAGCAAAGTTATGTCTCTGCTTTTTAACATGCTGTCTAGGTTCGTCATAGCTTTTCTTCCAAGGAGCAAGCGTCTTTTACTCCCACGGCTACAGTCACCATCCACAGTGATTTTGGAGCCCAAGAAAATTCTATCACTGTTTCCATGTTTTACCCATCTATTTGCCATGAGGTGATGGGACCAGATGCCATAATCTTAGTTTTCTGAATGAGTTTTAAGCCATCTTTTTCACTCTCCTCTTTCACTTTCATCAAGAGGCTTTTTAGTTCCTCTTCATTTTCTGTTGTTAGGGTGGTATCATCTGCATATCTGAGGTTATTGATATTTCTCCCAGCAATCTTGATTCCAGCTTGTGCTTCATCCAGCCTGGCATTTTGCATGATGTACTCTGCATATAAGTTACATAAGCAAGGTGACAATATACAGCCTTGATGTACTCCTTTCCCAATTTGGAACCAGTCTCTTGTTCCATGTCTGGTTCTAAATGTTGCTTCTTGACCTGCATACAGACTTCTCAGGAGGCAGGTAAGGTGCCTCTCATCTCTTTAAGAACTTTCCATGGTTTGTTGTGATCCGCACAGTCAAAGGCTTTAGCATAGTCAGTGAAGCAGAAGTAGCTGTTTTTCTGGAATTTGCTTGCTTTTTCTATGATCCAGCAGAAGTTGGCAGTTTGATCTCTGGTTCTTCTGTCTTTCTAAATCCAACTTGTACATCTGGAAATTCTCAGTTCACATAATGTTGAAACCTAGCTTGAAGGATTTTAAGCATTACCTTGCTAGCATGTGAAACGAGTGCAATTGTGCAGTAGTTTAAACATGCTTTGGCATTGCCCTTCTTTGGAGTTGGAGTGAAAACTGACATTTTCCAGTCCAGTGGCCACTAAGTTTTTCAAATTTGCTGTCATATTGAGTGCACCACTTTCACAGCATCATCATTTAGGATTTGGAATAACTCAGCTGGAATTCCTTCACCTCCACTAGCTTTGATCATAGTAATGCTTCCTAAGGTCCACTTGACTTCACACTCCAGAATGTCTGACTCTAAGTGAGTGACCATATCATCATGGTTATCTGAGTCATTAAAACCTTTTTTGTACAGTTCTTCTTTGTATTCTTGCTACCTCTTCTTAATCTCTTCTGCTTCTATTAGGTCCTTACTGTTTCTGCCCTTTGTTGTGCCCATCTTTGCATGAAATGTCCCCTTGGTATCTCTAATTTTCTTTAAGAGAACTAGTTCTTTAGAAATTTATGAGCTGAACAGTTAGAATTGAGAAACTGCCAAATAGTTTACTAATATTTTGGTAATATAGACTCTGTCCAAAGATATACTTTTGTCCTCTCTGAACTTCACTGATATTCCTTCTTTTCTAGTGTTGATTTATATTATCCTTCACCCAAATACTTGTTTTGAGTTACTATCCCAAGGTGATAAAATAGCAAGAGTCATCCACTCACAGTACTTTATTATTTAAGTGAACTAGCTACTGTGGAGCTTCAGATTCAAATTCAGCTTGGGTATGTTTAAGATGTACCATGCTCTGCACCATGATGGACACCTTTTGATCTTTTGAGCTCACTGACACAGCAGCTCAGTGAGATTGTATTTTTATCAATGCTGTTTATTAGAAAATCAAGCCTCAGAAATGTTGAATGACGTTCCCATGGACTATGATTCAAACTTAGGTGTGCTGCATCCAAATATAGTTCTTTTATACTATAGTACATGTTTAATTATCTCTCAGAACATCTTATTTCTTTGGGTGTGTTAGGTATGACTACAGAGTCCTCAATGGAAATTGTATAGTAACCAACAGTAGTCCTAAACAGTAATGGCCACCACATTCCAGCCTTTCAGGAGAACATCTTTGCTTGTACATCACCTGCATTTGTTTCTAATAGACACTGAAATTTTCAATAAAGTAATAGTTACATTTTCATGAAGAACTCCAGTTAAGTATAAGACAAGCTAAAAAATGTGGTGATTTATTAAATATTCCTGGTGGCTCAGACAGTAAAGAATCTACCTGCAATCTCTAGGTAGGGAAGATCCCTTGGAAAAGAGAATGATACCCACTCCAGTTTTTTTGCCTGGGAAATCCCATGTACAGAGGAACCTGGCTGGCTACAGTCTAGTCCAACTGAGTCCAACCCTCAGTCCATGAGGTCTGAGGGCTGGACATGACTGAGAGACTAAGCACACAGCACAACTTGAGAAAGATTTCTCAATAAAAGATGATGTCATAAACATAAGTGAGACTGCAGAACGATAAGGTCTCAGCTGCAATAGAAAATATTTAAGTAGAATACACTAAAGAATTGCCTGCCCTGATGATGCTTTACAGCTTTGGAATGGTTTTGAAAGTTCATGTTCTAAGACACAGTGCAGATTTTAGTTTTAGATTGGATGGAGAATTAATTCTTGAAGGTAGAGGGATTGATCACACTACCACTAGATAGGATCTGCATCAGTCATGACTCATAACAGTAACTTACCTCCAGAAAAAAATATATAATTCTGCATGCTTGGTTACTTTTATTCATTCATTCAACAAGTATCGATTGCATTCCTTGTTCTTTTTTTGTGTGCTTATTTATTTGGCTGCACTGGGTCTTAGTTGCGGCCTGTGGGATCTTTTTAGTTGTAGCAAACTCTTAGTTGCGGCCTGTGGGATCTAGTTCCCTGACTAGGGTTTGAACCTGGGCCCCCTGCATTGGGAGCTCAGAATCTTAGCCAGTGGACCCCCAGGGAAGCCCCCTCCTTGTTCATTCTTGTGCATGTGTGTATGTGAGTTAGTCATGTCCGACACTTTGCGACCACATGGCTCCTGTGTCTGTGGCATTCTCCAGGCAAGAATACTAGACTGGGCTGCCATTTCCTTCTCCGATGGATCTTCCTGACCCAGGGATTGAACCCAGGTCTCCTGTGCTGTGGGCAGATTCTTTACTGTCTAAGCCACCAGAGAATCTTATAGAAGGACAGGAAACCAAATAGTTGAACAAGGTAATCTTTTAGCAACAAATGCTGTTAACAAGACAGATGACTGTAATAGAGTGTAAACAGGTAGTGGGATTACTAATTTTAGTTCTCTGAATCAGGAAAGGTCCCCTGAAGTCAAGGAGACAGAGGAGAGAGTCAGACTCATGTGGGGTCTTATAGACAACTGTGGGATGCCAGGGAAGAGTCCGAAGCAGGAAGGTAACATGGCTAATTTGTATTTTAAAAGCTGCTCCTTTTTAATGGCTGAGTAATACTCCATTGTATATTTGTACCACAGGTTTCTTATCCATTCATCTGCTGATGGACATCTAGGTTGTTTCCATGTCCTGGCTATTATAAACAGTGCTGCGATGAACATTGGGGTACATGTGTCTCTTTCTATTCTGGTTTCCTCAGTGTGTATGCCCAGCAGTGGGATTGCTGGGTCATAATGTAGTTCTATTTGCAATTTCTTAAGGAATCTCCACACTGTTCTCCATAGTGGCTGTACTAGTTTGCATTCCCACCAACAGTGTAAGAGGGTTCCCTTTTCTCCACACCCTCTCCAGCATTTATTGCTTGCAGACTTTTGGATCACAGCCATTCTGACTGGTGTGAAGTGATATCTCATTGTGGTCTTGATTTGCATTTCTCTGATAATGAGTGATGTTGAGCATCTTTTCATGTGTTTGTTAGCCATCCGTGTGTCTTCTTTGGAGAAATGTCTATTTAGTTCTTTGGCCCATTTTTTGATTGGGTCGTTTATTTTTCTGGAATTGAGCTGTATAAGTTGCTTGTATATTTTTGAGATTAGTTGTTTGTCAGTTGCTTCATTTGCTATTATTTTCTCCCATTCAGAAGCATCTTTTCATGTGTACACTTTTTTTTCTTTCCATAAGTAGAGGAATTGCAACTTTTCACTTAAAGGATGCCCTTCAGAACTTCCCTTTGACATATCCAAATTGCAGCATCACTATTCTGGTGTTCTGGAGCCACTATTAAGGAAAATAATGGTGACTTGAACACAAGCACTATGATCAGACGGTTGGTTCTGTAACCAATTCAGCTACTAATTGACAAAGGAACGGGGTATGGTAAGTCAACAAAGGGATGGTTTGCATACCAGGTAGAACAGAGAGGGCCAACATGAGATTTCATCAGGCTACTCAGAATGGCATGTAGTATAAAACTTATGAATTCCTTCTGGCAGATTCCATTTAATATTCTTATACTGCAGTTGACCTTGGATAATTGAAACCCAGGAGAGTGAAACCGTGGATAAAGATGTGGTGGGGTGAACTACAGTACATATATATCCATCTCTTTATCCATTCCATCACTACATTTCATTTTCAGTGAAGTTGCAGACATTGGTACTCTTCACCCTTAAACACATCAGCATGCATATTACTAACGATTTCAACATTCATGCCTTTTTAATGGCAACTTCACATAAAACCAAACACACAAATCTTAACTGTATCATTTATGTGGCTGAACTGCACTGACTCCATTTTTTCAGCTCCATCTTGGACTCACAGTCCTGACCTGCCTCCCTTTCTGTATGACCGAGCTTTGGCCCATACACTAGGAATGTGTCTAAGTCAGGCAAGTTCCCTATCAACTTTTACCCATGCCTTCATCTGATATGAAAACAGGAAGAATGCCTTTTGCTGATGTAGATGGTTAAGGGCCATGAGCCCTCTTGGGGGAGGAAAAAACCCCAGTTCCCAATGGGGCTAACTTGCTTCTCACTTGGTATTATTCTATTTTCATCTTTGGCCCCTTTAAGGCCCCCTGTACCCCTTTCCAAGTTGCAAAGTGCAGCTTAGAATGCCTCTGGATCAACTGCCCAATCCCACCTGTATATAATTTACCCACAACAAACTTCCTAATTCATATCATGGAGGTACCCACTTCATTCTTCTGTCTCAAAGTTCCTTCTCAGTTTGCAGGATATTATTCAATATCTCTGCCTCAAACATCATTCCATGAATTCTGACAGTCTAGTATGATTTTTATTCACTGGCATTTGGGTGGCATATAAATCAAAGCAAAAGTTGAAAATAAGTAATATTATGTTATCAATCTGTTATTTTTACTCCTGCGGTAATCCAAATGTTTCTATGGAAAGTAAAAGCAAATTTACTCTCAACTATTTAATTTAATAGGTGTATAGGTCATATTTACCATGGGACACTTAAGAAATATATAAAAACCACAAGTAGCACTCTCAATGTTTAATTACAATTTACATTTTTCAAATGTCATGAATTTAAATTCTAGAAAAATATGTAAAATAAACTAAGTGCAGATTTCAGGGTTAATAAAGAAGGAGGGGGGTTCATGTTTGGGAGTTCGTGTACACCGTGGCAGATTCATGTCAATGTATGCCAAAACCAATAGAGTACTGTAAAGTAAAATAAAGTAAAATGGAAGCTCAAAAAAAAAAAGATAAATAAATAAATAAAAAGCTGCTCCTTAGTTTTCTCTTCTGAGGGAAATAGGGGGATTGGGGCAAGAGTAGAAGCAGGAAGTAAGTTAGAGAGGTTACTGCAGGACACTGAAGGTGGAGAACGTCCAGTAAGAAACTGGGGCCGCTTGGGCTCAGGGACCAGAAGTTTAAGGCAGACAGTAGTAGGGCAGGAATTGCTCACTGGACTAGGGCTGCAGCGAGAGCAAAGCAAGAACTGTGTGCGACCAACTCTGTGCGACCCCAGAGACGGCAGCCCACCAGGCTCCCCTGTCCCTGGGATTCTCCAGGCAGAAACACTGGAGTGGGTTGCCATTTCCTTCTCCAAAGCATGAAAGTGAAAAGTGAAAGTGAAGTCGCTCAGTCGTGTCCGACTCTTCATGACCCTATGAACTGCAGCCCACCAGATTCCTCCACCAATGGGATTTTCCAGGCAAGAACACTGGAGTGGGTTGCCCTTTCCTTCTCCAATGCAGGAAAGTGAAAAGTGAAAGTGAAGTCGCTCAGTCGTGCCCGACTCTTAGCGACCCCATGGACTGCAGCCCACCAGGCTCCTCCGTCCATGGATTCTCCAGGCAAGAGTACTGGAGTGGGGGTGCCAGTGCCTTCTCTGGTAATGACTCCTAGGGTGGGTGATATTCTTTACTGAGGTGGGAGAGTCTAGAGGAGGAGTGATTTGGGGGAGAAATAAACTCAGTTTTGGCCATGTTAAGTTTGAGATGCCTGTTGGACACCCAGGTTGCTGAACACAGCAGACAGTTGTGTAAATGGGTTTGGAGCTCATTGGAGAATTGGGGCTGGCGTCATAGATTTGAGAGTATAGAGATGATGTTGACTCTGTGAGCCCAATGGGATCATCTCAGGGGAACACGGCTAGTGGGGAAGACCTAGGCCTGGACACTGGAACACTCCCATATGTTAAGGAGAACCAAGGAGATAGAGAAGAAGCAAAGCAGAGGAACCTAAGAAGTTTCTTTTTCCTGAAAGAATAAGCTGGCGTTGCACACCCACATGTGCCCCCTGCCCCTTGTTGACCTTGCACATCCAGGGTCCAGGACTGAGACACAGCCCAGGCCCCACTCACTCCACTGGGCCCAGTCTCCCCTCTTGTTCCAGAACCCGAGCCTGCTGTGTGTCCAGTGGTTGCCCCTCCTGTGAGGTGCCCTTCGTTCACTTAGTAAACCTTTGTTGAGCAGCTCATTTGCTCTGAGACCATGGGTGTAATGCTCAGCAAGAATGGTTCGGCACAGTCCCTGCCCTCGGGGTCACCAGCAAGTGGACGATTACAGTGAACAGAAATGGTGGAGGTATAGCTGTTTTAGTATAGACTGTGTGACCCAGGCAAGTATTTAGTTCAGTTCAGTCGCTCAGTTGTGTCCAAGTCTTTGCCACCCCTATGGAGCGCAGCATGCCAGGCTTCCTTGTCCATCACCAACTCCCGGAGCTTTCTCACACTCATGTCCTTTGAGTTGGTGATGTCATCCAGCCATCTCATCCTCTGTCCTCCCCTTCTCCTCCCGCTTTCAATCTTTCCCAGCATCAGGATCTTTTCAGATGAGTCAGTTCTTCACATCAGGTGGCCAAAGTATTGGAGCTTTAGCATCAGTCCTTCAAGTGAATATTCAGGACTGATTTCCTTTAGGATTGACTAGTTGGATTTCTTTGCATTTCAAGGGACTCTCAAGAGTCTTCTCCAACACACAGTTCAAAAGCATCAATTCTTTGGCGCTCAGTTTTCTTTATGGTCCAACTCTCACATCCATACATGACCACTGGAAAGACCATAGCCTTGACTAGACGGACCTTTGTTGACAAAGTAATGTGTCTGCTTTTTAATATGCTGTCTGGATTTGTCATAGCTAGTATAATTGCTCTTGTAAGCCTAAATTTCCCATCTGAGGCAATGGAATTAAGTGTGAGGGGCTCTCTGATGTACCCTGAGGATGTGATGGATGGATGAGCAAATGAAAACTCCTGTCTAGGCCCTCATGGAACATCTAAAAAGTCAGTGAGTGGGGAGGCCTGGTCAGCGTCTCTGTGTGGCGAGTCAACACGTGGTGTGTTAGCCTACAGCAAGTCTCTGGTTTTTCCTTCAATATCTGCTCTTCTCACCCTTCACTATTCCTATTCTGTCTACCCTGGGCCTTCGCTCTGGTTCTATTTGTCTATCCCAAAGCAGAAGAAAGGGTTGGTTTTAACAGGGAGGAATCTTTTGATATTGAACCAGGAAGATGGGTGGCCAAAAACTTCATTCATGATTTTCCATACGATGTTACAGAAAAACTCAAACATTTTGGTCAACCCAATATGAGGAACCTCGTATTTTAAATAATCTGGGAAAGTGGAACAAAAGATTCTGGGAAATTCAATTTTTACACAGAGTACCAAGTGCCCACACAGTGTTCTGTGTATAATTGGTAATACACTCTCAGCCATGCCCTTAAACTCAGCCACATCCACTCCTCACATACCTCAAAAACTTTCAGGGAGGGTACCGATTGCAGCAGCTTCTCAAAGGAGTGCAGAAAATGTCTCTGAAAAGAACACAGCCATTTGTTCTTTGTCAGGATGCCTCTTTCATACTGTAATTAGAGTGCTGTGGAGGGGTGGAAATGGGGCAGGAGGAGGAACATGAAATGCTCCTACTTCCCTCACGGCTTTTTCTTCCTGCGCCGCAGGGTTTTGAACTCACTGAAATACTGTGACTGAAAAACACACTGTTACATGCACAGAGAGGGAGAAAGCAACATGTGTGTCCCTGCGTTTGTGCCTCCAAAGTGTCTGTGTGCTAAAGCGAGGAGGGGCAGCTTGGGGTGGGGGCAGGGCAGAATTCGACAGAGGAGGGAGATCAGAATTCCACCTTGTAATCTTGTGTCACTCCAAGAGTCACATTGAACCGATGTAGCCTGCATCCTAAGTTTTAAAGACGAATGCACAGATTCTTCAAAATAAATTCTGGCAATATGTTTATGTTCACATCTGAAAACATTGATAGGAATAATATATACCTAAGAGTGCTGCATCTTCAGGCTTTTATTTTCCCAATCTGCAAAGTGGGGGTAAAAAAAAAAAGTGATGATCTCTAAATTCCCTTCCTGAAAGGCTGTAAAGGACAAGCTTGTGAGAACTCAAAACTTTTCACAGGATTCATAGTTCCTGCTGTTCCATGGTCATCTTTGCTAATACAAGGAAATGATAAAGCTTATTGGTGTGAAGTAGTGCAGCATTCAAGAGTATTTGTGGGTTTTTGTTTTGAATTGTATTTGCAGCAATAGCAACAATTTCTCGACTCCATCTTGCAGAAAAATCAATTAACATCTTTTCTAACACTTGCTGGCCAGGGAGAAGAAAGAAGGGTGGGGACATAGTTTCCAGCGACTGTTTCAGTCACAGCAGATGACGTTTGAAGCGACTGCCGCGTTTCATGTAGATAACAGAGAATTGATGTCCAATGATATTCAACATAGATGTGTCAGAATATCTAGCTGACTTAATACACAGCTGAACTCCTGGTCTGCCCTCCAGAAATGACTCCTCACGATATCTTTCCCATCTCAGTCTATTGAACTCCATGCTTCTAGTTGTCAAGGAGGAAACCTTGAGGGTCTTCTTTGACTCACGTCTCTCTTATAGTCCGTGTTTAAGGTGTCGGCGAGTTTTCCTAGCTCTGCATCGCAATATACCCAGAATCCCAGGATTTCTCAATGTCGCCACTCCCACCACTCTGGCTGAGGCAGCCGCCGTGATCTAGAAATGACCTGGGAGGTCTCCCTGCCTTCACCTGTAGCCTTCATCAGTCTGTTCTCAACAGGCAGTCAGAGACAGTCTGTGAAACCGTGAATCAGATCATGTGATGCCTCTGCTGCAAAACCCCACCCCATGGTTTCCAGATGATACCAAGTGAAAGTCAGGTTATTATCCATGGTCTACATGGTCTAGCCCCCTACCTCCGTGTGGCCTGTTACCTGCTCTGAGCTCACCTCATTAAATTTTTCATTTATTCCATCCACTCCAGCCATATGGGCTCCTTTCTGTTCTGTGGAAGCTCCTCCAGGGTGTTCCGGGCCCACAGCTTGCCCTGGCCGCCTCTTCTGGAATACTCTTCCTCAGACATCTGTGTGGCTCACTTCTCAAGTCTTCTCAGCAAGGCCTCTCCCAGCCACTTGACCCCCAAACCCCAGACCCTCTCCCCATACTTACTATTCTTCTTCTATCCTTTGTTTTTCCATCTTATCAGTATTGAACATACTTTATATTTGTGCTTATTATCCTGGTTATTGTCTGTCTTCTTTACTAGAATGTAAGCTTCATGAGGCCAAAGGTTTTTGCTTTTATGCTTGCTGCTGTATCCCCATGTGCTAAAGCAATGCTGACCAGGTAGTAGGCACTCAATACATTTTATTTTGGAAGCACAATGAGTAAATACCTAGATAGACAGATAGATAGATAGGGGCCTTAATAGTAGTTGTGTATATTGTGATACATTCTTAGGAATGTCAGACATACTTAAAATAGGCACTTGCAATACCGATTCTGTGCTAGATACTATACTTTGCACTTTCCATCTCTTATTTAAATTAATCCTCAAAATGCTTTGAAAGAGGTGTGGTGCTTATTGCTACTTTACAAATGAGGAAACACTCAGAGAGGCTTCAGAACAGGTCCCACCCTGATGGAACCATGATTCAAGCCCAGCTCAGTCATGTTTGAGAACCTCTCATCATTGTGCTATGATGGTCTGGAGTATACCAACTCCAAGGTTAAAAAGCAAAACAGGGAAACATAGCTCCTTCGTGATCTCTTTTATGCTAATTGCCAGGCCTTTTATTTTTTATTTTTATTTAAAATTTATTTATCTCAAATAAATGAGATCTCAGTGTCAAGAACAAGAAAGAAAAAAGACCATGAAAATTTCCCCAGCATCTTAAAATCACCTGCCTCCTTAAGATCTCATGACTGCAATATCATGAAGATGTGAATGGCACTGACTTTGAACCTGGAGATGAAAGTGATGCTCTAGATCAGCAGCCACATGCACTGCCGGCCTTGGGCCAGCAAGCCCCCTGACCTCTCTGCACCTCAAGTTCCTTGCCTGTAAAAGGCACGACTCGGGTCCTCCCACTTGCTCTTCTGGCCTGTGAGACTTATGGCCTTTCTTTCATTGCTGTGGGAGTAGTATGGCAGAGTCAGGGTGGACCGTCGCACTCTGCAAGGCTATTTATTTGCCTTCTCTGATTTAGGGGAGGACTTCTGCTCATTGGAGGAGTTCTTCGAAAGGCTCTGATCTCTAAGGAGAAGCGACATAGTGTGATGCAGTGCCTCAGTTCATGCATTCCTCATCCTCCAGCATGCCCATCCATTCTGCTTATTAGAGTCAACACTGGATGGCATTTAGAGGATCGGCTGCTGTTTTGGCCTTTATTTATTGACATCCTAAGTCTCCTTAAATCCTTTCTGGAACAAATCAAGGGATAAGGTGTAAATAACTGTAATACGGCTGAACCGTGTGACCTTCAGGAAGCTATTTACCTTCTCTGGGCTGTGTTTGCTCCTCTGAAAAATGGGAGAAAAGGCTCCCCAGCCTCCTAGCACACTGAAAAATTGTTTTATGGGCCATGAAACTCATGCCACTCAAACCCCCACTCATGCCATTCTCCAGTGAAATTGAAATGAAAACACTGCCAACACACAATTGCCTGTGTGACCTTCCCCAGTTTCTTTTTTTTTTTCTTTTTTTAATTATTTTATTTTATTTTTACTTTACAATATTGTATTGGTTTTGCCATACATCAACATGAATCCACCATGGGTGTACACGTGTTCCCAATCCTGAACACCCCCCCTTTGAAACAGGTAGGGTCAAAGATTTTCTTTTTTTATGTCTAACCTAAATCATGTTCCCTAAAGCAAATGTGTTACAGGAGGACTGGCAACGTTCCCCTCATGCAGTGAAGCACTTTAGAAATGTAGGCTTTGAATATTAATAGGAATATGACCACGTGGTCATTTGTGAGCTTGGCAGAGTCCGTCGTCCACATATGCTTCTGCATGCCAGCGTGAGCATGTGCCTGTTCATGCCAGCGTGTGTGTGATGAAGCGTACAAGTGTGTACAGAAGTGAGGGTAAACAGATCTTTGAGTCACAGGGGCCAGCCCCTCCAGGCAGGCTTTATCTTCCTTTTGGTTGCCATGACAACAGCAAGGGCCTCTGCATCAGTAAACAAAGCTCCCTGCTTGGACTGAACCCAGAGGAGGGGTCTGGAGCTAGAAGCCAGAACTGGGGGCCATGTAGTCCTCCAGTAGTGTTGTTACACAGACCTACCAGAACATCTTCCCCATTAGGTGAATACAGAGATGCCTGTTCAGATACCCTGAGACTCTGAGGTGACATAATGTGGGCAGGAATTTCCAGCTGGAGCAAGGCTTCAGTGAAGCTCACTCTAACCCCCAACAGTTAGTCATCTCACAGAGAATTCTAGCAACGTGAAAGGCCAAAGCCCCTCCCATCACCCTGTGGATCCACACCAATCACTTTAGTTTATTAATAGGCAGAAGAGCCACTGTGTGAATTATCTGGGGCTCCTCTGTAAGTCTAGAAGTTCATCAAATAGAAATCAGTTTAATATTAACCTAAATATGACTTCACATACCCCTTAGTCACATATGATAAACACACATGGATAAACACACCTCATCTGAGATTATCTTTATCATCCACTTTAATCATGAATAATGTATAATTGGCTATGTATGAATAGTTTATTTGTACAAATTATGCCTCTCATATAAACTGCTAAAAAACAAAAGCAGTCACAAGTGTAAATTTACTAACTTGGCTGTAAGAAGAGTGTACTTAACCATGCAGTATGGTGAGATCAGCCTCCTGCCTAGTTCCAGTAGCTGAAGTTTAGAAACCCAAACCTTGCATGCACATGCGACAACCAGAAGAGAGGCTCAGCTGTGCTCCTCTTCACATCCTCCTCCTCCTATGTGGTAACTGTAGGTTATCTTCCCAGGGGGAAAAAAAGACAACCAAAAATTTTGAGTGACAGAATTAGTTAAGAAGTATTTCAATGTGATAGATTATCCCCCCAACCAGTTTTATTGTGATGTAACTGACATATAACACTGCATTAGTTTAAGATGTATAAAATGATTCAGTATTTGTAAGTATTGTAAAATGATCACCACAGTAGGTTTAGTTAACACCCATTGCATCACATGGTTACATTTTTCTCTTATGATGAGAACTTTCAAGATTTATTCTCTTAGCAACTTTAAAACATGCACAATGCTGTTAACTATTGTCTCTATGCTATGTGTCACATCCTCAGAACTTGTTTATCTTATAACTGGAAATGGGCACCTATTGACCACCTTCACCCACTTCCCCCAGCCCCTACCCCCACCTCTGGCAGCCACCAAAATATTCTGTTTCTGAGTTTAGTTTTCTTTAAGTTACACATGTAAATGAGAGCCTACAGTACTTGGCTTTCTCTGTCTGACGTAGTTTACTTAGCATGATGCCTTCAAGGTCTGTCTATATTGTCCCAAATGGCAGGATCTCCTTCTTTATTGTGGCTGCATAATATCCTGTTGTGAGTCTACGTGTGTACATGCACATAGGTGGAGATTTAGATTGTTTCCCTGTTCTGGCTGTTATAAATAATGCTGCAATAAACATGGTGATACAGAATCTCTTTGAGATAGTAATTTCAATTCCTTTGACTATATACTGAGAAGTGGGATTGCTAAACCATATGGTAATTCTATTTTCAATATTTTGAGGAACCTTCATGCTGTTTTCCATAGTGGCTGCAGGAATTTATATTCGTGCCAATAGTGCAAAAGGGTCCCATTTTCTCCACATTCTCCCCAATAGTTGTCTCTCGTCTTTTTGATAAGAACTTTTGTAACACGTGTAGTTTTGATTTGCATTTCCCCAATGATTAGTAATGTGGAGTACCTTTTCACGTACCTGTTGGTCATTTGTATGTCTTCTTTGGAAAAAAAAGTCTGTTTAGTTCCTCTGTGTGTTTTATAATGGTTTTGTTTTTGTTATGCTATTGAACTATGTAAGTTCTTGATATATTTTGACTATTAATCCCTTATCGGATATATGGTTTGCACATATTTTCTTCGTTTCCATAGGTTGCCTTTTCATTCCGTAGCTTGCCATCTCATTGACTTTTTATCATTTTACAACCTCTTGCAAGAATCCATTCAGGACTCTCAGACTAAAACAGATTCATTCCTACTCTGGTTATGAGCAGAGCTTATTTTGTGTTTTCTAGTGTCAGCCTTGTCTGGAGAGGAAGCTGAGGCAGAGAGCTTTACTGCTCAGTTTTTTTTAGCACCAGAGGTTACTGGAGTACCTCGCTGCAAGAACAGACTTGGCTATATTTATGCTACGTCACGTGGGGGTTTATTTTTGTTTGCCTGGTTTGAAGTTCTGAAGTCTAGATGCATCCCAGTCTGAATTCTGTTATATCTAGGGTGTAGAAACACTGGATGGAGCAAATGAAAAGGAGCTGATTACCCATCCTCTTTCCTTGAGCCGTAGGTTAATGCTAGGTGGACTTAGGGGACATGAACACTCTTCTCATGTCAGATTTTCTCCTTTAGAAGTTCCTGTGGCTTAATCCAAAGAAACTGGATAAAATGAGATATTCATAGGGCCATTCCTTGAGGCACGTTTCATTAAGAAGTTCGGCAGTGGATGGCTAAGTAAGGTAACGGCCATATGTTTTATCTTTGCAAAAGCATCGTCATCTGAATAACTCCAGGGTAATCCTCTATGAAGAGGAGAGAGTATTCAGGTGCTCGGGGAAGAGAGGGACCAGAAGGAGGAACACACGTCCCTTTCCTCAGTCTGGCTACATATATGCTCATGAGATTGGCAAGCGTGTTGTGTCTAAGGTTAGAATAATCACTTATTTGGGGTCAGGTAATGGAGCTAAATCCTGTTTGTCCCTGCTTTCTCCAGAATGCAATATGCATATAAATGGTGACTAGGATACACAAATTCAAGCAGTGCCTCACTAACTTGACTAATGCTACAAGTTTTATAATAGGTCCTTATTAACCCAGCACAGAACAACGGATTATATGCTGCTCTCAATTTAAAAGATAGTCCTTTCAGTAAAAACACAAAATTTTGTTTTTATGTCTTTATTTTCTTCAACCTCTGGCTGAAGAATAAATCCCTTTTGTGGGTTTTAAATGTGAGTGCTAGACTCATGGAAAACAGCTCAGGCCTTGTAGAAACAGCACTTAATATGGAATCAAAAGACATTCGTTTAAATTCCGGCTCTGTCTCCTGCTAACTTGGTCATTTTGAGTGAATAACCTTTCTGATTCTCCCAGGGTTTCCATAAATCTACATGAAATAATTTACATGAAAATGATTTAGCAAATGAGACTTTTACAAATGTGGCTTATGAACATTAGCTGTCCTTAATATTTTATTTTTGTAATCTGTGATATCAGCTATAATACTCGGCTGTGGATCAAATTTCTCAGGTCCTTGTTGGAATGTGGTGTGACTCCGACTCTACATGGCCTCATGGAACCTTCAGACCTGTCAGAGAGAGAAGCCTTGGCACAAACACTGTGACAGCAAGGGAGGGGTGGGAAGTGTCATGAACGATATGGTGCCACACTTTGTGCCCTGGGCTCCCAACTGAAACACAAAACAAGCTGATTGATCAACATAATACAGAAGGCCTCCAAACACAGCCCTGCTTCCCCTCCACTGACGTGCAGAAAGCTGCTTAGAAAGTTTCCCTGTTGGTGCACACTCTGTTTCTTTTAGCCAAGAGGCTTCTTAAAAAGTCCAAGCCAGATTTGTTGGGCTCTGGGCCTGTAGGATGCCAGGTGGGAGGGTGGGAGGAAACGGGGGCCTGCAGTGGCAGAGGAGAACAGGGAAACCAGCTGGTAAGACTGGAGCCAGGAAACTTCCAAAGATAAAGAGAGATTAGGCTGGGATGACTTGCCTCTCCTACTGGAAATGAAGCCATGTGGTCATTCTGGGGATTAGGTAGAGGTGCCCCGCTGCACACTGCCTGGACTAATGCTATGGAGATCTTACTGGAGCCAAACAAAGAAACATAGGGGTGGCCGTGTCCAGGAGTTACCTGGCAACTGCTCTGTTCTTGTTAGTTCACCTGGCTCTGCTTGGGTCCATGCAGAGATGCTGTGCCCCTTCATTTAAACCTTTGGAATTCAGGGCAGATCTATCAGTATAGTTTTCAAGTCAGCCTAGATATTGTAATTTAAAAAAAAAAATCTATTAAATAAGTACCACACACCAGGCCTAGTCTAGTCCTGGAGGATACAAAGTTGAGTAAGACAGAATGTTTCCTCAAAAAGGTCACAGAGAGGGAGAGAGACAGTCACCCGTATAGCTCACCGCCATAGACGCCTGGCTGTAAGACGGGCTTTGAAGAGACAGAGAGAAGATATAGAGCAAAGGTCAGAAGACTGGGGGCAAGGGAGAGCGGCAAGCTAAACATTAGAGGTGACGTTTCAAACTGGCCTTGAAGGATTTTAACAGACTCAGGCAGCTAAGTCTGGGTTCTAGGCCAGTGTAATTAAACCCTTAGATACCTCACTGCTCTTTGAGGAACCGTGGGAAGTGTGCTGTGGCTGGAGCTTGGCTAGAGTGGGGCTGCAGGTAGGCATGAGGTAGATCGGATTGATGGGAGGTGAGGTTTGAAAGAAAGGGCCAGATCTAACCATGAAGGACTTTGAAAGGTCTGCTAGGTGTTTAGCAGCTGGTGGAGGAGATGTGAAGGAAGAAAAGATAGAAGAGGGAATTTATAGGATCTGAGGGTCATGGTTCCTCTTAGTGGCACTGTGTCTTAGGACACTTGCCCTTTCAAATGACCACTTAACTCCTGTTAGATTCTGTTTTCTGAGCTGGAAAATGGAGATGTGGGTAATAAGGCAGATGCTAAAGGATTATCGTGTTTCTCTGCTCGTAGCTCACTTATGTATGTGTGTGCTCAGTTGTGTCCAACTCTTTGTGACCCCATGAACTGCAGCCCGTCAGGCTCCTCAGTCCATGGGATTCTCCAGGCAGGAATACTGGAGTGGGTTGCCATTGCCTCCTCCAGGGGGTCTTCCTGACCCAGGGACTGAAGCCATGTCTCCTGCAACGTCAAGCGGACTCTTGACCACTGAGCCACCTGGAAAGCCCCATAGTGTGCTTAAATTCTCCTGTCTCAAGGTCTTGCTCAAAGTATTGCATCCTGCTAAACCCTCCTGGATCCCCTGAGAGCACAGTTGAAAAATGAAGGCACACACATATGAAAAAAGGTTGAGAGCTGCATATAAATATGCCACTGGGCTAGGCAGATATGTGGGGAAGCTGGGCATTTAGAGCAGAGAGGCCTAGGGTTCCAAACCTGGCTCCATCTCTTAGTTAAACTTGAATGAGTGGTTTAACTTTTAAGTTGAGGCTGAAAATACCTGCTTTGCTGCCATCTCATTTTGGTTGCAAAGATTAAATGTATGAAATGGATGAAGGTACTTGGAAATTAGAAAGTGCTCCACCAATGTCACTCACTGTGGTTGTTATGTTAGGTTTGGACATGGTAAGATCCAGTGCATATTTTAAAAAGATAATTCTGATTGCTGCGAAATGGATGAAATGAAGCGAGAAGAGGCAGGTGGCCAAGAGACCAGGTACATGCTATTTCAGTAGTCCAGGCAGGAAAAGGTTGAGGTCCTAGACCAAGGCAGTAAGAATGAAGAGGGAGGGTGGATCCAAGTGCCATTTTGAAGACAGAACCAACAGAACAATGACAGGGGTAGAAAGACAAAGAACCAAAGGTAAGAACTTTGCTAGATGGTAGCAGCATGAACCAAGATAGCTCCTCGTTACTTTCTTACTTGCTGAAATCCAGAAGACGAGGTGGAAAAAAGAGGTGCTCCAGGGCTTAAATTCTGTTACCCTGACTCTCCCTGAAAGTGTGAAAGAAAGTGAAGTCTCTCAGTCATGTCCTACTCTTTGCGACCCTGTGGACTGTGGCCTACCACTCTCCTCCATCCATGGAATTTTCCAGGCAAGAGTACTGGAGTGGGTTGCCATTTCCTCCTCCAGAGACTCTTCCTGACCCAGGGATTGAGCCCAGGTCTCCTGCATTGTAGGCAGACGCTTCACCGTCTGAGCCACCAGGGAAGTCTGACTCTCACTGTTCCTAGTTAACTCTTCCTTCCTCCAAGACACCCTTAGTAGAACCCGCTGAACCTGACACCAAGTCCGGGAGAATGTCCTCTTCTCTTCTGCCTTGTCCTGGTGCCTTTAGCCTGATTGTGGCCTCTGTAAGGTGCCTGTGCCCAAGGAGTCCCCTCTGTCTTAGAAGGAAAGGCCAGATACCCGCCTGCCTCATGGCAGACTGGCGCCCCTCCCTCTCCTGCACTGGGGCTGGGGCATGGCCCTTAGCCCCTGGTCCTCCGCCCCCGCGGACATGAGAGAGCGGGCAGCAGAGCTCGGTGGGCCTGGACCCTGCCGCCTTCGGGTTGCTGCTCTTTGCTGACGGAGAGCCCCAGAAGGAGCGGGACAGCTTCCAGGGCGGTAGGAGGGCGCGCAAGCCGCGGCCGGAAGGCGCTGCGCTAGCCAGGGGTGTTCTGGCTGGAAGGCTGTTTGATGATGAGAAGGGCGTCGGTGCAAATGTGGCATGCGGAGGGGCCTACTAGCCCGTGAATATTTCTTGATCCCCATTTGCTCACTCGTCGAATCTCACCATCTTCCTCTCTGCCAGGGAGTCCTCATTCCTCTTCCCTCTCCTTTTTCCCATGGGCTTTAGAGGGTGGCCTTGCTTTAATCGTCTTTTGCCGCAGAGTGGCTCTGTGCCCTGCTAGGGGCTGTGTCTTCCGTCTGACCCTCATTCTGGTTTTATCCCCCTGTCTTGTTTTCCCCTCCACCCCACCCCATCCTCCCACTTTCTTCCGGAGCTCTGTGCCCTTCCTGTGTCCTTTCCTTTCTTATCCAAACTTGACCAGCCATCTTCAGACAGCATTGCAGCCCTTCAAGGCATCAGTGTCATGGTCTTCAGTGGCAGGTCATACTAAGCACCACGCTCAGTGGGTCAGGCCACCAGCTTTACGGGTAGAGTTCAGATCCCAGTAAGTGACAAGTGACTGCCCTCCCCCTAAGCCTTGGTTTCCCTATCTGTTAAATAGGGTTTTAATATTGCTTACATCATAGGGTGATTGTGAAGATCAAATGAATTAATGGATATGAAAAACTTCATATAGGACTGGCACATAATCATCAATCAATGGAGAGTAGTTACTGTTGTTATTAAAAGCATAAAGGATAGTTCTGTTGTAGCCAGAGCCACATAATATATAGCATTCTGGAACCTAGCTCATCCCATTACTAAGTCAGTAGCTTTCAAAACAGAGCAAGCAGATGAGATAGGGCACTTTGCTATACAGCAAAAACATGGTAAAGCAACCATACTCCAGTAAAATAAAATAAAAAAAAAATCTCACCTTTATAAGTACAAAAAAGGAAATTAATGCAAATGTTATTAATTTCAGCTTTTTAAAATAATATTCTAGTATAAGTTTCTTTCCAAGAACCTGATATAGTACAAGTTTTATATGTATGATTGTTATTTTCTAATTTCTAGTTAATTTTTTTCTTTGATGGATTTCTTAATGGTGTATTCATTCATTTCCAAATATATGAGTGTTTTCTAGCTGTCTTTTTGTTATTGATTTCTAGCTTTATTGCATTTTATTTCAAGAAGATAATTTATATTGGGGGAAAAAAAAGAAAAAGAGCAAGCAGAAAGTTTTAGTGCTGACTGAAATGAAACTGATCCAAGAAGTCTTCCTGCAAGAGGCTGAATGAAGTTCATTTCTGTGCAACATTTTAAGATCATAGTTGCAGGCCTGTTCAAACAGTTTCGCTCCTGCTTGCTTCACTCTTTCTTTTGATCATGGCACTGCCCAAACCTAGTGAATCTTATCGGCTTTGTCCACAGGGAATTTGCCAAAGAGAGAGAGAGAGTGGAGAACCGGAGAGCCTTCATGAAACTGCGGCGCCAGCAGCAGATCGAGCGTGAGCTGAACGGGTACCGCGCCTGGATAGACAAAGCAGGTAAGACCTGGGGGCTGGAGGAGGTTGGTAATGGGCTGCACAGACATCCGGAACCTACCCAGTACCCATTGCAGTACTTCTGCTCAAAGGGCCAGTCTAGACCAGAGTGGAGAGAAGCTGGAAATGACTTGGCTTTTGGGGTTCCCAACTGGTCCCGTTTTCTCCCTTTGGAGTCTGTCCCTGTTCTTCTACCAAACATCTTTCAGGAGGCAGACATTTTAGCAAGATGAACTGTTTAAAAGTTCACATAACCAAGTGCAAGAGCTAAGTTTGGGCTGATGCCATTTCACACTACTACCGTTACTACTAACAATAGTCTGTTCCGTCCACAGATATTTATTGAGAGCATATTTGGTGCCAGGTCCTGTTCTAGGCATTTGTGATACAGCAGTGAGCCAGAGCTCTACTCTCGTGGAGCTCAATTACCCTATAGCTGGGAAGGCAGTGATGAACAAAATAAGGAGTAATTTTTCATAGGGTAAAAAGTACAAGGAAGCACTTTCCTGGTGGCTTAGAAGTACAATGAAGCACTTTCCTGCTGGCTTAGATGGTAAAGAATCCACCAGCAATGTAGGAGACCTGGGTTCAATCCCTCAGCTGGGAAGATACCCTGAAGAAGGAAATGGCTACCCGCTCCAGTATCCTTGACTGGGAAATCCCCTGAATAGAGGAACCTGGCAGCTACATACAGTCCATGGGGTCATAAGAGTTGGATATGACTGAGTGACACAAGTTTCCACTTTCAAGTACAATGAAAACAGATCAAGATAGGGTTAGGGGTTTAGGGTGAGTTGTAGTCTTGAATGGAGAGTCAGGGTAGACCTATCTGGGGAGAGATGTAAAGGAGCTGAGAGGGTGAGCCACAGGGAGCCCTGAAGGAAGCATACCCCAGTGTCCTGGCTCTAATGTGGGAGGAGACCCAGAGGGCTCCAGGAACTGCCTGAGGTGTGAGCAGGGGAGGGCGGGAGCTGGGATGAAGGCATTCTCGTGGTGGGAGCAGACAGCAGAGCCTGTAGGACCTTTACTGGCCCTTGTAAAGTTCAGGGCTTTCCTGCCAGTCAAGTGAGAACCACGGGGGGTCTTGAGCAGAGAAGGGACATGCTCTGTTTAAGATTTAAAGACGCTCTTGGTTGCTGCATTGAGAACAGACGGTAGGAAGACCCGACCCTGAGCAGGGAGACCGATAGTGAGACTACTGCAGCAGGCCAGCTGACAGCTGATGCTGAGAACTGGTTTCCCCTGTTCCTCGCTGTCATCAGCTCCTCACTCATGGCTCAGCCTCGGGAATAATTGTTGCCCAGCCCTGAGGAAAGGTCCAGGTTTACCCTGATTTTATGAACCCACAGAGAGCCTCCAAACTCAAGAGTGACTGTGGCTCTGCTGTTTATGAGGGGCGTCGATCACCCCATATCTGTCAGTGAAGAGGATACATTTGCTTTCCTTGTTATTTTAAAGGTTGCATTGCACTCGTGTTATATGTCTTCATTTTCCTACTGAACAAAGAGTACATTTTTTTTAATTAAAAAAAAAAGCATGACAGTCAGCATCTTTGCTGTGTTCCTGGTAGAAAAGCAGGGCACAAAGAGATCTCTCGGGAAGAATTTGGAATAGGATTGGGTACTTAGTGGCCTGACCCTTATTCTTCTCTAAGCTTTGGAATGATGGATGCTCTGACTCCTATTCTGACCACAGCACATGCAGGCTCTCTCAGCTCAGGAGTCGGCATTTGATCATCTATCTGGTGAGAGAGCAGGTAGGATGCGAAGTGCCGTGCCAAAGCCAAGTAAAAGCCACTCCTCATCTGGGACTATCTGCATTTCTCTGCTGCTTCTGGAAGCAAGAGCCATGGAGTGGTGACTGTACTCCCATTTCATCCTTGCCCCTCTGAGACTCTTGTGTGGACGTGGACGTGAATCTTCCCTCCCTCTTCTTGGAACAATAACTCAACAGATTTGCCTCTAGACCAGCCTGGCAGCTTAAAGCTCCCAACTGCCCTTGGCTTCCTGGGCTAGGGAGCCATCTGACAGACCACCCTAGTGAGCAGGCTGGCAGCAAACTCCAGAGAGCCCTCCACGCCCTTCCCACGGCCCCCTTCAGGGTCAGGGGCTCAGGATGTTGCTCTTTGTGGCTCTGCTTTTCAAAATAATGCAGAATCCCAAGGCTCTTACTTTCTTCCAGTTGGCAAACCCTGCTCTCTCCTCCTTCTAAGAAAAAAAGACGCACTGCGACGTCAAATTGTGCTTCCTGGCCCTTTCCTTTACAAATGGAGCGTGAGTGATTCAGAGACATATGGGTTACGTTTCCCTGGAAAGACACTCGCAAGTTCCAAAGTGAACTTGGCAAAAGACATTCGGGGAAGGGGTGGTGCCAGCCCATCAGGAGCCCTCAAGCGCTCCCCAGAGGTACTCAACAGCACCATCCACCCTCCTCCTGCCTCAGGGGTCCTCGAATCTGCCCACCCCAAAGCCCCAGACACTGTGCAGAGTGAAAAAGACTCTCTGGCTGAGGTCATTCATGTGGCTAAGAGGTATTTAACAAATACCTAATTTTAAAAGGATGGCCTCCAAAAGCCAGTGCTGTCAGTGACTTTCAGACCTTCTATGTGCACATCAAGGAGCACCCCACCAATAACACTTAGCCTGTTAACTTAGTTTTGCCAGAGGGCTGTACTTAAAAAAGAAAACTAAACGTTATGACTTTGTAATGGCCATCCTGCGTGGTACATTCCGAGCCTCAACATGTTCTCCTCCCTGGGAAATACATTACATACTCTTAGTTCTATATGCAGGTGGAATTATGGTAATAACTTTACCCTTTTATGCTTGTCTTTGTACTTGTTAGAAGTGCTTAAATTAAACCATTGCTTAATAGAACTGCTGCAGGCTTATCCCCAGCAGCTGGGGTCTTAGGGAATGATTGCTGGCACTTCCAGATCCCCTCGCTTATGGCTGAGACAGGAGTGGGGATCAAAACTCATCCACGCCACTCTCAATAGGGGGCTCAGAATCCCACTGTATGAGCGACAGAAGGTCTGTCTTGTTGATACATTTGAGGGATGCTGTTCTTCTTGTTCAGTCACTAAGTCATGCCCAACTCTTTGCGACCCCATGGACTGCACACACCGGGCTTTGCTGTCCTCCATTATCTCCCGGAGTTCGCTCAAATTCATGTCCATTGAGTCAGTGAAACCATCCAACCATCTCATCTCACCTTTCTCCTGCCTTCCATCTTTCCGAGCATCAGGGTCTTTTCCAATGAGTCAGTTCTTTGCATCAGGTGGCCAAAGTGTTGGCGCGTCAGCATTAGTCCTTCCAATGTTTATTCAGGGTTGATTTCCTTTAGAATTGACTGGTTTGGTCTTCTTGCAGTCCAAAGGACTCTTGAGTCTTCTCCAGCACCACAGTTCAAAAGCATCAATTCTTCAGCACTCAGCCTTCATTATGGTCCAACTCTCACATCCATACATGACTACTGGAAAAACCATGGCTTGAACTATATGGACCTTTGTTGGCAAAGTGATGTCTCTGCTTTTTAATAGATTGTCAAGGTTTGTCACAGCTTTTCTTTCAAGGACCAAGAGTTTTTTAATTTCATGGCTCCAGTCACTATCTTCAGTGATTTTGGAGCCCAAGAAAATAAATTCTGTCACTGTTTCCATTTTTTCCCCATCTGTTCATCATGATGGGACCAGTTCCCGTGATCTTAGTTTTTTGAATGTTGAGTTTTAAGCCAGCTGTTTTGTTCTCCTCTTTCACCTTCTTCAAGAGGCTCTTTAGTTTATCTTTGCTTTCTGCTATTAGAGTGGTGTTATCTGCATATCTGAGGTTACTGATATTTCTCCTAGCCATCTTTCTTTGGAGGGAATGATGCTGAAGCTGAAACTCCAGTACTTTGGCCACCTCATGCAAAGAGTTGACTCATTGGAAAAGACTCTGATGCTGGGAGGGATTGGGGGCAGGAGGAGAAGGGGACGACAGAGGATGAGATGGCTGGATGGCATCGCTGACTCGATGGATGTGAGTCTGAGTGAACTCCAGGAGTTGGTGACAGACAGGGAGGCCTGGCCTGCTGCAATTCATGGGGTCGCAAAGAGTCGGACACAACTGAGCGACTGAACTGAACTGAACTAGCAATCTTGATTCCAGCTTGTGCTTCATCCATCCTGGCATTTCACATGATGTGCTCTGCATATAAGTTAAATAAGCAGGGTGACAGTACACAGCTTTGATGTGCTGCTTTCCCAGTTTTGAACCAGTTCATTGTTCCATGTCCAGTTTTAACTGTTGCTTTTTGTCCTGCCTATAGGTTTCTCAGGAGACAGTAAGGTGGTTTGGTATTACCTTCTCTTTAAAAAATGTCCACAGTTTATTGTGATCCACACAGTGAAAGGTTTTAGTATATTCAGTGAAGCAGAGGTAGCTGTTTTTCTGGAATTCCCTTGCTTTTTCTGTGATCCAATGAATGTTGGCAACCTGATCTCTGATTCCTCTGCCTTTTCTAAATTGAGCGTGTACATCTGGAAGTTCTCAGTTCAAGTACTGCTAAAGCCTAGCTTTAAGGATTTTGAGCATTACCTTGCTAACATGTGAAATGAGTGTAATTGTGTGGTAGTTTGAACACTCTTTGACATTCCCTTTCTTTGGTATTGGAATGAAAGCTGATCTTTTCCAATCTTCTGGCTGCTATTGAGTTTTCCAAATTTGCTGGCATATTGAGTACAGTATTTTAACAGCATCATCTTTTATGGTTTGAAATCACTCATGCCAGAATTCCGTCACCTCCACTATCTTTGTTCATAGTAACGCTTCCTATGGCCCACTGCACTTCACATTCTAGGATGTTTGACTCTAGATGAGTGACCATACCATCATAGTTATCCAGGTCATTAAGACCTTTTATGTGTATTCTTGCCACATCTTCTTAATCTCTTCTGCTTCTATTAGGTCCTTGCAATTTTTGTCCTTATTGTGCCTATCTTTGCAGGAAATGTTCCCTTGGTATCTCCAGTTTTCTTGAAGAGATTTCTAGTCTTTCCCATTCTATTGTTTTCCTCTATTTCTTCTCATTGTTTGCTTAGGAAGGCTTTCTTATCTCTCCTTGCTATTCTCTGGAACTCTGCATTCAATTGGATATCTTTCTCTTTCTCATTTGCCTTTTGCTTCTCTTCTTTAGTGAGGCATATTCTAATAAGTCTTGGCAGAAAATAGTGTCTCACCCATGATGACACCTCTGTGGAGTATAGGACTGCTCCTGGGGAGGTCACAAGGGGAGTTCGGGGAACTGAGTGGTGGTTTTGCAAATGCCAACAACCAAATAATGCCCTCCCAATGCTAACCAGCTCTTTTCCTCTCTATTACCGGTGGGGTATCCCGCCATTCAGTTCAGTTCTGACACTAAACACCACCCAAAGTGAGTGCAGACCCACAAGCGAAGGGCTCCACCCCATGTGCCTGTCCCTCCTTCACACACCAGCGACAGTAGGGCCCCCAGGTGGCCTATACTTCTTCCTGGCTGAGGTCAAATTCAAAGGGTTCCAGATTTGCTAATTCATTAGAATGACTTACAGAACTCAGGAAAACACTACCACCAGTTTATTATGAAGAATACAAGTCAGTAACAGCCAAATTGAAGAGATACACAGGGTACCATATAGGGGGTAGGGATATGGGTGAACGACAGAGGCTACATGCACATCCGGGCACATCACCCTCCTAGCACCCTGATGGGCTCACCAGCCTGTCAGCAGCCTGGGCCCCATCCTGTGGGGGTATTTTTTGGTTGTTTTTTTTTAATGATTCGTTTATTTATGTTTGATTGTGTGGGGTCTTTGTTCCTGTGTTAAACAGAGGCTACATGCACATCCAGGCACATCACCCTCCTAGCACCCCGATGGGCTCACCAGCCTGTCAGCAGCCTGGGCCCCATCCTGTGGGGGTATTTTTTGGTTGATTTTTTTTAATGATTCGTTTATTTATGTTTGATTGTGCGGGGTCTTTGTTCCTGTGTTCGGGCTTTTTCTAGTTGCGGCGAGTGGGGGCTGCTCTCGTGGTGGTGGGTGGGCTTCTCACAGCAGGGGCTTCCCTTGCTGTGGGGCATGGACTCCAGTCTCTCCGGCTTCAGTAGTTGTGGCACACGGGCTTTAGTGAGTCCATGACATGTGGAATCTTCCCCGACCAGGGATCGAACCCGTGTCTCCTGCATTGGCAGGCAGATTCCTGCCCACTGTACCATCAGGGAAGTCCCATGTAGGGTTTTAAATGGAGGTTCCCTTATGCAGACCTGAATGACTGGATCATCCACCATTGGTGACTGATAGTGTCACGCCCCTCTCCCCTCCTGAGAGGTGGGAAGGGGATGAGACTGAAAGCTACAACCTTCTAATCATGAGGTAGGGTTTTTTGAGTGACCGTCTCCCCTCCTTACAGTATCTAGGCCTCTCCCTCAGTGAGTCATCTCATTAGCATACAAAAGACAGTACATCCCAGGGGCTTTGGAAGCTCTGGGCCTGAATGGTGAACAAAAACCAAATATTTATATTTTATTAAGTCACAGGGACAATTTCATGATGGGCTGAAGCCTCTTCAACTCAGGCTCTGCACAACAAGGCAGGACGGACATGGTGATGGGAAAAGAAGCAAGGCCGCAAGCCTGCTCCTCTCTTTGAGGGGCGGTGAACATCTTCCTACGCCCCTTCCTGAAAGAAGTAGGCTAGACCCCATAAACATGGTCTCATCTTCTGAGTGATGGGGAGGTGTTATGACCTGGGATCTACTGCAAACAAGCAAAGTTAAGGAAGCTCTTGTTGCTAGGATAGCTTTAAGGAACCTGGATAAAAGAAAACAGAAATGGAAATTTTTCGTTTTTTTCAATTTAGGAGGATTTTAGTTAAAAAGATCAACTCTCGCTCTCAGAGCTGTTTATTCTCCTAAACGGTGTATCAGACAAAGAGCTGAATCTTAACCCATCACCCCCAGTGCCCCCTTCACCAAAGACCTTCCTTTTTGTTCTGATGCTCTGATGCTCCGTCTGTGACCCTTAATGTCTTTCTGATGCTGGTGCTTGCAACCAGCTCTGAACTCTGCTCTCTCTCCACGTTGCCCTGGAGCCAGAGCTGTTCCTCAGGGATTTTCATTTCACAAAATAATTTGGCATTTACTGATAATTTACTAAACCATTTGTTTCCATATAGAGGAAGTCATGCTTGCTGAAGAAAACAAAAATGCTGGAACGTCAGCCTTAGAAGGTAAGGAAGTGCTCCAAGGCCTCATTGCTCTCTCATCTGCCCCCTCATCTGCAGCGGCTATGTCTCTTGATCAAGAAGAGAAAGAAAGAAAAGAGGGGTGCTTTGGGATTTGAAATGCGAGTCTCTCTGTCATAAAATCCTTCATGCTTTAAAAGGAAGGGAATTGAGTCATGGGTTTAAATGCTTTTTAAAGTGATGAAAATGAAATCCAAGAGTTGTTTCGTTCCAGGGCGTGTGATTGATAATGGGCAATGAAAAAGCCATCATACAACCAGTGGTTCAGAAAGGGATCTTCTTTGACAATTTGTGGGGGGCATCTTGGGACCACTTTCACTGGCAAGAAGTGACATTGTTTATGAAGAGCCAGAACAAGTAGATGCAGGGTGCCTGTTTACCTACTGCGTTTAGAAGATGTCCCGCAAGGAGTCAGGAGCCTTGTTGCGTGGGATTCAAGAGCCTCGCGTGTCAGAGGCACTGCTGAGCAGGGTAGCCACGGTTCTGTAGACGCTTTGTTACTTCTCTCTCCCTGATTCGGGTATTTAAAGGCAGGCGCTTGTGTCACAGGCGCCTCTAGGCCGCAGTCCCGTTTTGACCACACTGATCGGTGATTCTCATGTCCTCTCTGTGCCCCTTGCTTCCCTGGTGTAGTGCTTCGGAGGGCAACCATCAAAAGGAGCCGGACCGAGGCCATGGCACGGGACTCCAGCGACGAGCAGTGTGTGGACATCTCCTCTGTGGGTGAGTGGAGGTTGTCGGATCAGCTTTCACTGCTCTGAACCTCCCGTGAAGGGGAGCATCCTATCTTAGGAGAAACGCCACAGGGAGGAGGGGAGCCCAAGAATCCAGAACTTTGGGAAAGGCACTGGAATCTAATCTCATCAACAGTGACTTAGAGGGGAAAAAAAAAAAAATGGACCAAGGGATAATGTTTATGTGAGACACGGGGTTTAGGGCCAAGAATCCAACCCAGATTCTTCAAGTGTGGCAGATGTGTCTCTTCAGCGTGTGTATCCTGTCTCTCCTGGATGTGCTAACGAGCACCCACTTAGGGATATTGTTCACTGAGGAGGCCCATATGAGAAACTGCGATCATTTGCTTAATCATAATAACATCTACCTACTTGCATCACCTGCTTCCATGCGATGCTTAAACAGATTCCTACTGACAACCCTTTAACTTGCCTGCTGTTCCATCCCAGGTTCTCTTGGAGAGCCTGGCCGATGGCAGACTTTTCTTCTCCAGAAAAAAAGGGAAGGGTCTTGACTTCATCCTGAAAGGCAGAAGAGGTGTACAGAGCTCATCACTGCTTCAGGTTGCCAGAGGTAGAAAAATCACAAAGGCCACAGGATGATTCCAGTGCCTGAAGCATATTCAAAAAGAAAAGCTCAATCTGTTACAAACATAAACAGGATCCTATTAGGATTCAAGATAGCTGGATGCCTGCTATCCTGCCCCGGGGAATCCTTCCATTTCCTAGCACCAAGAGTGCCCAGAAGAAAGGCAGAGTTCCCTGCTGTGCTGTGGAAACTCTTAGCTCGTTACATGGGGCTGCCCCAGGGTCTGCAGCGTGGCAGTCCCCTAGCTCTGGGACCAAAGCTGCCCACCTGGACCTCTGCATGCCCCTTTGTCATGGAGGGTGATCTCTTTTGCAGCCTCATTCTTCCTCCTCCCTTCTCCCCGGCTAGGCACACCTCTCGCCCGAGCCAGCATCAAGAGCGCGAAGGTGGATGGGGCCTCCTATTTCCGGCACAAGGAGCGACTTTTACGCATCTCTATCCGCCACATGGTTAAATCACAGGTGTTTTACTGGATCGTGCTGAGCCTTGTGGCTCTCAACACCGCCTGTGTGGCCATCGTCCACCACAACCAGCCCCAGTGGCTCACCCACCTCCTCTGTAAGTGGACGGTGACTGCTGGCTCTCACGGCTGCCGCTCGATTGGTGTGTGAATGTCAAGAGAGCAAGGTGTCACGTGGGCTTGGCAGTGGTTCTGCCCGCCCAGAGTTTTGAGGCCAGAGTTGTCCCCAGGGGCTCAGGATTATCCATTTTCAGCTGTCATTCATTATTGAATCAGGTAAATAAATCTTTAGTGAGGAGTCAACAACATAGTGTTCCACCCTGCATAATCCAGGATCTTCACTTCATGCCTTCAGGAGGCTCAGGGATTCGGGAGCCTTGGTCACCCAAGTCCTAGGGGCAAGTTCTTAGGGAAATGGAAACCTTCAGCAGACCAGAAAGGAAACCTGTATAGGTCAGCCCTTGGTAAGGCTGCCCCAGGGTGCAGGTGAGTCTCCTGGAGGCTGTCACAGCTGGGTGTATGGAGAGTAAATCCAGCTCTTTCATCAAAGCCATGCTTAAGCCCTTTCTGTCTCCTGAAAGCCATCTGCCACTTAAATGGTCAGAAGAGAGCAGAGCTGACCTGTGGAGTGTGCTGGGACTCAGTCTGGGCCTGAGCGTGTTCAGACAAGGAGAGGTTTTGCCTGACACTGACTGGGTCGGTGGTCACTGACTGTCCTGCCCGTGTGGGTCCCGCTGCTCTTGAGGGCTCCTCCGTGGATGGTGGGGATTGGGTCGGGGAGGACAGGAGCCCGTGCCGTCCATGGAACTCATGCTTCTGCCTTTAATGCTTTCAGACTATGCAGAGTTTCTGTTTCTGGGACTCTTCCTTCTAGAGATGTCCCTGAAGATGTATGGCATGGGGCCTCGCCTTTATTTTCACTCTTCCTTCAACTGCTTTGACTTTGGGGTAAGTGCTCCGGAACCGCCCATCTTTCTGCCTGGGGTTGCTATGCTGTGGTTTGAGATAAGCACCTTGCTCTGGGGCTCAGCATGAAGCCTTGAAATCAGAATTTATTAAAGGAGGATAGATAGGATTAGCCAAAGGGAGGTCAGCAATGAGTGAATACTTGCCGTAGGAGGATTTGTTTGGGTTTTTGAAATGCTCTTTTATTTTTAATGTTTTTACTGAAATGTGTAATACACACACCAGAGAGTAAACACTTCAGTGTATATAGCTCGGTAAATTTTACAAAGCTCCCCATAGCCAGAATTTTGAACCGCTTATTACCTTGGAGGAAGCCTGGGAGAGAACAAAAGATTTGTTTCCGGAAAGTGGTTTCATCAAAACTGAGAAACAAATATATGTATTTTTTTAGTTCAGTTTACAATTGAGAAAATTATCTAGATATACCCTTAAACATTCATGCTCATATGCACACACACCCTCTTATATTAGCAAGTCCCCACATAGACTTCACCCAATGTCCACATTCTTAAATAATAATGATACATAAATGTGTGCATTATCAGTGCTCTTCAAGGTACTTTCACATATTTTTGTCCTCTGCCACTTTCAGTCCTGCCCACGATGTGAAGTATTGGGAACTAGGCTACCCATTTACACATGAGTCAACAGGGGACCTCGTGTGCAAGTTCACACAGCCAGTTAGCAGCAGAACTAGGTTGCAAAACTTTGGGTTCCTGAACCACCTCTCCTTCTGCCAAACCCTCTTCATTTTCTGCCAAATCTCCAGTTAGGTGCTAACGATTTTGAGCACTTGCCAACCTGCATTTTAACTTGGAACATATGCTTCTGGCTAGAGGCAATTTTCAGGCATAAGAACTAGTGAAAGACCATTTTTATCTTAGTCCCCTTATGTACATTCTTTTCAGCATTGCTGTGGGAATTAATTTCTGTTATTTCTCCTAGTGCAATGTGGGGAATGTATTAGACCTTCAATAAACATATAATTAAAACATGAAACAAATTGAATGGCTGATTTGACATTGCTGCTTCCTATAGCAATCAGATTCTATGCCACTAATTAGTACCATCACGTCCAGGTGTGTGGGGCCTGAGTGACTGAAAGCCATTTCATGCACAGGTGACGGAAACGTTCTTGTTAGCCCTAAATTCTAGGCCAGTGAGAGAATGTGGACCTTCTCAGAAGGTTTTCTATTGGAAAGCAACCTGCATTCATTTAAATTTGTTTTCTTATTTGAGGACTGCTCTTTTGTCTGTCTGTTCAAGGTGTTTTAATAAGAACAGTACAGCTGTCAAATCTGTGTGGAAGTGGTGAATGACTTGTAGTTTTCAGGAAAGACAGAGCCGGCGGTAAACAATCTACAGGATGAAGGAGGAAATTTAGCGAGGAGAGTGGGGAACAGCGGGGAGAGAAGTAGTAGAGTCTCCTTTTTCCTGGCAGCCTTCACAGATAGGTGGTCCTCTTGGGGGTGGGCTTCCCTGGTGGCTCCGCTGGTAAAGAATCCACCTGCTGTGTGGGAGACCTGGGCTCAATCCCTGGGTTGGGAAGATCCCCTAGAGAAGGGCACGGCTACCCGCTCCAGTACTGTGACCTGGAAAATTCCGTGGACTGTATAGTTCACGGGGTTGCAAAGAGTCAGACAGGACGGAGCGCCTTTTGAAGAAGAAGAAGATTGGAGGGAGGCAGGGTGGGGAGGGAAAGGTTTGACCTCAGAATAGCCCAGTGAGAACTGTTGATTGGGGAATCCCTCCTCCCCCTCCTCCCCCTCCCCTCCTCTCCCCTTTGCCTTTTCTTCTTCTCACTGTGGCTGGCTTTGGCTCTTTAGATGTGTATAAGAGACAGGAACTCTGCTCTCTCTNCTGCTCTTGAGGGCTCCTCCGTGGATGGTGGGGATTGGGTCGGGGAGGACAGGAGCCCGTGCCGTCCATGGAACTCATGCTTCTGCCTTTAATGCTTTCAGACTATGCAGAGTTTCTGTTTCTGGGACTCTTCCTTCTAGAGATGTCCCTGAAGATGTATGGCATGGGGCCTCGCCTTTATTTTCACTCTTCCTTCAACTGCTTTGACTTTGGGGTAAGTGCTCCGGAACCGCCCATCTTTCTGCCTGGGGTTGCTATGCTGTGGTTTGAGATAAGCACCTTGCTCTGGGGCTCAGCATGAAGCCTTGAAATCAGAATTTATTAAAGGAGGATAGATAGGATTAGCCAAAGGGAGGTCAGCAATGAGTGAATACTTGCCATAGGAGGATTTGTTTGGGTTTTTGAAATGCTCTTTTATTTTTAATGTTTTTACTGAAATGTGTAATACACACACCAGAGAGTAAACACTTCAGTGTATATAGCTCGGTAAATTTTACAAAGCTCCCCATAGCCAGAATTTTGAACCGCTTATTACCTTGGAGGAAGCCTGGGAGAGAACAAAAGATTTGTTTCCGGAAAGTGGTTTCATCAAAACTGAGAAACAAATATATGTATTTTTTTAGTTCAGTTTACAATTGAGAAAATTATCTAGATATACCCTTAAACATTCATGCTCATATGCACATACACCCTCTTATATTAGCAAGTCCCCACATAGACTTCACCCAATGTCCACATTCTTAAATAATAATGATACATAAATGTGTGCATTATCAGTGCTCTTCAAGGTACTTTCACATATTTTTGTCCTCTGCCACTTTCAGTCCTGCCCACGATGTGAAGTATTGGGAACTAGGCTACCCATTTACACATGAGTCAACAGGGGACCTCGTGTGCAAGTTCACACAGCCAGTTAGCAGCAGAACTAGGTTGCAAAACTTTGGGTTCCTGAACCACCTCTCCTTCTGCCAAACCCTCTTCATTTTCTGCCAAATCTCCAGTTAGGTGCTAACGATTTTGAGCACTTGCCAACCTGCATTTTAACTTGGAACATATGCTTCTGGCTAGAGGCAATTTTCAGGCATAAGAACTAGTGAAAGACCATTTTTATCTTAGTCCCCTTATGTACATTCTTTTCAGCATTGCTGTGGGA
Source organism: Oreotragus oreotragus (assembly GCA_006410675.1). NCBI lineage: Eukaryota > Metazoa > Chordata > Mammalia > Artiodactyla > Bovidae > Oreotragus > Oreotragus oreotragus. Next base: position 140,389 of record SJYX01001978.1, read on the forward strand.
ATTAATTTCTGTTATTTCTCCTAGTGCAATGTGGGGAATGTATTAGACCTTCAATAAACATATAATTAAAACATGAAACAAATTGAATGGCTGATTTGACATTGCTGCTTCCTATAGCAATCAGATTCTATGCCACTAATTAGTACCATCACGTCCAGGTGTGTGGGGCCTGAGTGACTGAAAGCCATTTCATGCACAGGTGACGGAAACGTTCTTGTTAGCCCTAAATTCTAGGCCAGTGAGAGAATGTGGACCTTCTCAGAAGGTTTTCTATTGGAAAGCAACCTGCATTCATTTAAATTTGTTTTCTTATTTGAGGACTGCTCTTTTGTCTGTCTGTTCAAGGTGTTTTAATAAGAACAGTACAGCTGTCAAATCTGTGTGGAAGTGGTGAATGACTTGTAGTTTTCAGGAAAGACAGAGCCGGCGGTAAACAATCTACAGGATGAAGGAGGAAATTTAGCGAGGAGAGTGGGGAACAGCGGGGAGAGAAGTAGTAGAGTCTCCTTTTTCCTGGCAGCCTTCACAGATAGGTGGTCCTCTTGGGGGTGGGCTTCCCTGGTGGCTCCGCTGGTAAAGAATCCACCTGCTGTGTGGGAGACCTGGGCTCAATCCCTGGGTTGGGAAGATCCCCTAGAGAAGGGCACGGCTACCCGCTCCAGTACTGTGACCTGGAAAATTCCGTGGACTGTATAGTTCACGGGGTTGCAAAGAGTCAGACAGGACGGAGCGCCTTTTGAAGAAGAAGAAGATTGGAGGGAGGCAGGGTGGGGAGGGAAAGGTTTGACCTCAGAATAGCCCAGTGAGAACTGTTGATTGGGGAATCCCTCCTCCCCCTCCTCCCCCTCCCCTCCTCTCCCCTTTGCCTTTTCTTCTTCTCACTGTGGCTGGCTTTGGCTCTTTAGGTCACAGTGGGCAGCATCTTTGAAGTTGTCTGGGCCATCTTCAGACCTGGTACATCTTTTGGAATCAGTGTCCTGCGAGCTCTCCGGCTTCTAAGAATATTTAAAATAACCAAGTAAGTGATTAGAATCTAGACTCTTCCCAACCACATCTGGGCGTGGACACTCCTCTCTGCCACATTATATTGCCTTACATCCTCACCACAGGATCCCTTTTCTCACCCCACTTTCTACTCCACGCTTCAGCTTCTCTTCCATCTCCAAAGACCAAACCCGGGAAAGTGCCTGAGTGCCAGCTCCTGGGCCACCTGCCCGAAGGGAGCCACATTACTGCTCCATCTTTCCCTCCTACAAGTATCCAGATGCCGCTTACCTCATAGGTCTCCAAGCAGATGCCCAGCTGGGCCTGGGAGTAATTTGGTACCCTGTTCACCGCTATAACGTTGTCTGGGTTTTTGTAGGTATTGGGCATCCCTCCGGAATTTGGTGGTCTCCTTGATGAGTTCCATGAAGTCTATCATCAGTTTACTCTTCCTCCTTTTCCTCTTCATTGTTGTCTTTGCTCTGCTAGGAATGCAGCTGTTTGGGGGCAGGTAAGCACCAGTGAAGTTTCCAGCCAAAGCAGCCTCAAAAATCTCATCTTCATCCTGTGAGCTCTGGGGCCACCGGTTTGTTCACGATGTTACCATGCATTTGTTGGTGTCTGTGGCCCAAATCAACCATGCACCTTATGTGTGGAACAAATGTCTCTGTTTTTAATCCTTCCACACCATATGGGGTTCTTATTGAGGGGACCTCTCCCTTTGGAGCTGCCCCTGAAAGGTGCAGCTTGGGGTCTTGTAAGTCAAGACAAGTCCAGATCCCATCACCAGTGCCCTTCAAGTGCACAGTTCCTGGTAGTAATCACTAAAACCATTTTTGTAAGTTAGTGGAATGGAAGGAGAGTAAGGAAGACAGGGATGTGAAGAAAGGGGAAAGAAGTGATGAAAATGGCATAATTTTAGGAAGGGAAACTTGGTTTGTGAGATTTTCATTTCGTTCTCTCTGAATCTCCTTTTCAGATTCAACTTTAATGATGGGACTCCTTCAGCAAACTTTGACACCTTCCCTGCAGCCATCATGACTGTATTCCAGGTATGAGGATGTTAAAAATGTTACTTGAGATCCCTTGGTGCACATCCTCCAAGGTGATGATGTTGTAAAAGAATCCTCCCTTTCCTCTCCAGGCTCCTCTCAGGCAGTACTTAGTACTCTTGCTTATTGAGTAGTCATCACCACTGTTAATTCCTAGGATTTCTATAGCTCTGTTCTCACGAATAATAAAAGAGCTCTATTGTGATGACCTCATTAGCCTACTCCCTACACTTGTGAGTTTGCAAGAGATGATAATTAAGTCAAAGACATTCAGTAACATCACATTTCTGGTTTTATGAAATTTGAAGTACCTTCTAACTTACATGTCCATTTAATGAAGAATCTTTTCCACCACACCCGCCCCCCAATCCTTTTTTCTTTTTTTTTAAATCATGGGAGGAAACTCAAATCTGGTGATGTTTAAGAGCTAAAGGAGAACTCTATTTAGCCAGAATATGAGACTGAACCAGAACTCAGTTTTCTGGAACTGGGGCCCTTGAGGCTCTTTCCTACAATGCTGCTGTCTCAGGAGCTGTATCTTGGCAGCTCCAGAAGATAGTCCATCAGTGCCTGAACCACCTGATCCGTGTGGTTCTCATAGACTTGGCAGAGCTGGGATGTGGGATGGGAGACCAGAGACTGTACGTTTTGAGCAACAGAACTTTTCCTTTTGATATTCTTCTTCCATTTTCAATGGCTAAAATTCTCTTACATATCAGAAGGCTGCTGCTGCTGCTAAGTCGCTTCAGTCATGTCCGACTCTGTGTGACCCCAGAGACAGCAGCCCACTAGGCTCCCCCATCCCTGGGGTTCTCCAGGCAAGAACACTGGAGTGGGTTGCCATTTCCTTCTCTAATGCAGATAAGTGAAAAGTGAAAGTGAAGTCGCTCAGTCATGTCCGACTCTGTGCGACCCCAGAGACAGCAGCCCATCAGGCTCCTCTGTCCATGGGATTTTCTAGGCGAGAGTACTGGAGTGGGTTGCCATTGCCTTCTCCGTATCAGAAGGCAGTTGAGTATTATTCATGGGTGTGACTTTTTTTCCTCCCTGACAAGAGGGTAAATGGAAAAGACCCAGACTCAGAATTTTCCCCTTGCCATTGACCCCATTTTCTCATCCAACCCAGGTCTCTAATTTGCCTGTTGTATGCTTTGTGCAGATTCTGACGGGTGAGGACTGGAATGAGGTGATGTACAATGGGATCCGCTCCCAGGGTGGGGTCAGCTCGGGCATGTGGTCTGCTATCTATTTCATTGTGCTCACCTTGTTTGGAAACTGTATCCTTTTAAAAATGCTTCTCTGTTCTGCCGGCCTAGACCAGCATGTGAGGAGGAGGAGGTGGCCGTGCTGATGCTGGTGATAGTAGAGGGCAGGTAGCAATGGGGTAGACAGTGTTAGGTGTACTAAGAGAAACCAGGATCCCGCTCTTAAGGAACATTTGCTATCTGGGTAAAAGATGAGTATAAATAAGATAGAATATCATCCCAGTTATCAGATATCATAACATCCAGGTTATCAGCTTATCATCACAGATAAAATCATATGAGTCTGTTATAGTAAATGATCGTAGGGACTATGAACTGGGGAAAATAAGGGAAGACAGAGATCACTATAGGCTGAAATAGTAATAACCGGATTATAATATTAATGAGTTAATTATACATTTTCTTTTACTTAAACATTTATTTTTGTTTAAGTATAGTAGATTTACAATGTTGCATTAATTTTAGGTGTACAGAAAAATGTTTCAATTGTACATATATATATATATTCTTTTACAGACTCTTTTCCTTTACAGGTTACTACAAAATATCAAGTATAGTTGTGGGTGCTATACAGTAGCTCTTTGTTGGTTTTCTGTTTTATTTATAGGAATGGGTATGTGTTAATCCCCACACTCCTAATTTATCCCTTCCCCCTTTCCCTTTTAATAATAGCAACCGTAAGTTTGTTTTCTATGTCCTTGGGTCTATTTTTATTCTGTATATAACTTCATTGGTATTATTTTTTTTAAGATTCCACATATAGGTGATATCATTGCCTTTGTCTGGCTTACTTCAGTTAGGATGATATTCTGAAGGTCTATCCACATGGCTGCATGTCATTAGTTCATTATTTTTTATGGCTGACTAATATTCCACTGTATAGATGTCCCATATCTTCTTCATCCATTCACCTGCTGATGGACGTTTAGACTGCTTCCATGTCTTGGTTATTGTAAATAGTGCTGCAGTGAACATTAGGGTGCATATATCTTTTCAGATTATGGTTTTCTGCAGATATATGTCCAGGAGTGGAATTTCTGGATCATATGATAGTTCTCTATGTTAACAGAGAACAGAGCCTTCCACCTAATAAGTTCTCAAAAATATTAGTACTGTGATTAATGCTAATACTGCTGAGCATAGCTAGTGTTTATCATACTTGAGCTATTCATAAGCCCTCATACTAAATGGTTTTTGACACCATTTCATCTAATCCTTACCTTACAAATCTTAGAGGAAATAAGTTGATCAAAGTCAATTACTAAATTATAATGGGAGACTAGAAAATAAGTGCATTTAATTTCCAAACCCCTGACTAGTCTTGGGATCTAGACAAGGAAGATTTAGGTTTTAATCCGAGCAGATCTGCTTACCAGCTGTGTGGCCTTTGAAAAGTCTCTTAACCTCTCTGAGCTTCTAGTTTTCACATCTGAAAAGGGGAAACAATATCTATGTCCTTCATTAGTTGTAAATAGTAAAATGAGATAGTTTACTTGAATATTCCACAGACCAGAAACTTCTACATGATGTTTTGGGCAAGCGGGACTTGTCTTGAATTGAGATCATTTGAGTGAGAAGGGGACAGCCATGTGCTGCAGATGTATTTTTTTGCCTTTTCTATAGTCTCACGGAGCATAGATGTTCCTTTAAGTTTTCTGCTCTGAAAACTTCTAAGGGCCAGAGCAGACTATAAACAAACACGAGAAACCCATACAAAGAAAGCTAGGCAGTGAGTCACAGAAATGGAAGGCCGGTTTGCCTTAATAGCAGCACCTTAATTTTCCTGTTACTCTGAGGGGAGTCAGACCTGGACTTTTGTGCTAAAACAGATGTATGTTCCATAACACATGAGCCTCGAGGATAATTGGAAAATTGGGACTTCTGAGGTTACAGTGTGGAATAGAAATGGGCTCCATAATGATCTTGTGTGCCCTGAGACATTTTGTTAAATGAAATATGGGAGCCTCCCAGGACAAGAAGATTGAGAAATGTCAGCATACCATTACTGAGAGATAGTAATGAGTCTGTAGAATCTCTCTCTTTTTTTTTCATCTTTAAGGTCAGACTAGCATGACTGATCTAGGTGGGCTTCAATTCCAGCCTCCTGGAAAGGAGAGATGAACTCCTACCTCTTGTTCCCTACCCGTCTTGTTGTTCAGTGGTTCTCTGTTCAGTGTTGCTGTAATTAGAGGCAGTAGCTGTGCAAAGGCCTCCTCCCTCCATCTCCCCCTTCCCTGGGGGGTTTGATTCAGGTATATTTCTTTGTTCGGTGCAAAGAGATGATATGTGGAAGGAGAGAAGACGTATTCTCCTTCAAACAGAGCTGCATAATATCTCTTCCTGCACCCCCCCCCAAGTCCCTGCTTAAGTGATTCTTTGGGGTGACTCTGTCCCTGCTGGTGTTCCAGACAGGAAAGGCATGGAGATGCCTTCTCAGCCTTGCTGGGGCTCCTTTTGCCTTTCTTACTTGCCCGTCCTTAACTCATTGCCCCAGACACACTGCTGAATGTGTTCTTGGCCATCGCTGTGGACAATCTGGCCAACGCCCAGGAGCTGACCAAGGTGAGCCTTGTTCTCCAGGGATTTAATGGTTCTCTGGGCCATGGGTGTCCACTAGGCTTTGGGGCTACCTCCAGAAGCCTGCACTGCCTGGCTCAGGCCTGCAGGGAAGGCCCCTTCTGAGAGCTCATGGACACCTGGAGAGCTACACGTGTCCATGAAGGGAGCCTGGTTCACTTTCACTGAGTTTGCTGAGCCTTACACCAGATGGGGTCTCTCATTGGATATTGAAGATGATCACTTAGTCACTGCAGACTCTCAAAGATAGCCTTTGCAGGCTTGTGACTTGGAAAATAGAGAAAACACCAGAGTCTTGGATTTAAGTTCCACCTCTGCTCTTGTGACCTGTGGCTGTGTGACCTCCATCACGTGCCTTCACCCTTCTGGGTTTGAGGGTGAGAGGGTCCAGGACTGTGGCTGTTGGGGGATTCCAGTGCTCACTTCATCTTGGGGGAAGTTTCCATGAGTTTCAAAGAAGCCAGACACCATATTTCTCAAAGAACAGTTCCTTTCTTTCCTCTGAGTCACGTCTTCAAGGGTAGAGGCAATACAATTGCAGTGGGATTGTCTAGGGAAATGAGTGAACCTTCTCCCCGCATAATACAAATTTGGTTTAAGGCAAAATCCATAGCATCCTAGTGATGTTTATGAGCTTTTTCCATGTATTTCTTGAGGGTTACCTGCACTTCTCTGCATTCTCAAGGATCTTCTTAACTGCAGACAGGGGAAGCTCTAGTAGCTGAAAAGCTGGCTGAGTCACACATCTGTCACTTACTGGCCCTTTTAGCTTAGATGTGACCCCTGGTCTCTATTAGTGTTGCTTCCTTCATCTGTAAAAAAGGGAATGCTATATCTGCCTTGCATACCTCTCAGGAGGACAGCAAGGATCAAGCAAAAGGACGTGTGTAAAAATGAGAGCAGTCTTTGAAAACGCATGTATTCTTAGTAGCTCTGGTCATTTTACCTGAACCGGGTTTCCATGGCGTCATCACATAGAAAGACATTTATAAGCTGGAGTGTGGGTGAGGGGCTGAGGTCCCTGCCTGAGCACCAGGGTAGGGGTCACTTAGCTGTGCAGGGAAGAGGGTATGATGAGGATTGTGGCCTTCATCTCAGGGGCTCTGCCTGGAAGGTCCTTCTCCATCACTTCCGGACGCTGCAGAGCATCCAAGAAGTGTCAGCTCTGGCCTCTGACCTCTACAGCCCTGGCCACCTCCACCGAGGGCTGGGGTTTGAGACAGACCTTCAAGTCTCTTCTGAGGAAACATGGGGGACCTGTGGGGCAGGAGGAGGGCCAGAACAGCTGGCTGCGCCAGGGCTGTGGAGGCTGCTGTCTCAGGAGGCCTGACTGCTAGTTGCTGGAGGTTTGTGAGCCAACCTGGCCTCCCTCTGCCTGTTTCACCTCTTGCTCTGCTTTCCTCGCTTCTCCAGGTCTCCAGAAGCTCCCTCAGCCCTTCTGGGCAGGGCTGAGGAAGCTACTCTCCTTCATGGGGATCCCAGACAACGCCATCTCTACTTTGTGTCTAGGATGAACAAGAAGAAGAGGAGGCCTTCAACCAGAAGCATGCGCTGCAGAAGGCCAAGGAGGTCAGCCCGATGTCTGCACCCAACATGCCTTCCATCGAGTGAGTCACTGTCCCCACGTCACAGACCCCTGGGCTCCTGTGTCAACAGCCCAGTGCTCAGCTCCACAGCTGTTGACCCTTGGAGGGAGCCTGCTCTGTGCCAGGAAGCATCTTGTGAATACAGTACTGAGCAAGACAGGGTCAGGGTCTCTGTTTTCACCGAAATATTATTTCCGTGAGCAAGATAGCTGATAAATGCACAGAAACAATTTTAGATAGAACTTCTATAAATAAGTAAAACAGGGTACTAAAACAGAGGAAGAGGAGTTGGGTACAGTTTATTTGGGCAGTTTGGGAGGAGTTCTCTGAAGAGAGGATGTTTAAGCAGAGACCTAAATGTAGAAGATGGTTGTGTGATGTTATGAAGATGGAACATTTCCAGCAAGCTCCCAGTGTGGCTGGTGTGGAGGGAGCAAGGGGAAAGAGGAGGTATGGCTGGGGAGGTCCTAAAGGCTCAAGTGAAGGACTTTGCTTTTGTTCTGATTACAACTGTAGGAGGGTCTAGAGGGGAAGGATGGGTAGGATTTGATTTATACTTGAAAAGGTCACTCTGCTCTATGGAGAATGGACTGAAGGGGCCCAGACTGGAGGCAGGAAGACAGAGATCGGCTCTTCGAGTAAAGCAGTGAGAGTTAGTGGTGGTTTAGCCCATGATAGTAGCAACAGAGATGAGAGTTCATCTCATTCAGTCTGTACTTGGAGGGAGAACCAATAGGATGAGCTGATGGAATAAATGTGATGGAAGTCGAGATGAAAAAAAAGACACAAACATGTCTCCCAGGTTTTAAGGTTTGATGCCTGTGTAACTAGAGAGGTGATGGTGGTATTTATGGCTCACCTGAAAATGGTGGAAATCCAATGTTCCTTTTGATGGCATTAAATTTGAGATGCATATAAGACGAGCAAGTGAACCTGTTGAATGGGCTGTTGGCCACAGGAGTTTGAAGCTCAGAAGTCAGGGTTAGAGATAAGGATGGTGGGGGGGCATTTGCATTTGGATGGCATTTAGGCAGTCATCCCAGGAGAGCTGACCCAGGGAGAGGTGGGCTGAGGGGCTGAGGCCAGAGGCCAGAGAGCACCCTGTGTTCAAGGAGAAACTCACAAGGAGAGCAGGTGAACAGGGTGTCCTGTGACATGGAGAAGAACACGCTTCTGGAAGGAAGAAGTGGATGGAGGAGCTCAGGACTACTGAAAGATCACAAGAGATGAGGACAGGAAAGGGAGCATTGAATTTGGCAAAATGAACACTGTTAGTGAACTTCACGAGAGCCGTGTAAGTGGCTCAGTGGGAACAAAATCCAGTTGGAGTGGATTAGAGAGAGAATGGGGAGTGATGCCTTAGAGCAGCCAGTGTACACGCTCTTTGAGGGTCCAGCCTGGGCCTGCTGGCTGCTGGCGGAACTAGCAGACCGTGGGGCCCTTTGGGTGGCTGACCTCTGCGTGACACTGGGGCAGGGCTTTGGGGGAGAGGCTGAGAAGTGGCCACAGAACCACTGAATTCCTGTTGGGGCTTCTGGGCCCACATGAGGACTGTGTGAGGGGCCCTGGGGTATGGCTGGGGAGGGTCTGGGGCACCTGGTGGCTGGACCTGTGTCCATCTGGAGCCAGACCCTGTCATCTGTTAACCTGAAACTGATCAGCAAGGAGCCCTTCCCTTCCCGGAGCTCACATGGAAGGCTCTCAGTGTCCTCGGCCTCACCTCGTAGGGACATTCCAGAGTTATGTGCGGGGGCCCTCCCCTGAACAGCTTCCTCTTGTTCTCACCTTTCAAAACTAAAGGAAGGCCTGGCCTCTGGGCCCCTCCTCTGTGAGTGAGAAAAAAACTCGCTCCAAAATTCATTAAAGATCAATAAAGATGAAATGACTCCTTCCTCCCTAGAATTTTCTCTGAGCCTCGAGCAGTTTCTACCCCACTTTCCCTGCACTCATGAGTTTGGGCTAAAAATAAATACGCACAGGTATCCAAACATGCTGGTGGGTGGAGCTGGCTGCCACTTTAGGGGAGTGGGTGGTTCTATTTCCTGAGATGAGAAAACCTGGAGGAGGAGTGGGTTTGGAGATATGAGGGGGAAGCATGCTTGGCCCAGAGTGGAAACTCACTATTTATGGAATGAAAGAATGAATGAGATGCTGGTAGCACAGGGCCGTAGGGAGTGAGCTGTGTGCGTATCCGGGCACAGTGAGGTGGGAGGAGTGCTGTAACCATCCCAGGTGAGATACAGGCTTTGGGTGTGATGAGTGTGCTGCTGCTGAACAACAGTGTTTGGACATGCGGGTCAAGACCCCTGACTTCCGGACTATAGTATGACTGAGTGCGAATGTGGCAGCTAGAGCATTATTACAAACCAAAAAACCTGAGAGCTAGACCTAGCTCTGTCCCTCAGTGCTGTGGCCTTAGAGCGAGAACCTCTTAGCATCTGAGTCCCTGTTTTTCCGTCTTTGAAATAAAGAATAACAAGCCTCCCATCCTGGTCCACATGGTCCTTGCAGGATATGTGTGAGGTCACATGCGTGTGAACTGGGGAGATGCTTCTCTGTGTGATTGTAGGAATGTTGAAAATGTACTAATGGTTGTGATGGGATGTGAATCTGGATCTTTGTAAGTGGAGAAATGAAGCTTGAAGTGTGGATCCGATTTGTGTGGAAGTGAGAGGTTGGTCTTCCTTTGGCCTGGCCTCTGTGTGCATGTGTATGTGTGTGTGCACACTTGTGGGCATGCAGAGAATTCTTCCACGTATTTTCCCTCTTCCACACGTGCTTCTAGAGGACCAGTGTGTGATGACTTGAGAATTTGCAAATAGCTGTTGTGTTACTTGCTCAGTCGTGTCCGACTGTTTGCGACTCCATGGACTGTAGCCTGCCAGGGTCATCTGTCCATGGAATTCTCCAGACAAGAAGACTGGAGTGGGTTGCCATTTCCTTCTTGAGGGCATCTTCCTGACCCGTGGATCAAACCCAGGTCTCCTGCATAGCTGTAGAGTGATCACTGCATAGGCATCACTGCACAGCTGGTGGAAGGTGCTTTTCCTGGTGGGCATGCATGCTGCCTGTCTAGACTGTGTGTTTCTCTTTCTCCCGCCACACCTCTTGGCATGGCTGCCCCACGTGCATGGCAGCTGCTGATGCTGAGGGATGCTGGGGACCTAGTCACAGGCATCTCCACAGTGTTGGCCACATCCAGCCCAGGGGTGCTCCTGTGCCCTGCGCCTCTCCAGGCTCAGACCAGCTGCCTCTGTTCCCCCTGCCCACCGTGGACCAGGCTGCTCTGCAGATGTGGACGTGGCGATTGAGTGACACTAGCTTGCCTGCATATTTTCCATGGGTGGATGTCAGTTTCATCAGGGAAGGAGCCACATTTGCCAACCTCCCAGGTCCAGGCAGGGTCCGTTGGGCCAGACTGGGTTGGTCACCCCAGGAACTGGGGCAGGCTCATTCCACAAGTGTCCCAGACATGTCTTTCTCCACCTGAGCGCCGAGCCTGTGCTGACAGCTTCATTTTTCCTGTTTGCCTTTGTGGGTGATGCCCTCACCCTACCATTGACTTTCCATTGACCTTGTGGTCGAAAGGACAGAGCGCACGCGCGTGTGTGTGTGTATGTGTGTGTGTGTGTGTGTGTGTGTGTGTGTGTGTGTGTAGAAGAGATTTTTCCCTGCACAAGGCCAGGAAGGGTAATACTTGCTTTACCCAGCTGAATAGACAGTGTTCAAGAACTTCGGCCAGGGCCAGCATGGTGCACACGTGTGGGGGCCACCACTCACATCCTGAGTATGCGGATGGCAGCTCATTGAGCAATGGCCCTGCCTTTGGCCATGGGCCAGTGGTGTGCACGCTAGAGCATTTGTTCCCTGCATGTTGTGTGAGATGGGAGGGATGAGCCGGGGAGTCATACCTTTGTGAATATCCTAGATATGATCAGGGAGAAATGAACTTCATCCAAGTTTAGAGGGTTTCCAGAATAGGTCTCTGAAGGACACTTAGGTGAAACCTGAGTGCCAGCAGGGCTTGATGCCTGAGCGTCCAAAGCTTCTATGACCTGATAAACCCTGTGCGTGCCTGCATGCTCGCTTCAATATATTAGATCAGTATGTTTGCACACAGCAAGGAACCAAGGCCCAGTCCCTTGGAGAGTTGACGGTTGGGCGTGTACAGAGGGCAGCAGGCACCTAGGGGATTCTGTGCCTCTCCCTGGAGATCGGCTGGTGGCCGTGGGGCTGGCGGGTCCTAGAGGTGGGGATGAACTGAACCTGTCCGTTTTTCTTCCCCAGAAGAGACAGAAGGAGAAGACACCACATGTCGATGTGGGAGCCACGCAGCAGCCACCTGTATGTGTGTACCGGTCTGCGTGTTTGTGAGTGGTTACGTGTGGGTGTGGGGACACCGTGTCTTTGTCCTTGCCGGGGACAGAGTGGCACGGGCGTGCACGTGTCTGTGTGGGCCGTGGCGTGTGCGTGTGCACTCCGTGCACATGGTTTGTGATCTGCCCTTCCGCACCTTCCACCGTGTGCCTTTCTCAGTGTGCGTCTCAGGTATGTGACCCCGTGCGCAGTTTGCTCTTCTGTGTGGCCTGTGAGTGGACATGTGTCGGCGTGGGTTGTTTGTGCCAGTGGGGTGCCTTTCACGCGGGCGCTTGTGGACAGCTCGTGTGGGCCCCAGTGAGGATGTGTGAGCGTCCCCTGTACGGCTCTAGAGGTGCGCCCATGGGCACATGGGGGTGCAGGTGTAAGCGTCCACCCTCCACCACCCGTGGAAGCCCACTCTGTCACGTTTGTGTGTTCCTGCTACCACGTGAATGGTCAGCTAGGCCTCCAAGCTGAACTGTTCAGGTGGTTTTGAGTATGAGCTGCTCGTGGTCCCTGGACAGAGACCCTTGGATTTTATCAGTGGTTGTGGAAAAGATCCCACCGCATTGCTGCAAGGGTCAAGCGGGCGCTTGTGGACAGCTCGTGTGGGCCCCAGTGAGGATGTGTGAGCGTCCCCTGTACGGCTCTAGAGGTGCGCCCATGGGCACATGGGGGTGCAGGTGTAAGCGTCCACCCTCCACCACCCGTGGAAGCCCACTCTGTCACGTTTGTGTGTTCCTGCTACCACGTGAATGGTCAGCTAGGCCTCCAAGCTGAACTGTTCAGGTGGTTTTGAGTATGAGCTGCTCGTGGTCCCTGGACAGAGACCCTTGGATTTTATCAGTGGTTGTGGAAAAGATCCCACCGCATTGCTGCAAGGGTCATGCCCAAACCTTCTGTAACATGGGTCTGCTCCCTGCTGTCTCAGTCTCCCTTTAATAGGACCTGCCCTTGTACTTCTCAGCCTTAGCTCTCCCAGGCTGGCATGGGAGAGGGAAAGAGAGGGAGAGGAGAAGGAAGAAAGGCCTCTGACCTTGAACTAAGGGCCATTGGCGTGCACAGAGAGAGCACAGGTTGATGCCCTGAAAGCAGAGGGGAGCGGGGAGTGAAGACCTGGCAACCTTCATACTACTGTCTGCAGGCCCTGGCCTGCGGGATTCAGTGCTGGGCTGCCCTCACCCGTCCTCAGCTACTTCAGGTCAGCGATCAGAGCGGGAGACCCCATGAAACTGGGGGGCACTGATCCAACCACCCACTCGGCCCCTCGCATTTTTCTGTGCTTCCTGTCTGCAGGTCCTGCTCCCCCGGCGTGTGTTTCCCCCCGACCCCGTGCCCCCGGCCACTGCGGGCTGGCCTGGGCCCCCGTGGCCGCCCTCCCCGGCCCTTGGCCGGCAGTTCTGACCTCGCCCTCGCCCTCTCCCCTTTGGCAGGAGGGAGCGGAGGCGCCGGCACCACATGTCCGTGTGGGAGCAGCGAACCAGCCAGTTGAGGAGGCACATGCAGATGTCCAGCCAGGAGGCCCTCAACAAGGAGGAGGCCCCGCCCATGAACCCCCTCAACCCCCTCAACCCGCTGAGCCCCCTCAACCCGCTCAGCGCGCACCCCAGCCTCTACCGGAGACCCCGGGCCATCGAGGGGCTGGCCCTGGGCCTGGGGCTGGAGAAGTGTGAGGAAGAGCGCGTCAGCCGCGGGGGGTCCCTCAAGGGGGACGGAGGGGACTTGGCAAGCGCCCTGGACAGCCAGAGGAGCCCCCTGGCCCTGGGCAAACGAGAGCCACCCTGGCTGGCCCGGCCCTGTCACGGGAACTGCGACCCGACCCAGCCGGAGGCAGGTGGCGGGGAGACGGTGGTGACCTTCGGGGACCGGGCCCGGCACAGGCAGAGCCAGCGGCGCAGCCGGCACCGCCGCGTCAGGACCGAGGGCAGGGAGCCCTCCTCCGCCTCCAGGAGCAGGTCTGCCAGCCAGGAGCGGAGTCTGGACGAAACTGTGCCCAGCGAGGGGGAGAGGGATCGCGAGCCCAGGGCCGGCCACGGGGGCAAAGAACCCATGATCCAGGAGGAAGAGCGAGAGCGATGCCAGGACTTACGGAGGTAAATGTGACACAGGAGCGCCCTGGAGACAGGTGGTGCGGCCCGTGTTAGCGGTTCTTCAGTGTAAGCCTTTCTGAGCCTCAGTTTCCCCTTTTGTATAATGCACCTTTTACGAGGTGCCTGTCAACACAATAGCAGGTAAATTCAACATAGCACCCTGGAGACAAATAGTGAAGCCCGTATTAGGGGTTCTTCAATGTAAGCCTTTCTGAACCTCAGTTTCCCCTTTTGTATAATGCATCTTTTACGAAGTATGTGTCAATAAAATAGCAGTGAGATCTGTTCCCCTGGAAACCAGGGCATCCCCTGTTGGGAGTGGGGAGGACATGATGGGCAGGAGTGAGCCAATGGATGCTGCTCCGGCGGACCTCAGCTCCTCTGCCTGGGAAGGGGGGAGACAGTGGGTGCCACGTGCTCTCCAGCAGGGCCACGCGGACTCCCCTCACCTTTCCCTTTCACCAGGCACAGCAGCCATTTCAGAATCGCTTCCTGATGTGAGCAGCAGCTGTCTTCTCTTCTGTCCTCACAGGACCAACAGTCTGATGGTGCCCAGAGGCTCTGGGCTGGCAGGACCCCTGGATGAGGCCGAAACACCCCTTGTCCCACCCCAGCCAGAGCTGGAAGTGGGAAAGGACGCAGCCCTGACGGAGCAGGAGCCGGAGGGCAGCAGTGAGCAGGCTCTGCTGGGGGACGTGAAGCTGGACATGAGCCGGGTCAGCCAGAGCGAGCCTGACCTCTCCTGCGTCACGGCCAACACGGACAAGGCCACCACCCAGAGCACCAGCGTCACTGTCACCATCCCCGACGTGGGCCCCTTGGTGGATTCAACCATGGTGCACAGTGAGAACACAGGGCCTGCCCCCCTCCCGGGGCCGGGGGAGGCATGGTTCTGGAGTCATCCCAGGAAAGCTGCAGGGAAAACCCCACCACTGGGATGGAATCCTTCTTCAGCACATGAAAGAATAGGAGCAGTTTTAGCCCCGTTTGCAAGAGAACTAAGCTAGAATTTTCTCAATCCTAAGTTTTACCCATAAAATGTCGTTCAGCCCGTGGCCCCCCTAGAGTCTTCAGAGAGATCACGTGTGATTCTGTACCTCTTTGTCTGTTCAGCTACTTAATTTATCTTGTGGATATCTGATGGCATATTCTCTGGGCCACCCCTCCCCCAGGCGCTTGGCCACCTGGTAAGTTAGGGGACCATTGCTGGCAGGAGGGCCCATATTGGCCTGGTTCTGCTCAGCACGTGGCCTCCAAAAACCCTCTCTCTCTTGAGGCCTCAGTTTATCATCTGTGAAGTAAGAGCGTTGAGCCAGATGACCTCTCAGACCTTCCTCTGTGCTAACATTTCTTGAATCTTTTACTCTTATTGACTCTCTTTCTCCCAGGAGCTTTTAGTCACACTTTCTCTCACAGTTCCCGGAGGTGGTGGATATTCATCTGTGAGACCTTAAAGGGAAATGCAACCCAAAAGCACTTACCCCATCCCCATGCCTGCCCAGCCCCACACCCATCCCTGCAGAACCCCACCACCGTCTGTCCCCTTGGCACTGAACTGTGACCATAGGATTCCCCTCTTGCTTTTTTCCGCCCGTATTTTTCTCTTTTCACAAAACAGTCCTCTCTCCTGTTTTTCTTTCTCTTGCGGCTCTGTGTCCATTTCTTCACCTTCTCAAAGTGAAATACACCTCAAAGTATTCTTCAGAATGCCAGCACTGCTTTATAATCTCACATGTCCAGTAATCCCTTCTGTCTTGTTTAATTTTGTGCGCTAATAAGGAAGTGGTTTTGAACCCTCTTTTATGAGGGTCATAGTAGTGTATGTCTCATAAAAGAAGGTTGGGCTTCCCTGGTGACCCAGGGAAGAATCTGCCTGCAGTGCAGGAGACCTGGGTTCCATCCCTGGGTCGAGAAGATTCCCTGGAGTAGCGGACGGCAGCCTACTCCAGTATTATTGCCTGCAGAATCCCATGGACAGAGGAGCCTGGCAGGCTAGCTACAGTCCATGGGGTCACAAAGAGTCAGACACGACTGAGCAACTGACACACACTCTTATGAGATGCACCATTAAGAAAGTTTGACCCTCTTCTGTTCTCATTCTGGGGCTAGTCCCTGACCTTGGTCGTAGGCTAGAGCATGTTATCAGAGGGGGTTTGGACGCTTTGGATGACTTACCTTTTGGAAGGACCTGGAAGGGGTCAGGACTTTGGAGGTTTACTACTTACACAAAGCTCCAGGGCAGAACCATTCACTGAATGGCAGTGTGGGAGAGGCGCCCCTGCCCTGCTCTGATGGCTTCGTCCTCTCTGCCACCCACCCCACACTGGGCCTTCCACGTGGAAACTGAGAGCAGAGGCCCAGCAGCCCAATTTGGTCTCTGCTGCTTCACCCTCTCAATCCTGGGAGAAGTCATAGACCCATCTTCCGTGAATATTGCATTCTCATTTCTGCGTTAATCAGGACTGGAACAAGAACAGCAAGAAGGGCAGCCCCAGACAGAATCATGGCATCTTAAAATCTTCCATTGCAATGTGGTTTCATTGAAAGGAGATAGAATTTTGAAGTGGGAATGTATACCAGCTGTATGGGGCTTCTCTGTTAGCTCAGCTGGTTAAGAATCTGCCTGCAATGCGAGAGACCCTGGTTCGATTCCTGGGTTAGAAAGATTCCCTGTAGAAGGGACAGGCTGCCCACTCTGGTATTCTTGGGCTTCCCTGGTGGCTCAGATGGTAAAGAATCCACCTGCAATGCAGGAGACCTGGGTCAGGAAGATCCCCTGCAAGACGGCATGGCAACCCACTCTAGTATTTTTGCCTGGAGAATCCCCGTGGACAAGGAGCCTGGTAGGCTACAGTCCATGGGGTCACAAAGAATCCTCCACGGCTGAGCCATTAAGCACAGCACCAGCTGTATGAGCTTAGGATAGGTCCTTGAATTCCCTGAACTTCAGTTTTCCGACCTGTAGAAGGGGAATAATAATATATGTCGTTCAGGTGTACCAACGTGAAAAATGCCCTAAGTAAATATATACAAAGAGTCCAGATTTTAGGTAGAGGTAAGTTTGTAAATTTTACAACAGAAGCAACCATTCTCTCTTACCTAGGAAAACATGATTGTTATTTATATGGCACAAAAGGCTCTACCACCTGAAATTAGGGCAGGGGTAAGGCTAGGAAGAGAGCCCAGGCTTCACTCAGTGCAGTTTAACAGACACCCTGACCTTCACAGGCACCTTGCTGGGCAGTTAACTAGCTCCCTCTCCCACCGTCTCATCCCATCTCCAGTTGAAAATGAAGGGCACCATTCTGCCTGTAGCAAGGTTTCTGAAGAGTTCCACACGTTCTTCTTGTAGTCAGCAACAAGACTGATGGAGAAGCCAGTCCCTTGAAAGAGGAAGAGATCAGAGAGGATGAGGAGGGGGTGGAGAAGCAGCAGCAGAAGAAGGAGAAGCGGGAGACGGGCAAAGCCATGGTGCCCCACAGCTCGATGTTCATCTTCAGCACCACCAACCCGTAAGACACCCTCCATTGCCGCCTGCCTTTGCTGCTGGAGGTTTTGAGCCGAGATTTGAGCCAGGGCAGGGTGATGGGAAGGAGGGATGAGGGTCCAGTCTTCCTCCTGAGCCTTCCTGGTGGAATATGGCCAGATATCTGAAAGCCTCCAGGGTGCTCACTAGTTAAGGTGGGTCATGGAATTAATGAGCAGCCTCTGAACTCTGTGCCCATAGTCTAAAGAGTCATTTAGGATAGAACAACATGGGCAATGTCAGAGGAAAGGACCCTGCACCTAGTCTTTGGTTAGTAGGTTGCGGGGGAAGTTGGGAAGGGAGGACATCTACTTGGGATGTGTCACCAAATATTCCCTGGACAGAGCTGAGAATAGGAAGCTTAAGATAACTGGATCATCCACTGGCTGCCCTGCTCATCACTTTTGAAGTGGGTGTGTTCCTCAGACCAGTGTCATGGTCATGAGATGGGGTGGCCAAGGAAGAATCTGGAAGGTTAGATTCAGAAAAGATGGGATGTTGAAAGAGAAGCTGCCTTCTGCCCAGGAACTGAGCAAGATGTATACGTAGACCAGCTTTGGGGTCTCGGAAGACGAGAAGGCTTTCAGTGACCAAGTGGGCGGTATTCTGGCATGGCCCTGGGAAGGAAGGAACCTAGGCTGAGAGATGTCAGGCCAACTGAGGCCAGGATGCAGTCAGTCGATAGAATAGTCACTTTGATCGGAATACCTGTGGCTCGGGAAAACCAGTTTTCATCAGGAATCTTAGAATCAAGGTCTGTTTTTATGTCTCAGGGTTCTTAGGGTTTTCTTGCTCTGCCCCAGTCTCTGTACAGTGGGGGAGAAGACACTGAGGCACAGTGGAAGGCAGTGTGTAGCCACCCAAGCGTGTGTCTTTGGATGCTGGCTGCTGCTCCCCAAGGTGGCTCAGATGCGCACGCAGATAATGTATCTTGGCTTGCATACTGCAGCCTCTAACCAATCTGATTACTTTCCCCCACTGGGGCTTTAAATCAAGGGTGGTGCCTGAGAAATTAAATTGCTCTCCCCACGGCTTCCTCTGGCCAACGCCTGGCTGTCTGGAGGAGGCTGCTTGTATGAGGGTGGGGCAGAAGGATGGGGTGGGAGGGAAGCGGGGCTGGCTCACTGGGCTCGTCCACTGCCCACAGGATCCGCAGGGCCTGCCACTACATCGTGAACCTGCGCTACTTCGAGATGTGCATCCTCCTGGTGATTGCAGCCAGCAGCATCGCCCTGGCGGCCGAGGACCCCGTCCTGACCAACTCAGAGCGCAACAAAGTGCGTGCACGGGGGCTGTTTAGCCTGCAGGGTACCCTGGTGCTCCCCTCTCCCAGAGCCTACCGTTCCAACATTAGAGTTGACTAAAGAAGCTTCCTGGAGGATGGGAAGGGCTTAAGAAATTGCCCAGGCCTGTTCCTCGGGCAAAGTATGAACCATTTCACGACCAGCCCCCACCCCAACCTTAGCTCCCCAACCATACTGCTTACCTTTATGCTCATCAGGGGAGCGGTACCCTGAGAGCCAGCCAGGGCTTTGAAAGGGGCTTCCATGGTTGCAGTGGTAAAGAATTCTGCCAATGCAGGAGATGCAGGTTCAATCCCTGGGTCGGGAAGATCCCCTGGATCAGGAGATGACAATCTTCTCCAGCATTCTTGCCTGGGAAATCCCATGGATGGAGGAGCCTGGCAGGCTACACTCCATGGGCTTGCAAAGAGTTGAGCACGACTGATGGACTCAGCCACAACTGCCATCATCCATGGGTTGGATGTAGAGTCTGACCTAGGGGCATGGGTGAAGTTGGGGCCCTGCAGCTCTACGTGGGGAGCTAAAACAACCTGTGGAGGCCCAGGATGGATATCAGGAGGGATGAGGGGGTGGGGAGGGATCCCAGCAGGGCAGAAATCTGTGGGGCAGTTCAGACCCAGGATGTTAAGTTCTGACCATGGGGAGGAAAGGCCGAGGACTGGCCACCAGATCATGCTGCCCCAGCAACATCCATGGCTCCTCTCCTCCCTGCATCAATTAGCGGTTGTAACTGCAAGCTTCTGATCTGAGGTTGAATGAGTGGGCCTCAGGGTGGGCATGCGGGAGAGCCTGTGCTTGAGAGCTGCATGTAGCCTGATGGCCTCCGTGTTCTGGCTCCTGCAGGTGCTGAGGTACTTTGACTACGTGTTCACTGGCGTGTTCACCTTTGAGATGGTTATAAAAGTAAGAGCAACTAGAGTGCCCCTGGACTCCGGGCTGGAGGGCTCGCCGTCTGTGCCTCTAGGACAGTGCCTTCCCCAGGGCTGTCACCTCCTGGCCAGGGACAGAACCTCAGGAGGCCTCTGCTGACCCCTCCTCCGGCCTCAGATCCTGGCGAGGTCTGTCGTAGCAGGACGTGACCTTGTGGCTCTCCTTAGACTGGCGCAGACCTGTGGGCGTGGCGCAGACCTGTGGGCGTGGCCCAGGGAGGGGTCAGGTCCCTCCCAGGCAGGCAGTGGGAGTCCCGCAGGCTTGGGGCCTGTTCTCACCTCCTCAGGGCGCTTCCTGGCTTGAGCCAGTGTCCTGGCCAAGGCCTAGGTAGGGATGAATCTTCCTGGCCTTGTATAGTCCCAGCCATACTCACTGCCCTCCACTCTGTTCCCTGCCACCCTCACAACCTGCATTTATATCTTGTTCCCATCCTCACCCATCTGGGATTGTTCCCATCTGTGCATATGCAGTAATGCCTGGTGCTCTGAGCCACTAATGAAAGGGAGGGCTGGTGGGGTGCTGGGAGCCAAGGAGTCTAAGGGAACCCTGGGGACTCTGAAAAGGGCCTCGGGTCTCACAGTTCAGTGGAGAGAGCCCGTGGGGCCTGTCCTCCTGTTCTTTGGATCCTCATGTGGGGTTGGGTTAGAGGCAGTGGCAGTGGAGACACTGCCGTGCAGAGCCCAGAGCTCAGGGCCCGAATAACCAGCACCTTGGGGCTCATCAGTGGCTGTTCCCATCCTTCTCCTGCAGATGATAGACCAGGGCTTGATTCTGCAGGACGGCTCCTACTTCCGAGACCTGTGGAACATCCTGGACTTCGTGGTGGTGGTTGGTGCATTGGTGGCCTTTGCTCTGGCGTAAGTAACTCTTTTTCCTGTCCGTTTTCCTTCCCTCCTTCTTTCCTGAGACTGACTGACCTGAGGGCTTCTCCAGGGCTGGTTCACTCAGTGGTGCCAGCGAATACTGCCCTGGGAGTCTGCTTCCCAGTCGCCCCTCGACAGAGCTCCCGAGAGCCTTACAGCTTCAGCTAACCTGCCCGAATGAGGAGCACTGGCAAACGGAGGCAGGGCAAGACTCTAGGGGAAGTCAAAGGCCCCGGTGTTCCTGCCTTTGAGTTGAGATGAATGAGCCTGACAGCAGCCACCTGTGTTCCCCCATGGATTGAGGGTGGGACCAGGGACAACTAGTGTATCCTTGTGTTTCTTAATTCTGTCATTAAAGGATCCACTTGAAAGAAAAATGAGGCAGGTAGAACAGAGTTGGGGACCACAGAATCCTGGGCATGGGGAGATTCTCTGCTCATGAGCAGGGGTCCCCCAGAGCCATTCCAGGGATTTAAGAACCATGTTAATATGTGAAACTCCTGAAGGAAAAACTTTTCAAACCTTCCTTGGTAGCATACATAGGAAAGCAGTCTTAAACCATCTAGGTAGCTAACTATGTTCATTACATTAGGGGATTTTTTTTTTTTTTTCGAACACTGATTCAGGAAAGGACTCTCCTAGCCCTCCAGGGTATAGCTAAGAAGTAAGCATATTGTCAGTGACTTTTCCTTCAGCTGGGGGGTAGAGGGCCCCAGAAGATGAACGACAGCCTTCTGGGTTCTGTCTGGACCTGTTCCACTGTCAGAGCAGCTTCACCCTCTCCCAGTGGGGCAGTGGAATTCCCTCCAGCCTCTCTGAGTACAAGAAAAAGCCAAGTCTTCTAGGCAAGATGAGCTACACAGTGTGATGGGGCACAAGAAAAGCCTGTGGGGCCTGCTGTTGTTGATGGCAGCTGCAAAAGGGAAGGAATAAGGCATCTCCATAGACTTGACCTTCCTGGTCCAAATGGTCAAGTTTGGATCGCCTGTCCTACCTTCTCCCCATACACTGCCCGCTTTCATCCCTATCCATTCTGGCAGAGAAAGAAATGGGAGAAGAGTTAAGAATGTCCCTCAAGTGACTGAAATTGGGGAGCGATGTCTGTAGGAGAGATGAAAGGTCCCCAGGTGTGCTAAGAATTTGAGAACTCTCAGAACCTGGAAGCAGACTGTATCCATTGCTGCCCCAGCCAGGGGGGACCCTCCAAAGGAGAACCAGGCTGAATATGACTTGTGACCCTGAGCTGGGCTGGCCATCAGGACAACTCCAGTGTCCCTTGTCCTTATGTGCACCATTAGAGTCACGTGGAATCACTCATGCCCTTCACAAGGAAGCAAAAGATTGAAGACAGGAGGAAAAGGGGACGACAGAGGATGAGATGGTTGGATGGCATCACCAACTTGATGGCCATGAGTTTGAGCTAGCTCCAGGAGTTGGTGATGGACAGGGAAGCCTGGCATGCTGCAATCCATGGGGTTGCAAAGAGTTGGACAAGATTGTGCAACTGAACTGAACTGTTCCCAAGGAGATTTCACGAAAGTATTTTCCCAACAATCTGGTCCCTGTGTGGACTGTCAGAGCAAGATAAAAATAAAGGCAACTCTGGCTCTGCTAAGGGGACTCCTAGCTCCTCTTCTTCCTCCTTCATGGAAAAAAATACCAAAGATTGCCTTTGTCCTAAGGAAATCCACTGTTTTTGTTAGAGATAAATCTTACCCCTCAGTTTTTAAAGTCAAGCTCCTATCTCATTTTACCAATTCATGTGTGTACATTATTCATCATAGTGTTCTCTCTTGTTTTGATCTCAGTAAAAATAAGTTTTCGCTTTGAAGAAATAAGGGACAAAGAGAAGCATATAGAAAGGAGGCCACCCCATCTTGAAGAACAGAGCTCACTGGGGTCACAGGACAGAGTGGGAGGAAGAGGGTGGGCTGTGGAGTCAGGAAGGCCCAGCTCCTCCACTTACCAGCTTCATGGCCCAGAGTAACATAGCAAGGTATTAACCCGTTTAACTTTCGTTTCTCTTCTCTGACAAGGAAACAGAATGATGTGTTTCAAGCGCTTAGCCCCGGGCCTGACCCAAGGTGATCAGTAAATGTGAATTCTCTTCCTTATGCTCCCATTCTCCTTCATGTCATGAAGTGTGAATACGCAGCAAAATATGTTAATGCATAATGGATGCAAATAGTTGAAGATGGACACCATCCGGTTTCTAAGACTTGGTTATCGTCCACACACACCTGGTCTGTGTTGGTGCCAGTGGGGAGGAGGTGTGTGTTAAAGGAAGTCTCTCTGCATGCCAGCCTCGTCTCCGCAGTGCAGCAGTCTCTCCTCCGACCCAGAGCAGTGACGATGGGCTGGAGGGGTGTCATCTGTCTTGTTCTTTCTCTCTGCCTCTTTGAAACGTGGTGGTGGTAGCTTTGGTGCTGGCTGCAGGGGGAAGCCTTAACAGCCCCGGAGCCGAAGCCTCTCTGTTGGTCCTCAGACCAGGTACAGTGCAGGGGACCCCAGGATTCCTCTGGTTCTGGAATCCACGCGTATGTGATGGATTGAGCGTTTTGATCCATCACTTGCTTTTAGTGATGTTACTTCTCGAATTTTTTTTCATTTCTCTCTGAAGTATAAATGGAACTTGCTCACACTCTCTCTTTTGTTAGCATCCTTCTAAGCTTGCCATGCATAGCTCCTCTCCCCTTCCTCCTGCTTATGGGACACTCCCCATCTCCTCTGGCCTTCATCACGCTTGCTGGGATCCAGGTAATGCTGTCTCTTGCTTGTGTGCTCGCTCTTACTAATTCTCTTCCCTCCCTTTACTCATTAAGGGCCCAGAGAATTCAGCTATCTCATCATTTCAGTAGGGCTAGCCAGAGTTTCCCCTGCCAGCAGAGTGAGGGCCTCGCCTGCAGTGAGCTGACATTGAAATAAGTCCTATGTCCCACTGCATGGCGGGGCCAGGGACTCAGGCCAGCAGGAATCACATGTGAGTCTTTCTATAGGCTTGTCAAGGACCTCCCTCCCTGTGGATACAGCCTTCATTGTCACTTCCCATATTTTTTCCTCTAGTCATGTCTACCACTCACATAGCATTACTCCTGCCCTCTCTGCCCCCCACCTTGAAATTGAACCTCGCCATACTAAGGCTTCTAAAAAGGCTCAGTTTGAGCAGAACCGATGGTGGTTGCCATGGTAACAGCTTCCCATGGCTCCTCAGAAGTCAGAAGTGACTTGGTAGCCCTTCCACCACTGGCAGCCAGAGCCTTCTCAGAACCCAGCCCAAGTTCCAAGAGCAACACCCCAAGCCAAGGGGAGAGAATGGCCCCTAGCTGAATTCTCAGAGAGAGCTGAGCCCTTCCACGGCAGAGGTCTGCACCTGTCGCCATGTATGTTTTCTGGAAACATATGTGCTGTTTCTGCAGTGGCCGAAAAGAATCTGTCTTCTCTGTAGCCACGCATATCAAGTGAAGGGATTCTTTATAATGTAAACTTGACAAATTCCACGTGGGAACTTTATTGACTTTTGAGAAGGAGGGGACAGGGGTTTATTTTCTGCACGTGGGCATAGCAGGGGACAAGAAAATAAACGGAAAGATACCTGTGATAGCACCTTTTCCGTTCTTCCCCGTCCACTTTTACATTATAAAGCATGTCTACGAACACTCAGGCCTCCCTCCCTAAGCCCGATAACCTGTGTAGAGGTGGGTGGGCTTCTGGCGGAGGGTGGCGCCCTCATCCCACTGCCCTCACAGCACCGCGCCTTCTTGGCTCTGGGAAGACAATGTTTGGCGACTATAAATGTCCTGACTGTGCCTTTTCCTTCCTGCGGTTTCAAGAAAAGTCTGGTGAATGACTAGGTCTCTGAAACCATTCTCTTTTTGTCTTTTTCTATTTGAAAAAGAGGGTTGTTTTTCTTTCCTGTTTGATGGTTATTGTCCACCAAGAGACCGGAAACCGCTTTTCCCAATCTCCTCACACTCTGTTGCCATCACTTCCGCGTCCCATCTTGCTGGGTGAAGAAGCAGAGATGGTTCCAGCCTTGGCATTTCTGGGTATCTGCACATTGGGCCCCTCACTTTGGGGCGCCACACCCAGAGTCAGCTGCTTTGTAGCGGGGGTCTCGTGTCCACTATGCGAGTTGAGTTCATGAGCCTTGTGGGATCCTTTCCAGTAACGGCACTGCTGTCTGGCCCCCAGGATTCAGCGAAGGGCTTCCTGGGCGGGCGGTGGGCGTGGCCACCTCTCAGGAGGGGCTGCAGGGGAGGACGGGCAGGCTGCGATCCTGCACTCCAGCCCGGGCACCTCCCCTCGTCATGGCTATTGCTCCACAGCATGTTGCTTGGCCAGCTCAAGTCAAGTCACCAAGCAAGCTGTCCTGGGTTGGATTCTAAATAGTAAGTCTGAGACATGATGGCTTCTCAACACAGTTTAAAAATGACCAGAATTCTGCTCCTGGATACAGGTCTGTACATCAGTCAGAGTCGTGCAGCTTCGTGAGCAGCTGAAAGCTTCCCATTACCATTTTCCATCATAGCAGGGCACGAGGTAAGGTCAGGACTTCCTGGCACACAGAGGCTCTGGATCACAGCCGCACTTGGCCTTTCATTATTCAGTGCTTAGCCAGGAAAGTAAAACATGAGTCAATCTGCCTCTTGATGCCAGAAGGAACGGAATTCCCACATTAGCTTTTATTACATTCTTTTCATTGAAGTATGTCACTTTCTGACACTTAACCCTCTGCCCTAGTCTCTCAGATGGATAAGGTCTTTTGAATGCATTCAGAACCAGCCACAGCAGCAGAGCTGGTTCTGAATCCTTTCAATGAAATATACAAGCACAGACCATTTTAGACTTGGAAATGGCACTATGGTTCTGGTTTTGCATTTGAGGTTTTGCGTTTGTGAAGGTGGGAATGTGCACACATGAGAAAGGAGTCACTATTTAGAACTGAAATGCTGGCACGTGCTCACACTTGGCAGAGCTTGGTAACAATACAATTGACATTTCACTTCACACCTGCCTGACCCTTCCTCCTGTCCTTTGCAGTCTGCTGTGTCTAAGGCAGTCCTCTCCAACCTCAAGCTTTGCCTTCTGGGCTTGTTTCTTGACAGCCCTCATTCTTATAGCCATGAAAGGGATGTCTCTCACAGGAAGCTATGACTACACATTAAT
The DNA here is from genome assembly GCA_006410675.1 of Oreotragus oreotragus. NCBI lineage: Eukaryota > Metazoa > Chordata > Mammalia > Artiodactyla > Bovidae > Oreotragus > Oreotragus oreotragus. The sequence continues at coordinate 166,091 of SJYX01001978.1, forward strand.
CTTGCAGGAGGGAGAAAAGTGGACAAAGTCCTACTCCATACCAGGAAGACCCATTTACCACTGAGCCAGCCAGTTCATCCAGTTCCAGTACTCTGTGGAAGAGAATGAAGGATTAAAATTAAATTTAGCCGTCAGGTAGCCCATTAACTGTGGATTTAGGATGTCAGCCGAGCTGGAATTGGAAATTTCCAGCCATGAACAGATAGAAAGATGTTGTTGCTTGAGACTCCAGCCTTAGGAGTCACCTCGAGAGTGACTTTATCTGACTTTGTGCCCCAGCAGGGACTCTGAAGATGATTAATGACCATGGGCTCTTGGGGTCCCACTGCTCTATTTTATACCCTGGCAACCTTGCATACTAGGTTGGGGAGGGAATAAGGAGTGTCATGGTGGTAGCACATGAAGGAAGTGTCTGAAAGAAGGAGATAAGTTCCCAGTGTACCTGCTGTTGTCTTTAAGCCCCAGCATGCATGTTTTTTAATGAACACTGGAAAATGCATTGTCTGTTACAAGTGCCACTGGTGCTGCTGGGGAACCCTCTGTAGAAAGTGTGCTTAGGGACTTTTATCATACGGAGACAACGAGTATGAACACCTAAATATCTCTCTTTATTAGCAAGCACAAATTGCTAATAGAGAGTTGGTTGTTTGTAAATAAGATCTCAGCTTGTGGTCACAGAACCAAGCAGAATGAAGTGGTCCAATCCACGTGGTACCCAACAGTTTGACTAACCAAACTCTGGTCCCAGAGTACCCAGCACAAGGAAATGAGGCTTCACAGCTATGGGAAGAGCCCACTTCTGCAGGATTAGTGGAAACTCATCACAGTGCCCTCCATATTTAAAAGTAGGTTTCAGAGTAATTTGAGTCAGAAGATTTTTATGATGAGACTTGGAAAGTATCAGCTCAGATCATGTGACCTGCCAGCCATATGCTTCATCCATACCCATAGAGGCACAGCCTAGCATTATGAATTAGTCTCCAGCTGAGGGAGTGTATGGGCTGGACGTTAGCTGGCACCAGTGCCTTTGTAGAAAGATCAACAGATGAGGGGTCTTTGGGTATGTTCAGATTATAAAGACTAAGAAGCAAGATAGATCAGGCCACTGTTCATCAGAATGAATAACAAAATCGCTAGGCAAGCCTTTGGGAACCCACCTGCCAATGCAAGAGACATCAGAGACGTGGGTTCAATCCCTGGGTTGGGAAGATCCCCTGGAGGAAGGCATGGCAACTCACTCCAGTATCTTGCCTGGAAAATCCCATTGACAGAGGAGCCTGGTGGGCTATAGTCCATGGGGTCACAAGATTCAGACATGTCTGAAACGACCTAATACACACACAGTTAGATGCTTTGCTATCTCTTGCTGCTTCTCAGTGCTTAGACAGAAATACCTTCCACTGAGAGTATAGTACTGGTGTTTTGCAAAGGAAAAAGTTTGCAAAGGCAATAATCAGTGTGCACAGGGAGCTCACTGAGGTCCATATGCCAGAAGAAAAGAGTTATGCACTAACCACTTAGCTTAGAGCTAGTGCTCTGCTCACAGAACAAAGAAAGCTGGCAGAGTCCCAAAGGATTTAGAGCCCTGGGTGATCCCAAGAGATGCTGAGGTATGGGTCAAGAAGGAAAATAATCCCCAGATGGCAGCAGATGGTCAGTGACAAGGTCTAAGTGCTGGATTTAGATGCCTCACATAGAGGACCTAGCCTTGACATTGAGTACTAGAGAGTTCTATTTCCAGAGGCAGGCATGGCCAATGCAGAGAGGCAACTTCTTCCTCACTTCCATGGGGCTTTAGAATTTTTAAAGTGCTTTCACACTTTTTATTTCATTTGTCACTCTACAGTCCTGTTTCACAGTTGAAAAATGGATTGCCTGAGGTTTGACTAGTTTGACTCATTTGAGTAATAATAGCAAAACCTAACTTAACTGATAATTTTGATTTTGAGTTCAGGGCTTTCTGCATTACATTAAGCTCCCTTCTACCTCTTACAAGATAGTTCTAAGTAGTTCTACTTCATTCCATGCCATTAACCTCCTTAAAGTCAAAGTGGTGGCTTGGTATGGATTTCTGCTCGTCCCACAGATCCTCTTTCTCTGCCAGGAAACAGACAAGACCTGGTGGACCAGATGAAGAAAGCATTCCTGACCTTGTCCGTCTTGCTGTTTCATCTGTATCTTTTTCTTCCCATGAACCCTCACAGGTCCTAGAGTGATGAAGGATACTAGGATAGATGGCTCAGTATTTGAGCTCATGAACTGCTGGTTTCTTTTGCTGTTTCCTTCTTTGGTTAAAACCCTCCAATTGTTCCTATGTGAAAAGGCATTGTAACATCATAAATCATAACACCATAAATAAGAGTCTAGGTTTCAGAGTCAGGTGTTAAATAAACTTAGCGTTGTTAATTATTAACCCACCTTTGCTCTCTGAACTTCTACTTACTCATCTATAAGTAGAAATTAAAAATAACTATTTTAGTCTTGTGAGAAGTAAGGTAAAATATATTGTGTCCAGTATAGCGCGAAATACTTTGTATTATATTAGTTAGGTGTTATTATTGACTACTTAATAATAGTCCAGACACTTTAGGAAGGTTCAGGGTTTCTCACAGCATAACCCCACTGCCCCCCTTACATTCCAGTACCCTGTCCAGTCCCCTGACACAAGAGATTCCTTAAAATCCCATTGCTGTTCCCTCCTGGGCTCAGGGGAGGGCGGAGGACCATTCCACTTAAAAGACGGAGGGGCTCTTCAGAACCCAGTGTCCTGGCTCTCTCCCCCACCCCCAAGCACCCTCCTATGAAAGAAGAGTCAGTTCCTAGCAGAAATCAATTTAAGTCTTTTGAGAAAGTATGTTGCAGGGGGTGGGGGGTGGGGCGGTGAAGCTGGAAAGCAAGATTATGGTGAATGATGAGTGATTACACATGGAAAATCTGGAGGGCAGATTTTCCAGTTGAGCTGGAAAATTCTTATCTTTTACTGATGAGACAAGAGAGAAATGTGGCAGTTATTTTCTGGAGAGCAGCCAGGAACTTAACAAATAAGTAGGAAATATAGTAAATGGGGAAATGGGGAGCCCAACTGAGCCCCTATTAGCGTGGAGCCAGTACATCCTCACATATGAAATTATCCTCACGTTAGAGTCAATTTTAAAACTGAGAAGATTTCGCTAATTAGCTAGGCAGTGTCGAAAAAAATTCTGATTATACATCTAGTAGCAAAGACTAGCAAAGTGTTATCAAATGATTATATTTAGATCTGTAAAAAGCTCATGAATTTTTTTCTAAAACAATGTGCCTCAGTTGAAGTGCTTGAAGAGGTTGTCCTCTTAGTTTGATAAAGCCTTCCTTTGCAATCTTGCTGAGTTGGATAATGGCTTAAATGACTTCTATGCAAGGATTTGGGAGAGGCAGTTTGGCCTGGCTCTCGTGTAAATTGATGATATATTTTAATTAATGGGGGCTACATTGTTGATTGACACTTTTCCTGACTCTGTGGCTTCATTGGCAAGTATTCCTTCCATTTCAGTGAAAATTTTCAAACTGTACTGAAATGTATCTTAACAAAACTGAGAATGCAAGCGTGCTTTTCCACAGCCACTCAAGAGCATAGCTTTCAGGTGGCTGCTCTGCAGTGAGAGACCTGTGTGAAAGATGTGCAGAGCAATGGCTAAATCTGCATTTTACTTTTGGCCTGTGTCTAATTACTAGCCCTGGCTCCACTTTGTGGGAGTCAGAATGGGACAAATAGCCCTCCAGCCAGGACTTGGGCGGTCACGGTCAGCTGTCCAGATCAGAGTGCACCGTCGAAGAATTCCACTTCCCTAAACAAGGGACACACAAGCACACTGGTCAGAGATCACCTTTGTTCCATAGCACAATATTTTACTAAGATCTTGGGATAGTATTAATTGTAGACAGCAAATTCTGCCCTTTATCTGAAAAACAAAAATTATTGAACCTTCCTTCATACAATGGGTATCTGTGAGAATGAACCCATTTGGGTTCTATTGGACCTCAAGTTCTTGGGGTTAAAGTCCTGAGCTAAGAGGAAGAAGAAAGCCTAGACCACCTGCCCATCCATTGATCCCACTCTTCTCTCACTTCAGGGCGTGGGAGATTCTCCTTTAGCTTCTCAAGATGCATGTGGCCTAGGAAAGAGATGGTGACCCAGATGGTAGTTTTGGTAGAATTGTCAATCAAATGACTCTGTTTTTCTCACAGAATTTAGCTTGCAGTTTTAGCTTCATTTGCTTGCTTGCTTATTTGAGACCTGTCTTCTCTCCTAGATTAGGTGAGCTCCAAGAGGGTAGGGACCTCATTTGTTTTGTTCACAACCGTGTAGCCAGTACTTAGGATAGTGCCAGACATTTATCAAAGACTCCATCAGTGCTGTCGAATGAATGGATTAGAGGTATATTTGGCTGACCTACCCTGTGTCCAGTCTCATGCATGAAAATACACTGTTACAACTCAGGAGAAGACATTACCTCTGTCTTCCGAGAATTTGGAGATTATCACGTGAGAGATTTAAGGTTTATAAGGCCTTAAAATAAGGGATTTAATTCTCAAACAACCATTCATTTGACATTTACAGTGAAAAGTAATATACTTTCCAATATGGGGCCATTCCCTGAATAAAATCGTCACTAGAAGTCTTTGCTTGTGGCATATGGTGGTGTAAAACAGGTTTATGGTACATAAAAAAATTAAAGGAAGAAAAAGTACCCTTCACAGCAGACTGTCAACCAAGAAGCGAAGGGTGAATTCTAGGCACTTCTCCATAGCAGCAGGCCTGTTCACCCATGGCCCTGGGGCTCACTCACTGAGATCTTATGCAAGGCACATCTTCCCCAGGCTGCAGTTTTGTTTGCAGTTAAGAGGATTTCAGGGATCTCTTCCAGCTCTAGAATTTGGTGAGCCATTTGACAGAGCCTGGAATGGAAATCTGCTGGTGCAGAAGCTAGTGGTGCAGAGCGACAGCTCTGAGCGTCAGGCAGACTTGGGTTCAAGTCCCAGCCCATCCTGCCAGTGCCGAGCACTCGACCCCTCAGCATCTCATCTGTGAAACAGAGACGATAATACCTTTGTGCTAAAGTGACTAGGATGCCCAAATAAAGAGCTGCACTGAAAGTGCTTAACACTGAGTCTGGCCAAGAATAAATATTAGTCCTCATATCTCATGTTTTATATTCATGCTCTCCATCTTTATTTGTGTCACTGTTAAACCCCACTGCTAGAGCAGGGGTGATTTGTCTTCCAGCTGCACAGTAAATAGCTGACAAAGGACAGGTGGTCATTTAATTTATCAAAAGGCATCTCTTTGTGTGACATCAGGACCTTGATAGACAGTGCCTTCCCCTGTAATTCAAGCTGGATTTGTGATGTGGCCCTTCTGTGCTTTTGAGAGATGTCAGAGTAGCCCTCTCCTGGATATTGCGTGTCCCTCTCCAAATGAAATCCTTCATAAATATAAATATGCCACAATGCTTTGAAACACCTTTCCCAACACATAGTTTCTGGGTCAGAGTAGGCATTTTTCCTCTAGTCTGATATCTTATACATTCACTGGAAACAGTTTGACTGAAGACTGCTAAGGAAGAGGACATGAAAGCCTACATGTAGAAAACTTGTCCAGCAGGGCTCCATGAAATAATGTTCAACTTGGGGAATGCCATCAGGTTAGAGGCAGCATCCCCAATGCCTGCAGAGGGCCTTGGCCTTTCCAGGGTAGAGAGGTGGGTATGGAGCCATGGTGAGCTGGCCCTTCCTTTCACAAAGCGTGCGGACTCTGCAAGTGCCAAGGCTGTAAGCGGGATCACCTGGGTCTGGACTTCTCCAATTTCCCATCACCCTAAATTCTCCTTTCTCCCTAAAGTTTACTGACTGTCTGTCTCCCTTCTCTCCATTCCCTTCCCCTCTTTTTTTTTTTTTTTTTTGACTGCTTTCTGCTTGGATCCTCCATAGGAATGCTTTGGGGTAAATATTTTTTTCTTCAGTTTTCTTTGAAGGGAGTGGGGTGGAGGAGGGAGAATGTGTGATTGGGAGGTAAGGAGCTGACTCACTGAGAAAGCAGTGGTGAGTTTATGTGAGTGGTGTGTTCTCACTGACATCTAAGAAAACCAAAACTAGGAGTCACCAAGCTTTCCTGGAAAATGATCATTCTTACTGGTTTGGATGTGTATTTGGGCTTTTATGGTGCCTTCTTAGATAGTTTTATTGACCAACCTTTATCAAACAGACAAAACCCATGGATGCAAAAGGCCATTGATATCAATGTGATACTTTTGGGTTATCTACATTCAGATCTACAGTTGAGTAAAAGTGACTTAGAGGTCATGGATTATAACCATTTAAGAGGGTCTCAAAATATACATTCTAGCCAGTCAGTATTCCATTAAATGTCTTCCTACCTTGCCTTGTATGAGAGAATAGATGGCCTTGGGTCTTCCTGTTCGGGAGGACGGGTATGGCAGGGAAGACAGGGTGGGAAACAGGTAGAAGCCTTGAAGTCTCCATCTGATGTTCTAGATGGATCCCATCTCCTGATTGTCGGTGTCATGGTAATCTGGGCCAGTGTGAGGGAAGAACCAGAGCCTGAGCTCACTATTCAGAGTCTCATTTCCTACCATCTGTGTGTTTTACAAATTGCACTTGTTTGACTTGAATGCAGAGATCTCAGGGGATGAGTGGGGTGGAGAGAGAAATGCAGGTTGACTTATTCATTTCCTTCCTAAAAATAGATGTATTTTGTCTACTAGGAGCAAACATTTTTGAGAGGCTGAAGGGGGAGGGTCATTAGCTGTAAGGCAAGGATAAAGGTGGGCGGGGGCTGCAGTTTGGCCCTCCCCCAACTGTAGGCTGTCCACAGTTTGTGCTGGATGCAGAGGGCTTGAAATGGGAAGGACTGCGGGAAGAGCCAGCTGCACAGAGATAATGGGGGTGTGAGCCAAGGTCCTGGCTGGAAGCCTGCATGACATGCTGTCTCTGGAGAAGGCAGCCTAGCTCAGCAAGGGCATCATGTCCCTGCCAGCCCTCCTCACCCTGCTCTCCCTGGAACTGTGCAGAGGTGACCAACCTATAAACCAAAAGAAAGGACTAGGCTGAGTCTTCTGATAAGACTTGCTCTCAACTGGGGCTCCCTATTCAATTCAACAAATATTAGGTTGTCCAAAAAAAAAGTTTGTTTGGGTGTTTCTGTTAAGATGTCATGGAAAAACCCAAATGAACTTTCTGGCCAACCCAATGTTATTAGAGAGCCTTCTGCTGAAGTCTCCCTAGGCTGGGCATGGTGCCCATCCACAGTGGGCTATGGCCCTGTCCCTTAGTCCGTGTATCATCCATTTCCATTTGGCCAGTGTGGTCATGAGCAGCGTGGCTCTGGCTGTTGGGAGGGGGAGAAGCATTGATTAACATATGTGCATGGGTGCCTCTGTGGTGTCCCCGTGTCTCCTTCTGCATGCATATACATGGGTATGTGAGTGTACATGCATGCATGTGAGTGTGTACACCCTGGGGAGCAATTGGGAAGTTTTCCCGGAGCATGTTTCTTGGGGGTCTCCCTGAAGGAGTCTACTCTGACCCAGTCTCTAGCCTCTTGACCGCCTCTCTCCCCCTTCCCCCTGCTTTGTTAATGCAGTAGTGTGACCATCTCTTTAACTCTCCCCTGTCCTGGGATTCCCTGGGGCTTCTCTGCAGAACCAACAAGGGCCGGGATATCAAGACCATCAAGTCTCTGAGGGTTCTCCGTGTCCTGAGGCCGCTGAAGACCATCAAGCGCCTGCCCAAGCTCAAGGTGATGTTCGCCAGTTTCTTCCCTTCAGCTCCCCTTTGTCCATTTTTCCTCTCTAGCCACCGTTGGCCTGCTTTGGGAGAATTATTTCTGGAAATACTCCTGTTGCTCACATGAGGAATAGGATTCTTTTGTCTGCTAAAACTAAGGGTCTTAGTCTCAAAGGAAAATAACCAATGTCCCAAGAACTCTCCAAGGAGGCTTTCACCCCTTGACTCCAAATCTAGGAGATATTTTCTACCCACTCTGGCAAGTCATAGGAAGAACCTTGTGTGGCTTTGTCCTGGGGCCTCCCGTGTGGTTAAGGTGGGTCAGATACCAGAATGGAAGCAACAAGAGCCCTGGGTGTCATGGTCTGTGTACTTGGTCAGACAAAGTAACCTGGGATGGTTTCTTTCCTCGTGATTCTAGAGAAACAAGGGACCTTCTAGCCTTGGCGCTTCATATTTTTGAGGCATGAATAGGTCAATAACTTGCCCAAGGACAGAGTCATTTTCAGAACCAGCAGAGAAGAAATGGGGAAGTGAGCTTCCGCAGCTGCGTTCTCCCTATTGTCAAGACTTGTGTCTGCATAGTTCTAAGTCTGGCTTCCCCTGCCCCCGGGCCTGATGGCCCACCCTGCGCTCCTTCCCTGAGGCTTCCTGCCCTCAGGTTGCTGACATGTGGAACCTGCCTCTCCCACACACATCCGCTGCTGTTAAGGAAGCGGAAGCCTCATGGGATAGAAGTTCTTCCTCCCTGTATTCCTGCGAATGAGAGCCAGTCACCACTGGGCAGGGAACTGGGGACCCCCATGCTCCCCATTCCTCTGTCCCACTGAGTTTACATCACCTCTAATATTCCCCACCCATCCTCCACCAGCACTACCCCAGCTGCTTCCCTTTCAGCCCTCTGGCTCTGCAGGGGGAATGGTAAGCCAACCAGGTTTATCGGAGGCTTAGGATCACAGGAAAGTCTCTTTTGAAAGACCCCTAACTGGCTGAGACACAGCTTCCTCTCAGAGCCCGGGACCCTGGCCACTTGTATGGGTTCCCGAGGAGAGAGGCTCATGCCTTGCAGGAAGTGTCCTCACCACCTGCTCCCCTCCTCCACTGCCCGGCCTCCCCTCCCGGATGAGGTGCCTCCCATGGTGATGGGCCCAGCACAGGGCTTGGCCTGGCTCAGCGCCCGTGAACATTCATTCCTTTCTGCCTCACCCCCAGCAAAATGTGGCCAGGAGCCCTGGGGTCTGACAACCACTGTCATTAGCCGTAGCCCAGGTCCACTGGTTTCATCTCCTCTGAGCTATGCTGTGGCCCAGAGAAGAGCTCAGATGAGCGGATGGTGTTACTCACCAGGCTGGAGAAGGCGCCCCCAACCTTAGCTAATTCCAATTAATTAGGAAGGACTGGCTCCTCGCTCTGCAGTTCCATAACCTGAGGGAAATGTAGGTGGATCTGATAATTCCGTGAGTCTGCGTGTCGCTCCCATTCCCTGCAGTGCTGAACTAATTAAACCAGCAGTGTTCACCCAGCACTGTGAAGAGGCACCCGCTCAAACGCAGGGCCACTGTGGGGCTAGACTCGCCAGTGTGCCACACCTACAGACCGAGAAAACCACCCCAAAATGGTGTGAAATGCGTTGAATTCCCATGTAGCTCTTCATGGAGTAGGGCCTAGAAGGGATTCTCCAGAGGGAGATTCAGAGCCTTGGACTGAAGTGCAAGTTTCTGGTTCTGGCCTTCAGTCCTCCTGTCTCTAAGAGGGCATCTCTCACCCCTTCCCACATCACCTGTTGAATCTTTAAACCCAGCACAGTTAGCTTTTAAACTAGAGAACCTTTATCTGAAGTGTGGAATGCAGTTGGGGGTAAATGTATGAACTTATTACAGAATATCATTAAAATGAACAAAGACGAGGGTTTATCACTCCCCGCTCCATTTAGAAAGGCAAAGGGAAAACAATACATATTCAATATACAAATCAAATCTAAGAATGTGCCCCAAATAAGTGAGGTGTATAGATAAGCTATTTAATGTATTGCAGAAAAGGGATCCTTGAAATTATTTAGCCTATTGAATGACTAAAACGGGCTAAATGATTTCGAGGATCCCTTTTCTGCAATACATTTCTGTTTCACACTAAGTGAAGTACACGTAATGGAATCCCACAGAGGACTCCCTCCACTGCCTGCTGCCATCTGGTCTCTTCTGCTTCGGGTTTCCTTTCAGATTCAGAGCGTGTGTTCCCCTCCCAAGTGGCAGGCTGCTGTAGCCATGACCAGGTTGGAGGCCAGGTCTGAATCCTGTGAGTGTCGCTTCTTAGTAGGGTGGTATCTTCTGGGGCACCTTCTCCGAGCGCCAGGTGCTGGTTATGTGGGCCCCGTTCAGCTGCAGGCAGGTGCACAGGCCATGCCAGGGGCTCACACGCCAGGGCTCTTCTCCTGTTCTCAGGCTGTCTTCGACTGTGTGGTCACCTCCTTGAAAAACGTCTTCAACATACTCATTGTCTACAAGCTCTTCATGTTCATCTTTGCTGTCATCGCAGTTCAGCTTTTCAAGGGCAAGTTCTTCTACTGCACGGACAGTTCCAAGGACACAGAGAAGGAGTGCATGTAAGTGCCGCCAGCACGTACCACTCACTTTCTGCTGAGGTGTGTTTTGATCAGGTCCACTCCTCCCTTTATAGATAGGTCATTTCTTTCTCTCTTACATAAATCCATTGCACTTTGGGGGGAAACAAAAGTCAAAATATGAAGTTGCTGCATTTTGACTGAGTACGTCTCTTGTGTCAGGCATGGACGTTTCACATCAGGTTTAAATTTTAAATCTTTCTCATGACCTTCTGAGATGGGTCTTCTTTGCACATTCTAGATGTGGAAGCTGAAGCACAGAAAGTTTAAGTTGCCCAAGATTACCCAGCAACTGGGCTTTTCTTGTGGCTTAACTGGTAAAGAATCCACCTGCAGTGCAGGAGACCTGGGTTCGAGCCCTGGATTGAGAAGATCCCCTGGAGAAGGGAAAGGCTACCCACTCTAGTATTCTGACCTGGAGAGTTCCATGGATTATATAGTCCATGGGGTCGCAAAGCGTCAGACATGACTGAGCGGCTTTCACTTTCACCCAGCAACTAGTGAAAGGATTAAGATTTAATCTTTCATGTCTATTGGACACGAAATCTCATTTTTGTTTCATGATAATATGCTGTCATAATAAAATCCCTCCTTCCTTGCATTTGAATGCCAATAATTCAATAATTACTAGGGTACATTGTTGTAGTCCCTAGAATTTCTTTGCTCTTCTGTGAGCTATGGTGACAAGGTTCTGGTTCATTTCTGCTCTGGTTTTAGAGGCAACTATGTAGATCATGAGAAGAACAAGATGGAGGTGAAAGGCCGAGAGTGGAAGCGCCACGAATTCCATTATGACAACATCATCTGGGCCCTGCTGACCCTCTTCACTGTCTCCACAGGGGAAGGATGGCCTCAGTGAGCAATGGGTTTGACTTGGCGTGCTTTTCTGTAAGCTGGGCTGGGACCATATGTTTGCTTTGAGAAGCTGATTTAAGATGAACAAGGCTAACCCTTGGGTGTTATACCAAGGAAGGTAAGTAGTTATGAGTAGGTGAGACAGGCAGGAGAGAGGAAGAATGAAAATCCCCCAGACAGGAATCAGGCGGGATCTGATGAAGTCAGGGAAATATCTGGTGCACTTCATGTTTTAGCTGATTATCGAGGAGTTGAGTGGAGCCATCTGACTCTTACAGAACAAATCAACTTTGAACAGCTCTCCACACCTTAGGAGAGTCCCTGAAGACTGTTTTAGACACATTTATCATCCAGGCTGACCCTGAACATGAGAGAGGCTGAGGGTTAAGGATGAGCTGGCAGAACCCAGGGGCACTTTCTGTGATCATACCTTATATGGCAAAAGTAACAATGCAGTTTTTTTACGCTGCTCATGGTGCTAGTGGTAAAGAACCCACCTGCCAGTGCAGGAGACGTAAGAGATGCTAGTTTGATCCCTGGGTCGGGAAGATCTCCTAGAGAAGGAAATGGCAACCCACTCCAGTATTCTTGCCTGGAGAATCCCATGGACAAAGGAGCCTGGCAGGCTACAGTCCATAGGGTTGCAAAGAGTCAAACATGACTGAAGTGACTTAGCACATAGCTGCAGGCTGATTTTTTTCAGAGATTTGGCAATAACCAAGACACCACTTTTTGGTGGCAGCATACTCTGTTGGCAGTAAAATGCCAAAGGGGAATTGCCGAGTCTTGCTATTTCATAACAACCTCAACTATAAAATAATGTCACTCTGGTGCTTAGGAGTTGGATCCGTGACGGCACAGGGGCCAGAAATAGCAGTGGCTTGGGGATCACCAGATCACCACCAACTTGGTTTTGGAGCCCCAAATTCATGGAAAATCCATGAAGTTTAAAGAGTCAAATAAGAAAATGCAGGGGGCTTCCCTGGTGATCCAGTGGCTAAGAGTTTTCCTTCCAATGCTGCATGAGTGGGCTCAGTCCCTGGTTGGGGAATTAAGAACCCACAAGTGTAGTGGGCAAAAAGCCAAAACATAAAACAGAAGCAGTTTTGTCACGAATTCAATGAAGACTTTAAAAACGGTCCATATCCAAAAAAAAAAAAAAATCTTTTATATATAAGAGGGGGCATGTCAGCCAATGAAGCCCTGAGTCAGAGCACCTGCCAAGACCACCTCCACCAGGCCTGCCTCCTCTTTCTGTCCCCAGGGTCTTGCAGCACTCGGTCGATGTGACAGAGGAAGACCGAGGCCCGAGCCGCAGCAACCGGATGGAGATGTCCATCTTCTACGTGGTCTACTTTGTGGTGTTCCCTTTCTTCTTTGTCAACATCTTTGTGGCTCTCATCATCATCACCTTCCAGGAGCAAGGGGACAAGATGATGGAAGAGTGCAGCCTGGAGAAGAATGAGGTGAAGCAAGGGGGTCTGGAGCGTGGGGCAGCGGGGGCTCCAGAAAGGACTGTCAGACCAGCAGCGTTAGGAGGAAAACAGAATGTTCTCCACTCTCTTATGAATTAGAGAATTGGGGGAAAATGTTTCAGTTGGTCATCAAATAAACATCTTGGGAGCATCTGCTGTGTTTAAAGCCTAAGAATAAAGCATAGGTGTGGGCTTCCCTGGTGGCTAGATGGTAAAGAACCTGAGTTCAATCCCTCAGTTGGGAAGATCCCCTGGAGGAGGGCATGGAACTCACGCCAGTATTCTTGCCTGGAGAATCCCATGGACAGGGGAGCCTGGCGGGCTGTAGTCCATGGGGTTGCAAAGAGATGACTGAGTGACTAACAGTTTCACTTTCATGAGACATAGTGACCTGGAAGGGAGCTGTTTAAGATGCGGTCCTTACTTTTATGCAGCACGTAGTCTAGAGGTTGGGGGTGAAAGACGTGTGCTAACATTATAACATTAAGACATCCGCTTTCCTGGCAGTGCCCCTCAATGGTGTGTATTTGCTGGAAGGGTAGGGAACAAGTCTTACTTGTTACTGCTTTTTTGTAGTAACAAGTGTGGTCCTGGCACATTGTCGAGTTCATTGTTTTTATCCTGGAACTGCACTACAAATCGTTAAGAGTCTATAAGACAAATGCAAAGAAAGTCCTGTGGGAATGCACAGGGAGATAGATTTTTACTTCTGACTGCAGGCACCAGGTACGGCTTCCTGCCTAGTCATCTCAGCCATGTGCTGTGTAAGAGACCACTATTATCAATGAAAACATTAAGTATGGGACTTACTGTATGACAGCAAGTATTAAGTCCTTACTGTATGACATCCCACCTGTAGCTTTGTCCAGATAATTTCTTTTGCTACTTTCACCTCTGCTTGTCCAGTCCTAGCCTCTTCTACACTGTCCTCTTCTCCTAAGCATCTAACAGAGAGCCTCCTGGGGTGAGGGTGCGAGGTTTGGGGGCTCTGAGGCCTGGCTAACCAGTGTGACCCTCCTGCAGAGGGCGTGCATCGACTTCGCCATCAGTGCCAAGCCGCTCACCCGCTACATGCCCCAGAACAGGCACACCTTCCAGTACCGTGTCTGGCACTTTGTGGTGTCTCCATCCTTTGAGTACACCATCATGGCCATGATCGCCCTGAACACTGTTGTGCTGATGATGAAGGTGAGAGGGCGGTGGCTGGGAGGCGCTGGGGTGCGCTGAGCCTCGGTGACTGCACCCTCACAGGGCCCTTGTGTGTGCCCACGACACTGAGAAAACGCTCCAGGAGGGCGAGGGGGGAGGGAGGCAGGACGAATGGGACTTGGTGTTAAATGGGAACAGAGTTTCCATTTAGGAAGGTGGAAAATTTGGAAGATGGTAATGGTGAGCTTTGTACAACAGTGTGAATGTGCTTAGTGCCACTGACCTTTACAGTTAAATATGGCTAAGGTAGTGTGCTTTGTATGATGTGACTTTTGCCACAGTAAAAAACCTTTTTAAAAATTCAAGATTGGAAACTCTCTGGCAGTCCAGTGGTTCGGACACCTCACTTCTATTGCAGGGGGCACAGGTTCAATCCCTGCTCGGGGAACTGGGATGCCACAAACTATGTGCCATGGCAAAAAAAAAAAACAAACAAAAAACGGCTTACCAGTCTGTTGCCTCCTTACCTACTTTCCCATCGTGGAATCTCTCTTTGATCTTGTCTCCATCAGCAACCCAGCCTCTAGGTCCTTGGGGTAAAATGCAGTGAAATAACATAGCAGCAGTCGTGGAACTCTGAAAGCAAAGGTTGGTGATGGCAGTCAGATGCAGATGAGGGTGGAAATGTCAGGAGTGGGTGATTGTGGAGTGCTACGAGTCAGGAGAGGCTTGATATTATTTAATACTAAATGGTAAAGTCATTAACTCTCGGAAATGCTTCTGCCCTCCTCTCCTTCGGTTTTAGGAAGACTGGCCATTTTGCTAACAAGATTTGTGTTCCTCTCTGTTTTGTTTTGCCACGTAGGATGTGTACGTCTCCTCTCTGGCCCTAGATGACCGTCTTTCCTTCTACATCATGCACCAGAATGTCCCCCTAGGGCAGGGATGCCAGATGGCCAGCCTGTGTGACCTGGATATGCCTCTCACCTTTCCTGTTTTCTCTTCCTGGCAGTACTACTCTGCTCCCTGTACCTATGAGCTGGCCCTGAAGTACCTAAATATTGCCTTCACCATGGTGTTTTCCCTGGAATGTGTCCTGAAGATCATTGCATTTGGCTTCTTGGTATGTCGTGGGATTTATCCTGGCGTCATGCTCGTCTTCCCTTCTCTTTGGGTCCGCATTCCCAGCCTCTGTTGGAAGGGAGGGCTGGTCACTGCTATTCCGGAAATGGTTCACACACCCACCCACCTAATTGTAAATTTGTTTGGACTGCTCAATAAACGGTCATAGAGACAAGATGCTCTGTGTGTGGGGGGATGTTAGGAGAAAGGGCAAAGGGAAGCAGAGCCCTCATAATGACCTCAGCTCTGTTCCTCTCAAATTCTATCAGTGGTCAAGGGGCCACCAATATTGGGTCTTACTGGAACTTAATAAGATTTACCTGTTGAGAAGGAGCCAAGCAAGGACTGGACTAGTAAACCCGAGTGCTTATTTACTGATGGAAGGTTTACACTCTTATAACTCAAATGGGAAGATATCTGTCCCTCTTAGCCCCCAACATAGAAAATAATAGATTTTATTAATACCTAATTGTCCTCCTCCCTTTAGTTATGTGAAGAGTAACTTTTGCCAACAAAAATAGATGTTTAGTACTAAAACTTACAAAGACTAGTGACCTTTAAAGTGTCTGTATGTGAGAGAGAGAGAGGTGGGCGTTCTGGAATAGGTTTGGGGAGCATTGGGATGAGTTTTTCTGGCATGAGTCTTCCTTTTACTTTTTTTTCAACTGCTAATTATAGTTTTGGCAGATTCTCACATCTGCCATCAAGCGTGTTAAGCAAACCTGGCCCTTTGCTTCAGTGTCCTATAAACAAAACAGTTCTCTCTGCCACCCCGCCCCCCACCCTTGGCTCAGTGTTTACAGTAAGATCAGTGGGATACAGATAAACCCACCTGACAGCTGTTTCACACTTATTTTGTGTGTGAGCTACCATTTCAAATTATGTGTGTATATGGCCTTCCCTGAAAGAAGAGAAACTCCGCTTATTATCTGGATGTGGATTTGACGGCTGGCAGCTTGAGCAGGGACTCGGACCTCAACGTGGTGGTTTGTGAGTGTTGACGGTGGGGGTTGCTTCTGGCTTCCCAGTGGTTCTTTGCAAAGTCATTGATTTGATGGTGTAGGGAGGAGAGTTGAAGGGAACCCATGGCAGGTGGCTGTATTGTTGGTCGTTGGACTCCCTTTTGAGTCTTAGAGAAATCAAAAAGTAGACTACCAGCCACAAAGACGCCTTTATAATACAGTCTAGCCCTGGGCAGGGGGGGCAAGGGGCGGGGGAAGCTTATACAACAACAGGAAGTTTTCCTCCGCATCTTGATTTACTTGCAGGTTGGATTGATACTGTCTGTGCTTAAGCCCCCAATTATGTGTCAAATTATAGGGCATACTGAATACCTACTTATAAGCTTAACTAGGTGATTCAGCCCCAAAGCCTGCCTCCTTCCCACCCTACCCTCATATTTTCATTCAAGGTCTAGAAGCATTCTGAACACTATAAAAGGCACCACTAGCCCCAAATAAGTCTTTTCATTGATATGGTACTGTAGGTTTTCAGAATTCCCTAATAAATACTGTTTTGTCAGATCTTCACAATGACCCTGAAATAGGCATGGCAGAAACTCTCCTTGTTGTTGTTGTTATTTTAAATGAGGAAATTGAAGTTCAGAAAAATTATGTTGCTTTTCGAAGGTTACAGACTAAAAGGCATTAGAATTGGATAGTGGAATGGGAATAAAAAAGGAAGGAAAAAGAAGAAAGAAAGGAAGAGAATTAAAATACATTGGTTGTCTGGAAAAAGAAAAGCGAAAGTGTTATTTGCTCAGTCATGTTCGACTTTTTGTGACCCCATGGACTGTAGCCCACCAGGCTCCTCTGTCCATGNTTAGTGCCACTGACCTTTACAGTTAAATATGGCTAAGGTAGTGTGCTTTGTATGATGTGACTTTTGCCACAGTAAAAAACCTTTTTAAAAATTCAAGATTGGAAACTCTCTGGCAGTCCAGTGGTTCGGACACCTCACTTCTATTGCAGGGGGCACAGGTTCAATCCCTGCTCGGGGAACTGGGATGCCACAAACTATGTGCCATGGCAAAAAAAAAAACAAACAAAAAACGGCTTACCAGTCTGTTGCCTCCTTACCTACTTTCCCATCGTGGAATCTCTCTTTGATCTTGTCTCCATCAGCAACCCAGCCTCTAGGTCCTTGGGGTAAAATGCAGTGAAATAACATAGCAGCAGTCGTGGAACTCTGAAAGCAAAGGTTGGTGATGGCAGTCAGATGCAGATGAGGGTGGAAATGTCAGGAGTGGGTGATTGTGGAGTGCTACGAGTCAGGAGAGGCTTGATATTATTTAATACTAAATGGTAAAGTCATTAACTCTCGGAAATGCTTCTGCCCTCCTCTCCTTCGGTTTTAGGAAGACTGGCCATTTTGCTAACAAGATTTGTGTTCCTCTCTGTTTTGTTTTGCCACGTAGGATGTGTACGTCTCCTCTCTGGCCCTAGATGACCGTCTTTCCTTCTACATCATGCACCAGAATGTCCCCCTAGGGCAGGGATGCCAGATGGCCAGCCTGTGTGACCTGGATATGCCTCTCACCTTTCCTGTTTTCTCTTCCTGGCAGTACTACTCTGCTCCCTGTACCTATGAGCTGGCCCTGAAGTACCTAAATATTGCCTTCACCATGGTGTTTTCCCTGGAATGTGTCCTGAAGATCATTGCATTTGGCTTCTTGGTATGTCGTGGGATTTATCCTGGCGTCATGCTCGTCTTCCCTTCTCTTTGGGTCCGCATTCCCAGCCTCTGTTGGAAGGGAGGGCTGGTCACTGCTATTCCGGAAATGGTTCACACACCCACCCACCTAATTGTAAATTTGTTTGGACTGCTCAATAAACGGTCATAGAGACAAGATGCTCTGTGTGTGGGGGGATGTTAGGAGAAAGGGCAAAGGGAAGCAGAGCCCTCATAATGACCTCAGCTCTGTTCCTCTCAAATTCTATCAGTGGTCAAGGGGCCACCAATATTGGGTCTTACTGGAACTTAATAAGATTTACCTGTTGAGAAGGAGCCAAGCAAGGACTGGACTAGTAAACCCGAGTGCTTATTTACTGATGGAAGGTTTACACTCTTATAACTCAAATGGGAAGATATCTGTCCCTCTTAGCCCCCAACATAGAAAATAATAGATTTTATTAATACCTAATTGTCCTCCTCCCTTTAGTTATGTGAAGAGTAACTTTTGCCAACAAAAATAGATGTTTAGTACTAAAACTTACAAAGACTAGTGACCTTTAAAGTGTCTGTATGTGAGAGAGAGAGAGGTGGGCGTTCTGGAATAGGTTTGGGGAGCATTGGGATGAGTTTTTCTGGCATGAGTCTTCCTTTTACTTTTTTTTCAACTGCTAATTATAGTTTTGGCAGATTCTCACATCTGCCATCAAGCGTGTTAAGCAAACCTGGCCCTTTGCTTCAGTGTCCTATAAACAAAACAGTTCTCTCTGCCACCCCGCCCCCCACCCTTGGCTCAGTGTTTACAGTAAGATCAGTGGGATACAGATAAACCCACCTGACAGCTGTTTCACACTTATTTTGTGTGTGAGCTACCATTTCAAATTATGTGTGTATATGGCCTTCCCTGAAAGAAGAGAAACTCCGCTTATTATCTGGATGTGGATTTGACGGCTGGCAGCTTGAGCAGGGACTCGGACCTCAACGTGGTGGTTTGTGAGTGTTGACGGTGGGGGTTGCTTCTGGCTTCCCAGTGGTTCTTTGCAAAGTCATTGATTTGATGGTGTAGGGAGGAGAGTTGAAGGGAACCCATGGCAGGTGGCTGTATTGTTGGTCGTTGGACTCCCTTTTGAGTCTTAGAGAAATCAAAAAGTAGACTACCAGCCACAAAGACGCCTTTATAATACAGTCTAGCCCTGGGCAGGGGGGGCAAGGGGCGGGGGAAGCTTATACAACAACAGGAAGTTTTCCTCCGCATCTTGATTTACTTGCAGGTTGGATTGATACTGTCTGTGCTTAAGCCCCCAATTATGTGTCAAATTATAGGGCATACTGAATACCTACTTATAAGCTTAACTAGGTGATTCAGCCCCAAAGCCTGCCTCCTTCCCACCCTACCCTCATATTTTCATTCAAGGTCTAGAAGCATTCTGAACACTATAAAAGGCACCACTAGCCCCAAATAAGTCTTTTCATTGATATGGTACTGTAGGTTTTCAGAATTCCCTAATAAATACTGTTTTGTCAGATCTTCACAATGACCCTGAAATAGGCATGGCAGAAACTCTCCTTGTTGTTGTTGTTATTTTAAATGAGGAAATTGAAGTTCAGAAAAATTATGTTGCTTTTCGAAGGTTACAGACTAAAAGGCATTAGAATTGGATAGTGGAATGGGAATAAAAAAGGAAGGAAAAAGAAGAAAGAAAGGAAGAGAATTAAAATACATTGGTTGTCTGGAAAAAGAAAAGCGAAAGTGTTATTTGCTCAGTCATGTTCGACTTTTTGTGACCCCATGGACTGTAGCCCACCAGGCTCCTCTGTCCATGGGATTCTCCAAGCAAGAAAACTAGAGTAGATAGCCATTCCCTTCTCCCGAGGACCTTCCTGACCCAGGGATTGAACTCAGGTCCCCTGCATTGCAAGCAGATTCTTTACCATCTGAGCCATCAGGGAAAAAAGCTTTACATATTATTCATTTTATCTTCATAAGAACTCTATTACACTGGGCATTATGGTTTTCTTCTTATATGGATGAGCTGGGACTCAGCAAGATTCAATACTTCACATAAGTTTACTAAAAGGCAGAGCCTGTGTTCAAATCCTGGTCTATCTGGCTTCGGAAGCCCACACTTTGTCCTCCATAATCTCTTAGTCTGTACTATACTCCTCTGCGCTTTACCATGCTGTATTGTAAAGCCTCCTCTACTGGAATCCAAGGCTTCTGTTCCCCAAGACTTAGATTTATATTCTAGCTCATATATGGGGACTATCTAAGAATGCAACGCAGGAGACCCATGTTCAATCCCTGGGTCAGGAAGATCCCCTGGAGAAGGAAATGGCAACCCATTCCAGTATTCTTACCTGGAGAATTCCATGGCCAGAGGAGCCTGGCAGGCTACAGTCCTTGGGGTTACAAGGAATCGGGCATGACTGAGTGACTGTTGTTCACTCACATCTAAGAACTAGGAAGCCCACTCCAGGTTGGAAATAGGAGAGCCCTGAGACTTTATTTTGGGGGGCTCCAAAATCACTGCATATGGTGACTGCAGCCATGAAATTAAAAGATGCTTACTGCTTGGAAGAAAAGTTATGACCAACCTAGATAGTATATTCAAAAGCAGAGACATTACTTTGCCGGCTAAGGTCCTCCTAGTCAAGGCTATGGTTTTTCCTGTGGTCATGTATGGATGTGAGAGTTGGACTGTGAAGAAGGCTGAGCGCCAAAGAATTGATGCTTTTGAACTGTGGTGTTGGAGAAGACTCTTGAGAGTCCCTTGGACTGCAAGGAGATCCAACCAATCCATTCTGAAGGAGATCAACCCTGGGATTTCTTTGGAAGGAATGATGCTAAAGCTGAAACTCCACTACTTTGGCCACCTCATGGGAAGAGTTGACTCATTGGAAAAGACTCTGATGCTGGGAGGGATTGGGGGCAGGAGGAGAAGGGGACGACCGAGGATGAGATGGCTGGATGGCATCACGGACTCGAGGGACGTGAGTCTGAGTGAACTCCGGGAGATGGTGATGAACAGGGAGGCCTGGTGTGCTGCGATTCATGGGGTCGCAAAGAGTCGGACACGACTGAGTGACTGAACTGAACTGAACTGAGATGTGAGGAACTCAGAGACTCAACTTGGCCCCAGTCCTGAAGAAGTAGGCACCCTTAACAGCAGTGAGTTTGTGAGGCTGGATATCTGGTTTATCTACATGCCTGGCAGGTGCCTGTGACTTTTGAATCAGACAGACCTTTCCAAGCCTCAGTTTTCTCATGCATTAAAGGAGGATAACAAGAACTGCCAGGTACAGCCATAGATCCTGTGTGTGTGTCCAATCAGGGTATATTCCTAAGACATCTGGTCCTGAGTAGGTGTTCATATATGTGCCTTCTCTTTCCCCACACCATTTCTCTCTATCATATCTCCCTCCCTGCTCTTCATGCCAGCCCTACCACTCAGTAATTTGTGAAGTGTTTATCACTACCTACTTAGAGCATCCATGGGAGGAATAAATGAACTGAAGGAATGCTGAGCAAGGGTCTGGCACAGAATCTGGCATGTATAGTAAGGATTCTTGAATGCCAGCGCTGGCAGTGGGAGAGGGTATAGTTGCGCAGTCTCAAGGTCACTTACAGGAGCGGCCACCCACGGGCAAGTGGGTGATGTTTTGGAGACCCAGGCATTCTCTCTCTTTTAAGGAGCATAGTCCAAGGTCTGTGTTCACCTGAGCCCTGGAGATGAGCGCAGAGCCCACCTTGCTCTCACATTCCAGAGCTGAACGTTTTCTGGTTGGTGCATTTTCCAGGCCTTTACTCCTTCATCCCCTTTAACCTTCTCATCTCATTACTGCTTCCTTATATTTTATTTATTCACACCTCCTCGAAAGGTGTAACAGAGCCGAGAAAGATGGGAAAGATGATTTCGTTCATCCCATTGCCAATCAGAAGTTGGTTTGAAAAGGTTCAATGAAGTTAGGAAGAGATTTTTGGCACATCTTTGATCTTTAGGCACTTAGTTCATCTCTGTGACTTTTATTGTTAGTTGAAAGTCAGAATGGTGTATTTATAGGGTCCCATGATACTATTTAAATAATTTAGAAGTTGTAGTTATAGAAAACCTTAGACGAATACTGTAAATCATTTTATTGTCATGTAGGTGACAATGATGATCTTTCTTTTCTTGGAGGTCAACATGTTCTAGGCTACAAATCACTTTCTTGCATATTTTTATGTAGTATTACATTAAAAAATCTTATGTGTTCTTTATATAGCTTTTTAGTGACGGCTTCAAAAACAAGGTTTTTCAAATAGTGATGAAACTGCTTCCCAAATAAGAAATTCTCAAATTAGTGAAGGAGAAACCGCATTTTTGGTTAGAAATAGGAAACTAAAGCCAAAGTTAAAATGAACTTGTCTTGGAATTGAGAAGCTTTAATTCCAAGTGAAAGAGTTATATCATGAAAGATATCTTTTCTTTATTTCCCCCCCTTGTTTTCTTTTATTTTTTCCCCCCTAATGCTCATGGCTGAATTCACTTGGCAGAACTATTTCCGAGACACCTGGAATATCTTTGACTTCATCACTGTGATTGGCAGTATAACAGAAATTATTCTGACGGACAGCAAGGTAAATAGCTCTTCGATCTTTCTCTTTAAGCTCGGCCCTGGAGTAGCATTAAAACAATCCTCGGCACAGTCAGTCCATTTTTAACTCCTCAAACCCAATGTGCAGCCCCCTATTCACTTCCTCAGTCCTGAGCTTTCCCCAGAAAATGGGACCAATCGATGGCACTGGATCTCATGGAAGGTGCGGTCCCATTTGCCCGACTCAAATAGGTGAGTGGGATAGAGGGCCCAGGAGAGGCCATGTCACAGTGTTCTGCTAGATTCTTCAGGAGATACCAAGAATCTAGGCACAGGATCCCTGCCCTCAAAGGTGTTAGACCTAAAGCGGTTCCCTGAGATGGTTCATCCCAAACAAAACTTGGAGAGCTTATTACAAAACCATCATGTTCTAGAGGGATTATGAGGTCTGCTCTCTGACGCCCACGTGCAGAGTTAGGATCACCCAGAGAAGACTGGGGAGGCCAGTTTTGCCAACTGTGTTCCAGGCACCCATCTGGGGAATTTCTATACCTTCCTGCCTGGGAACAGAGGGTGGGCCTGGGGAGGCTGAAAGAGATGGTCCTCTCTGGCCCACCAGCTGGAGACGGGGTTAAAAATGAAAGACACCATTCGTGTTCTATTTTATGATCTGAATGAGGGATAAATGCACAAATGCCAGTGCTTAACTTTTCTAAATGACCCGAATGTCACTAATGATATGTTTCCTTCTGGTCCACCAGCTGGTGAACACTAGTGGCTTCAACATGAGCTTTCTGAAGCTCTTCCGAGCAGCCCGCCTCATCAAGCTGCTGCGTCAGGGCTACACCATCCGCATTTTACTGTGGACCTTCGTGCAGTCCTTTAAGGTAAAAGACCTTACCAGCTCCTCCTCTCTGAGGGTTGAGGGGCCCCTGTCACATCAGGCAGAACACAGCATTTTTCCGGGCAACACAGCATTATTCCGCAGGTCCCCTCACCTCTGGGAATGGGTATTTGTCAGAAGCATCAGATAAACACAGCAGTCCTCAGATACAATACAACTCGGCCAGGAGGTGGTTAGCTTATGACTGATTGGTTAGGATCTCATTCTAGAAAGCATCCCAACTTTGAAACTCAGTTATTGTCTCTGTTTACAGAGGCAGGGGGCTTGTCTTATGAGGTGTGTTCCCTCCCAAGTATTCCAGAATGCCCGGAGCAATCCTATCCAGGGGCAGAGCCAGCCACCTGTAGTCACACATATCCTCTGCATTTTCAGAGGTTCATCCATGGCTTTATTTCACCCAACAGTTTTTCCAAAGGACTCCTTGAGTTGTGTTTTATAACAAGATGATTCATACCATTCCCACATATGTCATCATTAGTATGTAATTCCTGAACCATTGAATATATGGCATAATAATGGCCACCTCTGCATCCTGCAAATGAATAGGACATCTGGGCAAGGTTAATATGGTGAGCATCTTTTGAATGACCTCATGGAGTTGTACAGCGGTGTATGTGTAACAAACAAGTTAAAAATTGAAACCCGAGACCCATGTAAATGGCAGAGACTTTCAGTAAAAGAAATTTTCCATATTTAAATATTTGCATGCTGTAGCAAATATAATTAGTTTTTGAAGTTTGGGGAGCTTTGACGCTGTTCAAAAACTTACTATTTTCTTCATAAAGTAGAGTTTTTCAATAAATGTATTTTTAAAATCTGACGAAATTGATTCAAAGGTGAAAAATCAAGAGTTCAATAATTGCCTTCTTTAATTACTTGTACATTTTAGCTATTTGATGTTTGTCTGTACCGGGTCTCCACTGCTGCAGGTGGGCTCTCTCTAGTTGCGGAGAGAAGGGGCTGCTCGCCATTGGGATGCCTGGGCTTCTCGCTGCAGTGTCCCCTCTTGTTGCCAAGCACAGGCTCTAGACACATGGGCTTCAGTACTTGCTGCTCCCAGGCTCTGGAGCTCAGGCTTAGTAATTCTGGTGCGCGGGCTTTGTTGCTCCAAGGCACGTGGAATCATCCTAGACCAGGGCTCGAACCCATGTCCCCTGTTTTGGTAAGTGGATGCTTAACCACCGGACCACCAGGGAGTCCAGTTATTTGTACATTTTACTTCCAAACTGAACTGAAGAGAGCTTGTCAGTGAATTCATGGTTTTTCGTTATTTGAAAGGGACTTCACCCCACACCGCCGTGACTAAATTACTTCTCCATCAAGTTCCTGTGCATCTGAAATGTGAGACCAGTTGTAAGGATGTTCAGGTTCCCACGAGCAACCTTGACATCTTTATTGTATTCATCGTAGTTGTGTGGTGTGATAATTCCCCCAGAGGCCTCACCTCAGTGAAAACTGTTTCTCCAAAACTGAATGACAGAGGAGAAATCAAAAACCCTTAGCAAGAATTTAACCATTTGAGTCTTGAGTGGAGCTGGATTGAGAATGTGAAACACAGGATGCTCTTAAAACCTCTTTGTAGAGGCCTGCCCAACAAGTTACAGTTGTTAGTCTCTTAAGAAACATGTGTCAGCCTGTCATGTTCTCGCGCTCACCAATCCTCTGTGAAAGTGTATACTACTGAGGGCACAGAAAAGCATGTCATAAACTGATGGCCAAATGGCTTATTCCAGTGAATAGAGACGAGTGGAGACAGTTGTACCTGTCTCCAGGTGACACGGTGATGGATGGGTGTTTGCTTTGGGAGCCGCTCTGGGACACAGTGTAGAAGCTGTTTTCTTGAAGTTGGTTTACCAAAGGCTGCCTCTGCACACACAGCACAGAGAGTCACACAGTGTAGACAGCATTGCCCATGTCTCTGCCTCCCCCTGAGCATCACCTCATTTTCCACCACTGACTCCTACTTATTCCGCAGGTCCCCTCACCTCTGGGAATGGGTATTTGTCAGAAGCATCAGATAAACACAGCAGTCCTCAGATACAATACAACTCGGCCAGGAGGTGGTTAGCTTATGACTGATTGGTTAGGATCTCATTCTAGAAAGCATCCCAACTTTGAAACTCAGTTATTGTCTCTGTTTACAGAGGCAGGGGGCTTGTCTTATGAGGTGTGTTCCCTCCCAAGTATTCCAGAATGCCCGGAGCAATCCTATCCAGGGGCAGAGCCAGCCACCTGTAGTCACACATATCCTCTGCATTTTCAGAGGTTCATCCATGGCTTTATTTCACCCAACAGTTTTTCCAAAGGACTCCTTGAGTTGTGTTTTATAACAAGATGATTCATACCATTCCCACATATGTCATCATTAGTATGTAATTCCTGAACCATTGAATATATGGCATAATAATGGCCACCTCTGCATCCTGCAAATGAATAGGACATCTGGGCAAGGTTAATATGGTGAGCATCTTTTGAATGACCTCATGGAGTTGTACAGCGGTGTATGTGTAATAAACAAGTTAAAAATTGAAACCCGAGACCCATAAATGGCAGAGGCTTTCAGTAAAAGAAATTTTCCATATTTAAATATTTGCATGCTGTAGCAAATATAATTAGTTTTTGAAGTTTGGGGAGCTTTGACGCTGTTCAAAAACTTACTATTTTCTTCATAAAATAGAGTTTTTCAATAAATGTATTTTTAAAATCTGACGAAATTGATTCAAAGGTGAAAAATCAAGAGTTCAATAATTGCCTTCTTTAATTACTTGTACATTTTAGCTATTTGATGTTTGTCTGTACCGGGTCTCCACTGCTGCAGGTGGGCTCTCTCTAGTTGCGGAGAGAAGGGGCTGCTCGCCATTGGGATCCCTGGGCTTCTCGCTGCAGTGTCCCCTCTTGTTGCCAAGCACAGGCTCTAGACACATGGGCTTCAGTACTTGCTGCTCCCAGGCTCTGGAGCTCAGGCTTAGTAATTCTGGTGCGCGGGCTTTGTTGCTCCAAGGCACGTGGAATCATCCTAGACCAGGGCTCGAACCCATGTCCCCTGTTTTGGTAAGTGGATGCTTAACCACCGGACCACCAGGGAGTCCAGTTATTTGTACATTTTACTTCCAAACTGAACTGAAGAGAGCTTGTCAGTGAATTCATGGTTTTTCGTTATTTGAAAGGGACTTCACCCCACACCGCCGTGACTAAATTACTTCTCCATCAAGTTCCTGTGCATCTGAAATGTGAGACCAGTTGTAAGGATGTTCAGGTTCCCACGAGCAACCTTGACATCTTTATTGTATTCATCGTAGTTGTGTGGTGTGATAATTCCCCCAGAGGCCTCACCTCAGTGAAAACTGTTTCTCCAAAACTGAATGACAGAGGAGAAATCAAAAACCCTTAGCAAGAATTTAACCATTTGAGTCTTGAGTGGAGCTGGATTGAGAATGTGAAACACAGGATGCTCTTAAAACCTCTTTGTAGAGGCCTGCCCAACAAGTTACAGTTGTTAGTCTCTTAAGAAACATGTGTCAGCCTGTCATGTTCTCGCGCTCACCAATCCTCTGTGAAAGTGTATACTACTGAGGGCACAGAAAAGCATGTCATAAACTGATGGCCAAATGGCTTATTCCAGTGAATAGAGATGAGTGGAGACAGTTGTACCTGTCTGCAGGTGACACGGTGATGGATGGGTGTTTGCTTTGGGAGCCGCTCTGGGACACAGTGTAGAAGCTGTTTTCTTGAAGTTGGTTTACCAAAGGCTGCCTCTGCACACACAGCACAGAGAGTCACACAGTGTAGACAGCATTGCCCATGTCTCTGCCTCCCCCTGAGCATCACCTCATTTTCCACCACTGACTCCTACACAGTGCTTCTCTCTCTTATTTTATTTTTTCTTCCGTAATTTAACGATGACACTCGGCTGTCTTCCGGTTTGCATCTTTTCTGACCGGAAGTGTGTTGTCATTCTTTGTTCGGTGAATGTGCTGTGTCTTTTCTTTCTCCAGGTGTTTTACAATCCTTTTTGAAAAAAAAATGTTTTGTCTGTGCTGCTGCACATGTGGGATCTTAGTTCCCTGACCAGGCATCAAGATCACGCCCCTGTATCGGGAGCGTGGAGTCTTAACCACTGGATCACCAAGGAAGCCTCTGTTTTCCTTATTTTGTGTTGGAATGTATGCCATGACAAGAAGGGAGATCAGGATGGGAGAGAGGTACCAGGGACTAGAGATGATGAGCTGGGGAAGGCAGAGTAAAGGCAGGAAGCAGAACATAGAAGGTGATGGGAAGAGGCCAGAAACCTGCCTCCCTGCTCTCTCCTTTCAGCAGAAGGTGTCTTCACATGCCCCTGGGGGAACGTAGCCACTCCTCACAGACGTTGAGAATCAGCACTGCATGGGAGAAGGGGTTCTCCCACCAACTCCCAATTTCATTTTCACGTCTATTCTTTATTCAAATTGTAAAAAGTCTCCCAGGACTCTTCATTTAGTTAGCACCGTTGAGAAGCTCTGCCTGGCTCGTGCAGTCTGAAAGCCTTCAACTGCCCTCCTGGGAGTCGTGTTGTACACACTTGAGAGAATGAAGACTCAGAGTTGCATGAACTGCCAGGGAGGCTTCCTGGGTGGTGAAAACATGGGGCTTCCATTGTCAACACCAAGATCCCCTAGAATTGTAGTGCCCACCCTAACCCCCAAACCAAACTGCCCTATGTCTTCACCCTCCCCCAGCCACCAGGGGTAGCTCCCTGCCTTCCTTTTCCTCCACTCACCCCTTCACCTCCACCTTTAAAGTGTCATCCCTGAGGGGCAGGTAGCTTGCACAAGATGGAAATTTGTGCCACGTAGCTTCCCAGCAGGGTTTTGTGGTCACTCACACTTTGAAAGGCTTTGTGGAATTCTGCACAAAAAAGACTGAAAGTTCAGCAGGCTTAAACATTGGAAAAAGATGTTTCATCAGAGCTTGAAGGCGCCTTCTAGGAACTGATCAGTGTCTGAGACCCCAGCTGATTCATTCTGCTTCCAGATGCTCCATTAGGAGCCTTGTGTTGAGTGAAGGAGTGGGAAGGGTAATACGGGGATTTGGGAGTCAAAGCTGAATCCTTGCTGTGTAACTGGCATCATAATTGCCCAGGTTATTAATATTCTGCATACAGAGTGGGATGAAGCCCAGACCCAGGAATTTTTCCCAGCTCTCCCTCAGAGACCCGGCCACACACTTTTCTGGGTCTGAGAATATTCTTGGTGGGGAAGGAAGTTACGAACCTCTCTGGGGCCAACATACCTATCAGACGATGTGGACATCTGCAAAAACACGGAACTCCAAAATAGACTATCCCAGGGGATCAGAGAGCCACTGCCCCATGTTTAAGTCAGCATCAGGGAGAGCCTGAGACTTGCACTGCCTGGGGTGCAGTTTGTTGACCCCGCAGTTGCCTGCATTTAAATTCAGGGTCGTGTCTCTGCTTCCTTCCAGGCCCTTCCCTATGTCTGCCTTCTGATCGCCATGCTTTTCTTCATCTACGCCATCATTGGGATGCAGGTGAGTGCGGGCCTTGGGAGCCTGATGGGAGAAAGCTGTGGCCCACGTTGTCTCTGACTTTCTAGCCTGAGCTTGCAGGATTGAAGGTGCTTTAAAGAACCCCTTCTTACCCAGAGGTTGGAGTGTTAGTAGCTCAGTTGTGTCCGACTCTTTGCCACCCCATGGCCTGTAGCCCTCCAGGCTGCTCTGTTCATGGGATCCTCCAGACAAGAATACTGGAGTAGGTTGCCATTTCCTTCTCCAAGGGATCTTCCCAACCCAGGGATTGAACCTGGATCTCCTTCATTGCAGGCACTTTCTTTATCACTAAGCCACCAGGGGAGCCTCTTACCCAGAGGCTCACTCTAATATCTTGTTGCAGTATGACCTTGGGAAGTCACATGTGCAGATCCCCACTCAGGCTGCCCAGGTGGTCAGAGTGGTCTGGTTCAGGGGCTTCATCTGTGGTTGTCAGGTCCTGGCGCTTCCTCACAACCAGGTGGGCTCCACTGAAGATAATGCCATTGTTCTTGGCCAGAGGGCGCCCCCTGAAACTAAGGAGAGGGTGAGGCTCCTGATGGTCCATATCTCAGGAGCCTCCCATATTTGAGCCACACCTAGAAGAAGATCAGGTGGTTGCTCTCTTATAGACAAAGACACAAAATATATGTGAGTTACACCCCAAACAGCTGAGATGGGGAACAACTCAGAACCCCTGGCAGTGTGCCCAGTCCTTGGGAAACCCACGGGCCACATTCCAGCTGATACCTCTCAAAGGACCATGCACCCTGCCAGATGGTTCTCCTGGGTTAGCATGTCCTTTCTGGTTTCAAGATTGAGACGTGGATGCGGTTCCCACCCTGGGTGCTCATGCAGGTAGCTAGAGGCCCACTGAGCAGAAGGGGCCGAAAGATCTTTCAAAAGGCATTGGTCATTTGTGGTGTGTGAACACCTGCCATAAACACCCTGCAGCACATCCCAGCCCTGTCTGGTTGGGTACACAGGCTCTGCTGGGCTTGGAGAGGCCGACTTTCTGACTTGGAGATATGGAGGCTACACCCCGGTGTAAGACCTCAGCCACGTGGCCGTCTCCTGCAGTCAGGCAGTCTGGCTGCCTTTGGACGGCCAGCTGCCTTCTCAGTGGTGGCTGCCACCTGGAGTGACTGCTCACATCCCCCAGACTTGCCATGTCGGCAGCCCTTTCTAGAGCTTATCTGAAATGTCGTCTTTTTGCTCCTCTCTGTTGCCTGCACTTCCTAATTTTGTTCATCTTTTAATCCCATTACTGGAGAGTTTTGTTCTCCAAAAATACAGTAGAATGTCAGGTGTCAGAAAATGTGAGACTTGGTTGAAAAGTAATGAGTTCTTCATGAAGGATATTTCGGTAGAGCTTTAATGATGATGTCAGGGGTGTGTTGCAAGCTGAATCCCAGCTGAAGCTGAAGCTTGTCTTGCTGATTTCTATTAAGTCCTTTGTAACTCTGAAGCATTTGATTCTAAAATTTAAATGTTCTTGAATAGCCAAATGAAACTTGATTAAATTAGGTGTTTTTTTGTTTTTTTGTTTTTTTGTCCACACTTAAGGGGGAAGATCCCCTGGAGAAGGGAATGGCAACCCACTCTGGTATTCCTGCCTGGAGGATTCCATGGATAGAGGAGCCTGGAGGCCCCCAGTCCATGGTCCATGGAGTTGCAAAGAGTTGGACAGGACTGAGCAACTAACATTTTCAAAATAGTTCTTATCCCTTTTCATCTTCAAGCAGAATAAACTAGAATAACACCATCTCTAATACCTGTTAGTGATAGTACTGATAATAATGAATACCGTTTACTATCACTTGAACTCCTAAGTGTTTTAGACACTGTGCTAAATGTATGTGCTTACCTACTCCTGCCTCTCCCTTCCTCTCTTTCTTCCTCTCTCCCCCTCCCTTCTAAAATGTATATATTATACACAAACACATAAATACAGGACACACAAGGTCCATAACTAATGTATTCAGTAATGACGTGAAAATGTTTACAGGTGGGTTTCATTGTTTCCGTTGTTGCTTAGCGTGGTAAGTAACTTGTAACACACTCCAGATCTTAGATGGTAAGTGGGAGAGCTGAGTTTAAATCTCAGGTCTGTCTGCTCCACAGCCCATGTCTGCACCTTCTCTGTGCTGTCTCTCCTCCCACCGACAAAGAAACATAAGTATTTCTTTGACTCTCCTGTGGCAGGTGGAAAGTTCTTCACTTGAGACATTGTGATATTTATAGTAGCCATGCCCGTAGACTTATATCCAAAAAATAAAAGCGCTGTTCCCATTCTACCCAGACAGCAATGGCATCCCCATTTTGACGTACCTTTAGCTAGCTGGCTGTCTTCATCATGGCCCTTGATAGAGACCCCACACCACGAATAAAGAAGACTCCTGAAAAAAAAAAGCAGACACCTAGCCTGTTACTAGAAAGGTTGTTTCTCGTATAGCCGTAACAAAGCAGGGGGATGCATACCAACAGAAAAGCAAAGGCAGAAAAAGAGAAGCATTGGAAAGACGGAGATGGCAACAGGAGGTATCTTTGAGAAGTATTGTTGTTCTGAATTCTCAAGGGCTTCTTGGAAGAAAGCTTTGCAGACAAATCTGAGGATGAAAAGGAGTAAGTTGCTGGGTTTGGGAAAGAACCCTGGGGCTTCTGGTAGTTAGGAGGTGTGGCTTTTAGACCTCAGCTCCACTACTGACCAGCTGTGCAAACTTAGATCACTGCACCTCTCTTGGACTTAACATCATCACCAATGCAGCAGAGGAGTTGGACAGAGAGCTTTATGGATCCCTTCTAGTTCTAAAATTCTGTACATATGTGCTCAGTTGCTCAGGCATGGTTGACTGTTTGCAGCCCCATGGACTGTAGCCTATCTAGGCAAGAATACTGGGGTGAGTTTCCATTTCCTACTCCAGGGGATCTTCCTGATCCAGGGATCGAAACCTTGTCTCCTGTATCTCTTGCGTTGGCAGGTGGATTCTTTATCACTGTGCCCCCTGGGAAACCCCAATGCCAAGTGAAAACAAGAGCTAAGCCTATAATTTCATTTGCAGATGGGTCTCAGCAAACCTTCTTTCTCTTCCATAGCCTTTCCTTTTGATATAGGAGATTTGGGTTAATGACAAGGACTAACTGAAAAGCTTTAAAAAAAGGTGAAAAAGCTTAAAGGCCACCTTTGTAATAAATATGCACTTTCAGCTTAACAATAGCTTCTTGACTATTATACACATAACTTTTATAAAATAACAGTGTACCCTCTGGCCAGTTCATGATTGGTAAGGTGTTTGAGAAAATCATAGAGAGGACAACTAAGGAAGTCTTCAGGAGAGTCATAGGGAGATAAAACACCAAGTTGTGTGTGTTAAAATCAGGGATAAGTCATGGATTTTGTTTTAAGAGATTGAAAAGAAAGATAGGAGGAGGCATGAACATGGGCAAGGATATGTGACAGTCTCCTCCTGGGGCGTCGAGAACGAGGTTTGATTGTTTGGCTGGGATTTTTTTTCAGTGCTACTATTTGTCTGATTGGGGGCCCTCAGCCTTCTTATCTCCCTTCTTCCTCCCTTCCCCAGTGCCATTTAGCTTGCCACCTCCATTCTCCCTGAGAGAGAAGTAGTATTTAGGTTTTGAAAATCAGCGATGAGAACAAATTCCCCAAGCAGGTGTCAGTGGGAGTTATTTGAGCAAAAAAGCAGAGACTGTTCCTCAATTGCACATTCCAAACACTGTTAGGAGGAAAGTGTGTTCCATTTAGCACATATTAGATAAGCTGAAACATGTTAAATACAGGCTGAAAATTATCTCAAAAGGCTGGGAAAGTGACCTGTAAGCCTTTAGTTGCACAAACATTGCCTTGTGAGAGTAGATCCTCAGATAGATCTGAATCATGACTGGGGAGGACAGTCCACGCATAAGGATACCCTTCCCATCTAGAGAGGGCTTCCCTGATAGCTAGCTCAGTTGGTAAAGAATCCGCCTGCAATGCAGGAGACCCCAGTTAGATTCCTGGATCAGGAAGATCCTCTGGAGAAGGCATAGGCTACACACTCCAGTATTCTTGGGCTTCCCTTGTGGCTCAGCTGGTAAAGAATCTGCCTACAATCCCTGGATTGGGAAGATCCCCTGGAGAAGGGAAGGGCTACACATTCCAGTATTCTGGCCTGGAGAATTCCATGGGCTGTATAGTCCATGGGAGAGTCAGACACAACTGAGCAACTTTCACATTACTTCACTTCCCATCTAAAGAGATGTGGGATACACCTTGACTCCAGGCAGCACTGTGTCCTAGGAGTTCGTCCTTATTCTCTGTGGCCAGAGGTCTTGTGTGTGCCTCTCATTTCTATATGAATTTGCACAGTTACCGCATTCTAAGCCCAATAAGCAACAGCAGATTAGAAAACTCACTCTGTAGCCAGATCTGCCCAAACCTGTTTTCTTTTCCCTTTTCCAAGTATCCAGTTTTCCAGACTTTCTTCGTCTGATGGGCCTGGGTTATAGATGTATCACACTTCCAAGGTGTGACTCTCTGGATGGGAGCACATCCCAGGAAGACAGGGATGCCCCTCTCTGACTTACACTGCTTGCGAATTTCAGGGCAGCATCCGCCTATTTCTTTTTCTATAAAGAATAAACCACATCTTCTGCAAATACATATGCTCTCATCATTACCAGCTGAGACAGGAAGAGAGGTGGGTAATGTGTTCCCTGCACGCCTATCGTGGGGTAATCTTGTTGACAGACAGCTTGAATGCCATGATGAATAGGTACCATAGAAATTAAAAGACCACATTAGGTGTGGGAGGAACTACATCTAAGCAGAATGACTTCCAGAGATCTTGCCTTCTATTGTCCTTGCAAGCATTCCTCTGCTTTGCTTCCCAGGAGAATATAACTCTTCACACATATCAGGCCAAGAACGTGGGGTCTGCCAGCCTTCCTGGGTTTTGACTTGTCTGCTTCAGGGTTAAGCCGTCAGGAGGAGCCATGTAGGTGAAGCTACCGCTCCTGCCAGTATGTGCTCGGTCAGGTCGGACTCTTTGTGACCCCATGGACTGTAGCCTGCCAAGCTCCTCCGTCCATGGGATTTCCCAGGCAAGAATATTGGAGTGGGTTTGCCATTTCTTCCTGCACAGGATGTTCCTGACCCAGGGATCGAACCCGCGTCTCTTGTGTCTCCTGCACTGGCAGACGGCTTCTTTACCGTGGCGCCACTGACCTTGCAGGTCCCACTGCTCACTGATGCTCAGGGCTTTCTGCTGTTTTTCTCATCCAGGTCTTTGGAAACATAAAGTTAGATGAGGAGAGTCACATCAACCGGCACAACAACTTCCGGAGTTTCTTTGGGTCCCTCATGCTGCTCTTCAGGTACCTGGATCCGTCCCTGCAGTGGCTGGAGCGCTCCTGAGAGAGAGAGAGACAGTCACCCGCCTTTTCTGCCTGTTCCCCTTTGTCTGCCTGCTCTGCTCCTTTGAGGATAGATGGGGGTGGGATGGTGGCGGGGCCTCCAGAAAAGCACCCTGCTGACTTCAGGAAGTTGCCTCCGCATCTTTGACCCAAATGGCAACTTCAGCACCTCCTCTAGGGCTCAAAGAGGGGGAAGCTGAGGACAGAGTCATTGAAAGGCTGAAATCATAGGTGGCCAGGTTTACGTGGAGTCTTAGAGTCCCACAGTCCTGTCTACCCCTGTAAACAGAAGTCAGAGAAGCACTGTGTGAGGTTGCAGAGCCCCAGGAGCCCTCCTGGCACTCTCCGTCACAGGATGGAGAGCACAGACAGAGGCTAGACGGGCACAAAAGGAACCTAGGCAGGGAGGAAGGGATGCAGGAACCGGGAAGATGGCCAGGGAGAGGAGGGGCCGTGCAGACCTGCTACTACTAACCGAGTTGGCTTTGGGTTCAGGAGCGCCACGGGTGAGGCCTGGCAGGAGATAATGCTGTCGTGTCTCGGGGAGAAGGGCTGTGAGCCGGACACCACTGCGCCGTCGGGGCAGAGCGAGAGCGAGCGCTGTGGCACCGACCTGGCCTACGTGTACTTCGTCTCCTTCATCTTCTTCTGCTCGTTCCTGGTGAGCAACGGTGTGCTATCTGCTCAAGAGGGGGTCCAGCCTGATAAACAGACGGGAGGTCTCCTCCTGTGGACGTTCAGTCACACACTCCAGCCCGTGTTGAGAAATGGGCCCTCCTCAAGAGAGCTCTTGGAGGCCAGGGTGCTTGTTGGACACCCCTGGCTGAGAAACGTCTCTGCTCCTTCTAGGGTAGGACTGCGTGAGGAGAGGTGATGAGGGGAGTGGATGGGGTTCAGCAAACATAGTATGAAATGTCACGTTGAGTTGGTGGCAACCCAGAGTAAATCTTTCTCTTCTGTATCTCCGGTGTTTTATCTTACAAGCAGGGCTGAGAATTTCATCTCTCTTTTGGAGACCTTTGGACCCTTTGAGAAAACGTACCGTGGAACTCTAAGGGGATAGCATTAATCGAAGCAGGATGATGACAGTGTACAATGGAGTAGATGTGGTTCTTTCGTAGGTTGCTACGTTTGATGGCACTTGGCCAACGTGATAGATGTGAAAGGATACAATTGCTCTAGCATGGGTAAATATTGAGTAATGTATGAAGCACACCCATCTAGAAAATGATGAGAAGCCCCGGGTGCCTTCTGAATTCTTTTTTGGGGAGAAAGCCTGACTTGGCATGGCAGCTTCCAGAAATCTCTTCCCTGCACCATCAGATACGTGGTGACAGGATCACGGGCAAGGTGCTACCAGGTCACTCAGAGGCTTAGTGCCGTGTTTCTGGCCACCCTGATGTCCCTCCGCTCGGCTCCCCTGCTAATGCCAGCAGCTGCACAAAAAATGTCTCAAACTAAAGCGCTGCCATTTAAAAGTGGCCCGCTTCATGGCTGGGCATCCCGAAGTGACCTGTCTGGTGCCCAGGCGTTTCTACCTCTTTCAGGTGACCCAGAAGGGACTTGGCACGTGTCCAGGTGTGAAGTGGCCGACAGACAGACTAGTAAGGGTGTCAGGCAGGTTGCGGCAGCAGGGGATGAACTAATCGGAGACCTGGGGAGCCCACACTGGTCGTGTTGCTTTCTAGCTTTAGCCAAGGCAGCTTCCCTTTTGTAGTTTCTGTAAAATAGAAAGAAAAAGTACTTGGTGATCAAACCGTTAACTGTACAGTGAACTGATACGTGTGGAGGTGCAACATTTTTTAATGAAAAAAAGAACAAAAAACATTATTGATAAATAGGAAAGTATAATGAAAATAACTGCAAGGAAATTTAGATTGATGATATAAATTTGTTTTTGTTTATTCATTCCTGTATTCAGCTCATTTTCCTGAGTGGCCACTAAAAGGCTCACATTGAGCTAGGCACTGGGGTGAAGCCATTCAGTCCCTCTGTCACCTAGAATTGAAAGGAGACAGTTATACAGGAGTATTAATGCCCATCATGGGGGAAGGGGAGCACAGAGAAAGCCATGCAGACATCTCCATTTTATCTTCCATCATTTAAGTGTTTAATAATAAATATTTTAAAAGAAACCAAAGATATAACTGGAAAATTAATTAGAGACTATAAAGTACTTTTAGAAATTTGAGTTAGAGGCTGCTGCATAATTCACATTAATGTTATTTTTAAAGAGGCTATATTCAGTATGAGATGATAGGCTTGCAAATCTCAGCCCTACACTGACTCCATGACCTTGGGCAAGTCACACAGCTTCCTCAAGACAAACCAACCACTCTGGAAAGATTTACCAATGCGCTGGCATGTACCCGGCTATGTGCTTGGAGCTAAAGAATACAAATGTGTATAGGAAGTGCTTGTGTCCTTGAAGGGCTGGTGGTAATTAAACCTGCCTCACAAAAGGTTAGAACAAGCATTAAAATGTATGATAGGTGTGACTATATACACCGTGCTATAAAAGACTATGCAAACGTAAAGCAATAATAATACAGATAGATAGTTTCTGCTAACATTAATAATTGAATCTGGAAAGGAGTGTAAAGAAAATGTGTGGATATAGTCGGCCCTATCTGCGGGTTTCGCCTCCATGAGTCCAACCAACCTCAGACTGAAAATGTTTTGGAAAAAAAAAAACAAAAACTCCAGAAAGTTCCAAAATCCAAAAGTTGAGTTTGCCACATGCCAGCAAATGCCCATTACATTTACATTGTGTTAGGAATCATAAGCAATTTAGAGATGATTTAAAGTGTACAGACGGCTGTGCATAGGTTATGTGCAAATACTCCACTTTTTTTTTTTTTTTTTGGCCACTCTGTGCATGGCTTGTGGAATCTCAGTTCTGGACCAGGGATCAAACCCGGGCCCCAACACTGAAAGCATCAAGTCCTAACCGCTGGACCCCAAGGGAATTCCTGTACTTTATCATCTTACATAAGGGACTTGAGCATTTACAGATTTTGGTATCTGGGAAGGTCCTGGAACTAATTCTCAGCAGATGCCAAGGGATAATGGTGCTGTGTACTCAGTCATGTTCAACTCTTTTACAACCCGATGGACTGTAGCCCACCAGGCTCCTTTGTCCATGGAATTTTCCAGGCAAGAATACTGGAGTGAGTTGCCATTTCTTCCCCCAAGGGGATCTTCCTGACCCAGGGATAGAACCTGTGTCTCCTCCATTTCCTGCATTGGCAGGTGGATTCTTTGCCACTGATCCACCTGGGAAGCCAGTTGTATATGGAAAACCCTCTATAACCTGGACAGTGATTAAATAAATTTCACTGTGGCTCCAGTCACAGTGACAGAAAGAAAAGTCCATGTTAGGCTTAGATTCAGCTGCTTGAAACGGAACTCCTCAAATAACAGTGGTTTTACTGGGGTGGGGGGAGTTGTTTATTTTCCTGGCATGTCAGTGAAGCCTGGAGGAAGGCAGTGCAGGCTGGTTATGGTGACTTCACAGAGTGTCTGGTACCCCAGACTCTTTTCCTCTTTCTGCCTCCTCACCTCCACCAAGTGTCCCTCAGCTTTGTGGCAAGGAGACAACTAGAATCCAGAGATCCGCTTCCATTCTAGGCAGTGGAATGGAGAAGGAGGGGAGGGAGGAGGCTGGTTATTAGGATGCAACCAGCCATCTCTGTATTGCAGAGGAGACTCCCAGCAGGCCCTGGCTGCAGACTTTGTCTTGCTCCTGAATATCCTGTCTGCATATCCTGTCTGCTGGGCACTTCCACCCACCCAGCTGCTTCACCTGGGAATCAGCAGCAGAGGCTCCATTTGCTCACCCCCCACAGGCGATTCATTTCTGTCAGGCAAGATTCTTTTCCTTGC
Source organism: Oreotragus oreotragus (assembly GCA_006410675.1). Classification (NCBI taxonomy): domain Eukaryota; kingdom Metazoa; phylum Chordata; class Mammalia; order Artiodactyla; family Bovidae; genus Oreotragus; species Oreotragus oreotragus. Next base: position 204,063 of record SJYX01001978.1, read on the forward strand.
AAGTGACAGAAAGTCCAGCTGCATCCGACATGAACAGAAAGGGATTTTATTGGCTTATATAAATGAAGAGTTGGGCAGGACAGGCTGAAGCGAGCTTGCTCTGGGGCTCAGATGACATCCTCCCCAGGACCAGGTTTCCTTCTCTGTTGATGGATCTCTGCCCCAGGCTTCTCCACACAAGCTCTTTCCTCCAATAGCTCCAGCCTGTGGTTCCAAGATGGCAACAGCAGCAGCAGTTCTAGACCTCAGTCCTGACATATTCAAGGCTAATAAGGAAAAACAAGTCCTCTTGCTCAGAAGATTCAATGCCGTTTTCTTGGCCTTAATTGGATCACCAGCACTGTAGCCCAGGGGACAGGATTCAGTGGCTGGTTGAGGCCTGGGTCATAGCAGTGCCCCACTAAACTGTATTAACTGAGACTAGGCAAGGGGTGTGTCCCTGGGAAACTGGGCGCTGCTGTTCACTGTGGCTGAGGCCTGTCGAGTCCACCTCCTTGGTCTCTGTATCCAGGCTGCTGTCCTGCCACTGGCCTGGCTCAGGAGCACCTCACAGCTCTCCACCTGGACTGCCAGCCACCGTCCACCCTGCTACCAGTGCTGTCTGAATGCACATAGCTCTTCTCTTTTTCCTAGTTCAGCCTCTAGTGGTTCCTGTTGCCTCCTGCATAATCTAGACGAGAGCCCAGCGAGCCGTGGACCACAGGCTAAATCCAGTTTGCCAGCTGTTTTTGTATGGCCCATGAGCTAGCAATGATTTTTACCTTCTTCAGTAGTTCAGAAAAAAATCTTAAGAGATGAATGATAAATCCTGACATGAAAATTATATGAAATTCAAACCCATACACTTTCTGTCCCTGTTGTGCATGTTTCTTTCATGGCTCTCAAAAAGTCTATAGGAACTTCCCTTGGGGTCCAGTGGGTAAGAATCTGCCAGTGCAGGGGATGTGGGTTTGATCCCTGGTTGGGAAACTGAAATCCTGCATGCTACAGGGCAACTAAGCCCACTTGCTATAACTAGAGAGAAGCTGGAGGGTGGCAACAAAGAGAGCCTGCATGTTGCAACTAAGACTCCATGCAGCCAGATATATATATAAATATATATTTTAAATCTGTAACGTTTGTATGTTTCCAGTAGTCTCTGCCGAATACTAAATGTCTTTAAGAATATTCAAGTAACAGCATCTAGTGAACACCTGTGTGCTTTAAGGAATGTGCTAGTCATGGAAATATATCTCAGACCCGAACTTTCTTACCTCCCACCCCTGGCACCTGGAGCTCTGTCTGGAACACAGTAGGTGCACGACAAATGTTGTTGAACAAGTAAGCAGGAGAACAGGGTCTCGGAAGCACTTGAGAGCCGTGAACAGCTTCAGGTTGTTGCACAGTAAGCCTTGCGTCCGCTGTAAGGCATCCCACCAGGTCTCTGATAGGCAGCTGTGGTGGGCGCGCGTAGGGACAGGAGACTGGAGGAGAGGCTTGGTGTCGGGCCTTGCCTTCCTCTGGCCTTTGAGAAGGTGTCGCTACTGCTGCTCCCTCTGCTGCTGCGGTAACAAAAAAGAAGTTGAATAGATAACAAGAGCGACTGAGGAATGCTTCGCAAACATAAAGTGGCATAGCAAAGTGGAGTCACAGCACCCGCACAGTGGGATGTGCGGTTCAGTTGTGAAAATGTGTTGCCTCCAGCAGAATCAGCAGGGCTATGGTTAGGAACTCTTAGCCTTACAAACTTGTGAATTCTTTACTTGCCTCGCAGTTTGTTTTTCTGCTCTGGGTCTCCCCTAAATCCCCTTCTCCCCCTCACCCTCTAGATGCTCAACCTATTCGTGGCTGTCATCATGGACAACTTTGAGTACCTAACTCGGGACTCATCCATCCTGGGGCCTCACCACCTGGACGAGTTTGTCCGTGTCTGGGCAGAGTATGACAGAGCAGCATGGTGCGTAGGCCTCTCGGCCACCCCCTTTGGGGCCCCTATCAAGGGCCTCTGGGGTTCTCAAGGAGGAGGTTGGGATGGGAGCCACCCTATTCTTGCCTGTTGCAGAAGGAGAGGAGAGTCCTCCTGGCTGTGGGCCGGGGAAGAGGCCAGATCCTCAGACTGGCTCTGGGATCAAACACGCTATGGACCACTTAGCTTCTGCGTTTTCCTTTCCCTGTTCTTTCCTTCTGTAACAGGCATTTTCCTCTGACAATCTCAATACACAGTCTGCAACTCAGAGTGTTTGAGTTCAATCCCCAGAGGAGCTTCCAGAATGGTTAGTGGACTCCTCTGAGTCACAGGGGGGTTGACAAGGTTTCTCTGGGTCAGCTGGACATCTGGCCACCTTAGTCCTTTCTCTCTCTCATCCCTCTCAAAAGTACAGTTTCATATAACTCTGAAATTATATAGATAACCAAGCAAGTTCTTCGAAATGATGGTTTAAATACATGTGGGTTTTTATTGCATGGAACTGAGTTAAATGGCAGGAATTTGCAGAGATGAATTCCCCAGATCTTTTTCCAAGTGAAATTGTGCCTTCTGGACTACAGCCAAGGCTAGAAAACTATAACCCATAGGCTCAATGTGGCTCACTTTATCTGGAAATAAAGCATTATTGGAGCACAGCTATGCCCCTTTATCTATTGTTTATGACTATTTTTGCATATTGTGATAAAGACAGTATTACCCTCAAATTTTAAAAAATATATTTATTATCTGACCCTTTACTGGAAAAGTTTGCAAATCCCTGCTTCAAGTTTAAAGGCAACCTTTTTGGTCCTCACAGTGGAAGGCAAAGTGAGAGTGCTGTGAGCACTCATTCCATGGGACCTTTGTCCCAGCTTATTTTAGTTTCAGGATCTTATCTCACCAATCTATCCAATCTGGCCCTACTCTGAAAATACTATAAGAAATGCCATCCTTCATAGGAGTGGACCACGTTGCTTCCACCTGGAACCATGTCATAGTCTGAGACTCTTCCCCAAACCTATCCTCCCATGAGGCTGTTGCACTTGGGTCACTTCTTTAGGTTGGAAGAGCACATAGAAATTCCTCATCCCCTCAATAATTATTAACACCTTAGAGCACAGAGTTCTCTGAATAATCTGTTATTGTTACAGTAACTGAGCAATGGTTTTTACTTTCTGGGCCTACTTTCTAGTTATCGGATAGGATGATTAGAATGCCATGGGCAGTGTGTTACAGGCAAAGGGAGCCAGGCCTGCATCTTGTCAGCTGTGTGGCCTTGGACAAGTCACTCAACCACTCTGAGCTCCCATATCTGTTGTGGTAATTATAGTGGTAATGATAGTGGTAATAATAATAGTGGTAATGATCCTCCCTCTGTGAAGGCTGGTTGTAAGGATTATATTAAATCATGTATGTAACTTTTGTTATCATTAATAAGCATATGGGAAAGGAAGTAGAAAGTATGAAACATTGGTGTCTGTAAAGCTGGATGGCCATGAGATCAGGACACCAAGAAGGGACCTCTAGCCCTCACCTGAAAGAGAAGAAACTATTTGCCAGCAAAGGTGTTCTTTGGTTACCTAGCCTCACTCAGGTGAGAGCTCTTGGCTCTCAAAAACCTCAACTTCCTGTGGTTTCACATTATTTGGGGACCCAAGTCCCTTGTGCATTAAACATGCTGCTCCCCAGTTCTGCCATCTGCTGGGAAGAGCAGTTCCATGAGGACTAATCATGAGATTCAGACACACAAGCTGTCAAAGACCGAGGAAAACCTGTTGCATCTGCTTTGAAATTCCCAGCGTGACTTGTCCTGGTTAGTTTCACTGGCCTTCTCTAGGAGATGAGAGGGGAAACTAACCAAGGTGAAGTGGGCCAGTGTCTTCAAAAAGGAGATAGACAGGTTGCAAAGCACATCAGCCTATAGACAACAGAACCAATTCACCCACACCTCAACCACCATGAGGAACCAAAGAACATGTGGTAAAATGAAACTCCTCTCAAGAGTCAAGAAACTTGGAAGTACTGCTGAGCTATTTGGAAGAAGAGAAAGAATCAACAGCAAAATCAAGAAAAGATTAGGAAGAGCGGAGCTGGGGCAAAGTTGTCGTCTTGACATGGCTGGTGAGGACTGGATGCTTGGGAGGTGGAGGTGTGCGCTTACGGTTTGCGGTGGAAACCTGGATCTAAACCGGGGTGTGTCCAGACCCACAGATCTCTGGCCGTTGCTGACTGGTTCTGACCCCTCATGGAGCAGATGTTTTAGCCTCTGGAAATGAATCAACGGTCGATTCTCTCCTTTCCACAGGAAGCCAGAAGTCTCTAGCAGGCTCTGTGAAAGGGGGCTGATGTGACAGGCCACAGTGGTCCTGGAGTTCTGACTGGATCTGACCAGGCTGTCTGCAGGTGCGGTGGCCAGGGCAGGACTGGAGGGAGAGCGCTGTGGCTCCCTTGCAGGCTGCCTTTTGGGCACAGATCCCAGCAAGCTCCTACCACATTGAGAAGCGTTTGCCCAAGCGGAACTTGGGGGAAAATCTGCCACAAAGAGAAGCAAGGTCCTTCGCAGGTTCCCTCCTGCCAACTGTGCACCTTGCTAATTAGCCTAATGGGAAATTTCTCTCTCGCAGTCCGGAGAAAGACGCCGACTTCCCACCACCTGACACGCGGGTCTGAGTGGCTGCCTGTAAGCAGTGTTTGTGAAAAGCAAAGGGCTCTGCAGTCCGCTTCACAGTAAGCCTGGCATCTGCTCTTGATGATGGTCTGAGGCATTTGTGAACTGGTGGACTTGGTACTTAGAGGGCTAGCTGGAGCCAAACTCCATTTGCCGCAGCTGGCCAGGTACAGGCCAGACACGTCATGGGGGTGCTCATGGTCACTAGGCATTGATTTCCTTGGAAAACCAGAGGCAGTGTAGCTTGCAGAGCGATGGGTCATACCGTTTGCAAGGTGCTGGCTCTCTGATGCTAGCCGTCCTCCGTCTCTCCTGCTCTGGCTTTGCCAGGCCCCGGGAGAGCAGCCCCCCATCCTCCTCCGGCCGTCCCTTTCATGGCTAGGCTGTCGTGTCTCTCCTCCCCTTCTTTGAGTGTCCTATTAACCCACCTGTGCTTCCTTTACAGCGGCAGGATCCCGTATAAGGATATGTACAAATTAGTGCGGGTGATCTCGCCACCTCTGGGCCTGGGAGAGAACTGCCCCTACAGGGTGGCTTGCAAGGTTTGCCTCCGGTCCCCAGCCGTGACCGTGACCATGACCGTGGCCGGCAGCGGGGTGCAGCCTCCAACCCCCACCTCTCCGTTTTGCTCCACCACCGCTGCGGCACATGAGGGAACCTTCACGTTGCTTTCCTTTGAGTTTAAAGAGGTCCAGACCCTCCCAGAACCAGCAGCTGTTACACAAGGAAGGGCATTTTGGGGGGTGGGGGAGGCACGTGGATAAAAGAAGAGCTGAGGACTTAATAACAGAGGCTGCTTTGACCTCTGTTTTCTTCACATGCACACACTCTTTCATGCGTGTGGAACACACACACATTCTCCTCTCTCGCTTTCTCACTCCACCTTATTCTGTGGATTTAGAGGAACCTAAATTCAGAGGAACCGGTCCCTCCTCCACAGAAGGCAGAAATCTTTTTAATTCAGCAAGGAGTTCTGATTTCTTTCCCTTAGAGATAGAGCACCTCCTTCTCACACATGAGTAGCATCCTCCTGTAGAGAAGGTAGAAAAGTGTGATTCTAACCACACTTACTCCTGCCCCATTCTGGACAGTTTGGTCCCAGGCAATTATTTTGGGTCAGTTAGCCAAAAAGTTTGCTCGGATTTTTTTCCATAAGGTCTAACAGAAAACCCTGAACAAAACATTTGGCCAACCCAATGAAAGCTAGGACAGAAAGGTGAGAAACAATTTAAAAAAAAAAAAAATGAGGGCAGGAGGTGAGGATAAGTAAAGAAGGTGAAGAGGATACAGTCCATGGGGCGTGGGAGAATTTCATAGCTCAGAGGTCTGGGAAGATCTCCTTAGAGCACACAGAGCTCCAGAGCAGAGTTCTTGCCTGAGGGTCCTGCTGCGTATCTTTGAGGGGTCTGTTGTGACTGCCCAGTCACTGCTTGCTTGTGAAACCAGGAACATGGTTCAGGGGCACACAGGGGACCTCCCTCTCCAGCTAACACAGTGGCTCAACCCAGCCCTGGGCCAAGGCCAAGCCCTCCGAGAAAAGAAAGCCTTTCCTGGTGTGCCACGAGGGATGCGCAGGCTCCCTGGGGCACAGCGCATTCCAACAGCTGGAAGACGACTTAGGCCCAGAAAGATGCCAGCCTGGGCGTTGGGGGAGGAGCTGGCCAGTTGACGGCGTCAAGTGATTCCTATGCTTGGGCAGGCCGAACAGCTGCCTCTGCAGAGACTCTTTAAACTCCACCCTGGTGAACCCATCGTGGCCGCATGTGGGAGGGCCCGGGAGGGCAGCATGGCATGCGAGATGCTCCTCCTCCTCCTGGTTTTGTTCCTTCTGGCCCCAGCATGCCGCCGCCCCGGGGCATGCCGCCACACAAAGAGCACTCTTAGCCACAGAGCCAGGTGGAAGCAACGGGCCAACTGAGCAGCGGCCTCCGCCCACCACTTTCAGCGCCAGCCGCCGCCGCCTGCAGTACTCACACCACAGAGCGGGATACACGATGCCCCCGCCTACGGGTTCAGAGCAGGAGAAGGGCCTGACTTCCAGGCCAAGGAGAGCGGGGCCAGAAACCCCTGACCCAGGGCTGGAGCACCGTCTATCTGGTTTATACCGCTCACACACAGCCCTGGGAAGTGCAGACCAGCTGGTGTTGTAGGGGGCATGGCTGGTGTGAACAGGGAGATGGGGTGACGTCTCATGTCACCGCCGCTAGGCCTCGGCAAGAGATGTCCCTCCAAGGTGGCATATAAGGTAGACCACTCCTTCCTTTGTTCTGGGCTAGTGACCAGCAGGAAATGGGATCCCGCTGCGGGGAGGTCAGAACGTGGGGGAGGAAGCTGGGCTGGGAACGGTGGGAGGAGGGAGCCAAGGAGAAAAGAAATGATGCGATGCAAGGGTCAGGAAGGTTCACGGAAGGATGATACACAAGGTGGTTTGTAAGACTTTAAACGTGTTATTCTGTTTCTACAAGTGTGTGACTTCTTCTGAGTGGGTTACTAGAAAAGAAGTAGCATGCTTCCTTTAAGAGGAAGCAGAGTGGTGGCCTACAGAATAGCATATTTGGGCAAGAAGGACAGCAGTCAGGGCTTATAAAAAGATCTTCCATCAGATAAACTAGGAAATAGGAAATAATGCATAAATTCCACTAAACGTGGTTCAAGAAGAAGTTTTTAGGAGAGAGGAAAACTCTTAACAAATTTCTTCCTCCATGACATAGGAAGGAACAGTGGTATGGTTCCTTCTAGGTATCAGAAAAAAAAAAAAAAGAGGAACACGACCTCCATCCCTTGATGCATGATGAAGAGTGCAGCTCCCTTCCCCCATTAGCCCAACTACCCATTTTTCCTGACAGCATCAAAGGAAAGGGTTAGGATGGGCACAGGCTGCGTTCAGCATTGGGCCTGCCTTTTTGGCATGACTGAGACATGGATGGGCTCCCCTCAGTTTGCTTAGAGCAGCATTGTACATTAGGAGTCACCAGCCATCAGGGTGCGCAGAGCCTTGAGGCCTGAACTTTTCCGCCACATTCAGTAATGTGTGTACTCAGTCCTTTAGTCATGTCCGACTCTTGCAACCCCATGAACTATCCGCCAAGCTCCTCTGTCCGTGGGATTTTCCAGGCAAGAATACTGGAGTGGGTTGCCATTTCCTACTTCACATTCAGTAATAGTTACTGTTAACCCCCCATTGCTATTTAGACTGACTCAGAACTCTGGAGCTCTTTCTTCACCTAGCAATGTGCCCTGGCAATGGCACCACTCCTCTGGAAGCCTAAAGCAGTGGGAGAGAGGTGGAACTCAAATACAAACCGGAAACTGGCCTTACACTCTAAGATGCCATATTTGTGGCGTCACATTAGGCGAGATGTTTCGATGGAGTGTTAGAGACTCTGCCTTGGAAGGAGACGCTTGACTTCCTGCTAGGCTGGTGGTTCTGCTGGAGGACCTTCTCCTGCTGCTCCCTCCAAGTTTAAAGCTCCAGAGAGCATCTCATTGGAACAGGGGGCATCTATTAGGGACCCTCACCCACCCCACTGCATGGCTTCTCCTGTGCAGCTTAGGAGCCGACATCCTTTATGCTCATTATTCCACATCTAACAGGTGTTGGACTATATGGCCCTGAGTTCTTTGAATTTCTGGGGTGAAGCTTGGGACGGGAGCACCAAGGGTTGCGGGAATCAGAGGAAAAGTTCATTCCAAAAGCAAGATACTCTCTGGAAAGTGGATTTGGCCATTTCCGTTTGAGCTCCTTCCTCCGGGTGAGGGGGACAAGGCCTGCCCACTCTGCTCCTGCCTCGGTCACCCTTCTCTCCTGTCTTTTCTGCTCTCCCCAGCCCTCTTCCCCTGGACCCTGTTTGCATTCTCTCACTTTTCCATTCTGCTCCACCTCATCCTTTGGATAAGCTGGACTTCTGCATGTTCAACCATGTGCTGGCAATTTAAAGACTCAAAAAGGGGGCATCAGGATGCATCTTTCAAGTCAGATAAGCAAAGTAAAATCTACCCCCCATCACTGTCTTTTCACCTGAGTTTTTGGGGGTCTTCACGGGACAAGTGGGGTTGTAGAACAGCCCTGAAGCAGGGAATGGAGCCACCTCCCTGAGCTGACTCCTTTCCCTGAGACATTGTTTTTAGGAATCCTGATTAAAAACATTCTTAGGACCCTGGAGGAGTCCTACAGAATGATGAGTCCCTCTTCCCTTGGAATTTGGCATCATTCCCCAGGTGGGGGGAAAAAAAAAACCGCAGCCAATGAGCCTCCAGTGAGAAGCAGGGCGAGAACAGGACTGGGACAGGGGATGGGGGAATCCTTGCCCTTCTTTTTTGTCTCTGCATCTGACCTCTGCACTCTTCCTCCCTTGTTGCCAAGGCTTCTTTCGATATATGTTTTCTCCTGCTGTTTCTTTTCTCTTTTTCACACAGAGGTTGGTCTTGATGAACATGCCAGTGGCCGAGGACATGACTGTCCACTTCACTTCCACACTGATGGCTCTAATCCGGACAGCTCTGGACATTAAAATCGCCAAAGGTCAGTAACCTTAGGAAGGAAGAAGATTCTGGAACAACTCACCCAGAGTGATGCAGGACAGAGATATTTGAACTTCATCTGACCATGAAGTAACCTGGAGATCAAGTAGTTTTCACCTCCCAGTTTTCACCTCTGAGATACAGTAACTATTACTGTATTATTTAACTTTTGCCCTCTCCTCTTAATGAAATGAATGACTTGATGTTCACTAAGGCTCCTTTGAGCTTAAGAGTATATGATCTTTGATGTCTGTACTATCTAAAATGTCTACTATCTGCCATCGACTATCTAAAATGTCTAATAGTAGACATTTTAGTAATATTTGTTGAATGAACAAGTGAATTTCAGTTCTGGTGGTGGTTTTTTTTTTTTTTTTTCCTTACATGGTGTTTTTAACATCTTGGAAGGCTTCTGTGGGCGGTGCTATCATTTAGTGATTTAGGAAAGAAGGCTTTGCTACTTCCAGCGGGGCCTCCAGTTTCCTGCTCTTACCTGATCCAAGTCCTTTTTAAAATTGGTTCACTCAGACTCTGGGGTTAGATCACTGGAAGAACTGATACACGTATTATGAGGCAGAGGAGGTGGGCTTGTGGTGCTCTGCATTTCCCCTTCTGATATACTGAGCAGCTGGGAGGCTCTGCAAATGAATGAGGAAGCTGATCTTGGTCCCCAGGGCCTCAGCTCTCTGTGGAGGGTTATCCCTGAGTCACTGAAAACAGGAGCCAGAATTTGTTCCGCTTCTTCAGCAAAAAGACCCAGCGGATTGCAAGATCCACAGTCACTAAGTACCAAGATTTCCTCCAAGAATATGAGGCACCATGCTGACTCAGCCTCTGTCCCATCTCCCCACTCCGTCCTTGTTATTTCTGTGTCTGTTCTGTTTTCGTTGTTAATAAATGTATCTTCTCCCAGGTGGTGCAGACAGGCAGCAGCTAGACTCAGAGCTCCAGAAGGAGACCCTGGCCATCTGGCCTCACCTGTCCCAGAAGATGCTGGATCTGCTCGTGCCCATGCCCAAAGGTGCGGGGTCTCCTGGCTCTCCTTTTCACTGTGGGCCCAGAGTGCCAAGACCGCATGTTTGGGGGGAGCGTGGAGTGATCAAGGAGATAAGGGAAGGGTGCTCTTTTATTCTTAGGAAACAGAAATCCCTCACTTCTCAACTGTCATTCACTGAAAGCAGTTTATTTTTGCTTATTGAAGTATAGTTGATTTACATTGTTAGTTTCTGCTATATAGAAAAGTGATTCAGTTATACATATTTTTTTATATTCTTTTCCACCCCTATGCTATACTAACCTTGCCATTTATCTATCGTGTATAGATAGACAATACTAACCCCAAACTCCCAATCCTTCGCTCCCCTTTGGCAGCCACAAGTCTGTACTGATTTTTTTTTCATAGATAGGTTTACTTGTGCCATTTTTAGAATCCATATAAAGTGATATCATATGATATTTGTCTTTTGTTTTCTGACTGACTTAAGGGTGATCATTTCTAGTTATATCCGTGTTGCTGCAAATGACATGATTTCATTCTTTTTATGGCTCTGTAATATTCCACTGTGTAAATGTACCACAGCTGCTTTATCCATTCATCTATGGATGGACATTTAGGTTATTTCCATGTCTTGGCTACTGTGAATAGTGCTGTTATGAACATAGGGGGTGCGTGTTTTAGTTCTGAAGTATAGTTTTGTCTGGATTTATGCTCAGGAGTGGAATTGTTGGATCATATGGTAGTTCTGTTGTCAGTTTTCTGAGGAAGCTCCATCCTGGAAAATAGTTTCTTAAGATAGGTCACTGTGGTTGTGGGTGAAACTTCTTGGGTGCACAGCTCTATCCTCCCACATAACACAGTTCAGCAGATCTTCAAGCGGTTGGGGAAAAGGTGCTGTTGCTAAGAGATGGAAATCAAGACTGTTCCAGGGGCTGGGGGAGGGGGGGGCGGTGCTTACTAATGTGTTTCTTATCATTAGTAAACATGGCCCTCCCTGGGTGGTCGTGGCAGTCCCCTGAGGATAGCTCTGGGGGGCTGTTTACTCTGTGTCCTCAGTGCCTGGTGCAGATGGAGCCCTCCATAGATGCTGGATGGTGGGGTAGTGGAAGGGGCAAACCTGCTTCCCAGCATCCTCACTCTCTCCTCATCTTCTCCTGCTTCCCCTCCATGCCACCCTGGTGTCCTCAGCCTCTGACCTGACTGTGGGCAAAATCTATGCAGCAATGATGATCATGGACTACTACAAACAGAGCAAGGTGAAGAAGCAGAGGCAGCAGCTGGAGGAACAGGTGAAGGTCAAGGACAGACTGTGCGGTGGGTGGGCGGGCCCCTGAGGGGGCAGGCCAGTGCATCCCTGGGGGACCGAGCCCGCAAGTGCACAGAAGCAGAGGCCAGGCCTCGCAGGGCCGAGGAACTGCCTAGGATCGGGGGATTAGAACCCCAGTGGGGCAGAGGTTCAGGTAGTCACACAGAGTATCAGTCATATTCCCATTTACTCAAGTCGCTGGTATTTCCCCCATGGTCACTTGAGTTCCTTTTTCCTCCTTTCCACTTTTAACGCAGAAAAACGCACCCATGTTCCAGCGCATGGAGCCCTCGTCTCTGCCTCAGGAGATCATTGCTAATGCCAAAGCCCTGCCTTATCTCCAGCAGGACCCCGTTCCAGGCCTGTGAGTATAACCAGAAAGCCCGCAGCTCCCCTGCCTGTGTCATCAGGCAGACCCACAGATTCATCGCCTAGAAGTGCCCGAGAAATAATACTAACTCTGAGATGAGTGGATGCGCCCCTCTCTGAAACTGAGAAGGCAACATGTTGTATCTTTTTTTTTTAACTTCTTATTGGCAGCTCTTTTAATATCTTTAAAAGTTTGATTTATTTACTTCGTTTTGGTTGAGCTGGGTGTTCATTGCTGTTGTCAGGCTTTCTCTAGTTGCAGCGCACAGGTTTCTCATAGAGGTGCCTTCTCTTGTTGCAGAGCATGGACTCTAGGGCGCGTGGGCTTAGTTGCCCCACGACATGTAAAATCTTCCCTGACCAGGGATCGAACTCATGCCTTGTCAGGTGGGTTCTTAACCACTGGAACAGCAGGGAAGTCCAGCGTGTTGTATCTTAAAATGGCTATTTAGCGAGCAGTAACGGAAAAGCAGACAGCACAGTATCGGTGGCGTGGCCAGCTTGAGAGACAGGGAGCTCTGTGAGCGGACGAAGGAAGAAGGGGCTGCATTAGTATCGCTGCTTTACAGTGAAGAAACTGGTGGCTCAGAGAAGACTCATTAAGTCACGCAAAGCCACATGGCTGGTAGGACGCTGAACTGGAACTTAAGTCCATTATTTCCAAGCCCAGAGTCTTCCCTTTACACTGTGTTATCTGAAAAGAACCTTTTATCAGGCAAAAGATGTTTTTTCATTTTCTATATTGAAAGCAGAAACAAAACTCTAATTAAGAAATGTACCAGTTCTTCTGAGTTGTAAGCCTTAGCCCCAATGTGGCCATGAGTCATAAAGGATGTATTATTATATACACACCTCATTATAACACTCTCTCTCATCACAAGCATGTAGTGAGTACTCAAAGGGCATGAGTCCATCTTCCCAATGTAAATGGCATTTTGTAGTTGGTTGTGCTAGTGGTAAAGAATCCACTTGCCAGTGCAGGAGATATGAGAGACATGGCTTCAGTCCCTGGGTGGGGAAGATCCCCTGGAGGAGGGCATGGCAACCCACTCCAATATTCTTGCCTGGAGAATCCCATGGACAGAGGAGCCTGGCAGGTTACACGCCACAGGGTCGCAGAGTTGGACACGACTGAAGTGAGTTATTAGTGAATTTTTTTTTCCAGTCTAGCTTTTATGGAACCAATAAATCACTAAATATCATCACATCTTTAGTAATTATCAGAGGCGTGAAATCCCAGGCTTGGGAATGAGACCTCTGTTAGAACACCATTGGTTTACACGCCACAGGGTCGCAGAGTTGGACACGACTGAAGTGAGTTATTAGTGAATTTTTTTTTCCAGTCTAGCTTTTATGGAACCAATAAATCACTAAATATCATCACATCTTTAGTAATTATCAGAGGCGTGAAATCCCAGGCTTGGGAATGAGACCTCTGTTAGAACACCATTGGAAACCTCTCACACCAAGAATTTCTTTCTCCCTGTGGTGTCGGAGATCTGTTTTTGAAAAGCAGTTTTCATAGGTCACAATCCACATTTGAAAGTGAAGAAAGATGACCAGAGCCGTCGGTCATTTTTACAGAAACATGTGCTGTGTTGGAGTAGTCTCCTGTCTACAGAAAAGTTTATGTTTCTCTCTGGTCTGTGCAGAAAGGTCAGGAGGTCTGATTCTGGTGTCGGCTGTTGTGATGCTGCGTAAAGGAAGCAGCACACGTGGTCTGAGGATTTGAGGAAGCTTCCCTGAGGAAGCAACATTTGGGTAAGACTCAGAAGCAAGCACTTCAAGAGATGAAATAAAAGTCGGGTTAAGTTTAAGGAACCTAAAAAGTGTCATGATGGATGTGCACAGAGAGGTCAGGGCAAGTGGCAGGTGACAGATCCGGCAGGGCTGAGAGACAGAAGTTCAGTTTCATCCAAGGGTAATGGGGGACACAGTCATCAGAGTGACGTGATCAGGTTTCCGCTTTCCAAAGGTCATTCTTTAGTCTGGTGTGGGCTCAGCGGATTGGAGGGAGACAGTTTGAGAGATGGAACATCACCTGGTACACGGCTGCAATTGTGTGAATTATTAAAGACTGTGGCTTGGATTAATAGGAAATGGAGAGAGAGAGAGCCAGACTGGAGAGGAAATTCATACACAGAACGGATCAGATTTGGTGACTGATTGGCTACATGGCATGCAGGAGGGGAAGGAATCAAAGATGACCTTTGGGTTTCTGGTTTGAGCTTTAGGTAGATGATGGCCCATCTCCTGAAATGGAGACATTCATGGGGCAGCGCTTGTGTTCCTCAAGCCCTGTAGGGTTCAAGCAGTGATTGCTCTGGGGGCAGCGTGGTGAACATGACTGGGCTCCTCTCTCATTGAGTGGACACCTGGTAGAAAAACAGACATGAAAGAGAATTATCAGAAAGAAAAAGCTTGTCATTTCTGATGATTTAATCACAATTTTAGTAAGTACGAGGATGGAAAAAAATGCATTATGATCTGAGTGCATATGGGAGAGGGCTCTGACCAGTTTATCAGATAAGATTTCCTCAAGGAAGTGACTTTTAAGAAAAATTTTGAAGGATAAATTTAAAAACGGCTTGCAAGGGACTGGGTGTTTAAGAAGCATGCTGTATGCTGAGGCAGAAAAGGATTCTGGCACATTCCACCAAACATGGTTGAGAGAGCCCAGCATGTTGGACTTCAGGGAATAAGGGAAAGTTATGCAAGAGGAGGGGCTTCCCTTGTAGCTCAATTGGTAAAGAATCTACCTGCCATTGAAACATGTATATTACCATATGTGAAATAGATCACCAGTCCAAGTTCAAAGCATGAAACAGGGCACTCAAAGTTGGTGTGCTGAGACAGCCCAGAGGGAGGGGGAAGAGGTGGGATGGCAGACACATGTACAACCCGTGGCTGATTCATGTCACTGTATGGCAGAAACCACGACAATATTATGAAGTAATTAGCCTCCAATTAAATAAATTTTAAAATAAAAAGGAAACATTCACAACAGAAGAAAAAAAAAAAAGAAACTTCCTGCAGTACAGGAGTCCTGGGTTCAGTTCCTGGGTCAGGAAGATCCCCTAGAGAAGGAAATGGCAACCCACTCCAGTACTATTGCCTGGAGAATCCCATGGACTGAGAAGCCTGCCAAGGCTACACAGCTGAGCAACTAAACCATGCAAGAGGAGGATGATCAGGCCTCTAGACTCTTCCCTAACAACACTGAGGAGCTGGACAAGGTTTTCAAAGGAAGAGGTCACTCAGCGTTCAAATTAGTCAAGTCTAGAATGTTGTTCAGTGATTTTAAGGATCCTCTCTTTCGGAGAAGGCAGTGGCACCCCACTCCAGTACTCTTGCCTGGAAAATCCCATGGACAGAGGAGCCTGGNAAAGGAAGAGGTCACTCAGCGTTCAAATTAGTCAAGTCTAGAATGTTGTTCAGTGATTTTAAGGATCCTCTCTTTCGGAGAAGGCAGTGGCACCCCACTCCAGTACTCTTGCCTGGAAAATCCCATGGACAGAGGAGCCTGGTAGGCTGCAGCCCATGGGGTCGCTAAGAGTCAGACACGACTGAGCGACTTCACTTTCACTTTTCACTTTCACGCATTGGAGAAGGAAATGGCACCCCACTCCAGTGTTCTTACCTGGAGAATCTCAGCGACGGGGGAGCCTCGTGGGCTGCCGTCTATGGGGTCGCACTGAGTCGGACACGACTGAAGCAACTTAGCAGCAGCAGTAGCAGCTACCCATTAGGGACCCTGCAGTTACTCATTTTCTGTAGGACATAAAGGGGCCCATTTCCTGTAGAGCTGTGCTCATCTGTTCCCCGTGTTTCTCAAGCCAAGGCCCAAGGAGGAGGACTGACATTTCAGCAGTTGTTTCAAGAGCAGATGGCTCTCTAGATGATGTGAAAATTCAGCAGAAGCCCTCACCGGCGGCAAGGGGACAGGTCGGGTGAAAAACCTGCTCTTCAAATCTTCCCCTGTGCTCCCAGTCTAATGAATTACTTTTAAGTAATTGGCAGTCCTTGCTCAGGCCTCAGATTTTCCCAGTGGGTTTGAGAGTCATACAGCAAAGACTCTGCAGCAGCTCTTCCCATCTGTCCCTCCTGACCCCACTGCGAGCTGCTGCTGCATCACTCTGTCCCTCTTCTCGAGATGAGGAAGCTCAGGCCGCGTGCTTGCTTAGGGCAGAGGGGGTGGGTAGCAGTGAATGGCGACAGCAGCGGTGGCCATATTCTCAGGACAGGTTCTTGGCTGCCTCTTTTTTTTTCTTACCCCCTAACTAGCCGGGTGGATCTTATTGGCTGACAGTGTCTGCAGGTACCAAACGGTGGTTTACTCATAGGCACACGGCAACAGGTCTTTGCGCTTTTCATTCAGAGACCCTTAAACACCTGGCCAGCTTTGTCTCTGTCCTTTTACCTCATCACCACTGAAGCATCCTCCTACATAGCCAGCGACCCAGATATTGTCACCTCTTCAGCATCACCTCCAACATCATTCCACCCAGTTCATAAGCCAACAGACACAGTATCTGGTAGAGAGCAGTCCTTCAGTAAATGTTCATGGCATTCAGTTGTTTCATTTGGCCATGGATGTTGGCACAATAGAATCATAGTCTTACTGAGAGTGGAGGGAATTTCTTAAAAGACCGTGACTGCTTAATATTTAAACAAACTGTTCACTGTTTAAACTATGGCATTTTTCCGCCGAATGGAGAAGCTGAGTAGAAACAGGTTTACAATCTAGCATTGGTCTTCCATATGGCTGAGTGTGACAAATGATGTCATTTGTCACAGATATGCCAGTCGCCAGCAAAATGATGAATCATTCCAAATGCAGGTTGAAAACAGTGGTTTCTCTTTTCCAGCATTCCAGCCCCCACCCCCGCCCCCCAAGGCTAGCCACCTGTAAGTTGACAGGCTTACCACCTAGCCAAGGCTAGAGGGTATTGCCCTTGCTGGGAAGAAAGTCTTGTCTGGGTGGGAGTTAGTAATGGCAGTCATGTCATGAATGTTTCTCTTTCATGCACACTTTACCTCTGAACGTGGCATTGCTTTGCAGAAGTGGCCGGAGTGCATACCCTTCGATGAGCCCACTCTCCCCGCAGGAAATATTCCAGTTGGCCTGTATGGACCCAGCTGATGATGGACAGTTCCAGGAACAACAATCTCTGGTGAATGAATTAAAAAATTACTTCCTTGGTTTCCTAATCCCTCCCACACTTTTTTTTTTTTTTCACATTCTATTCCATAACCATGATCCTTCAGGAAAAACAAAAAGAACAACAAAAAAAAACACCTTTCTGATAGTCCAGCCAATTACCCTGGGAGTTTCCTGCCATCTCCACTTTCCTGGCTGTTTCTCATGTTCTCTGACAAATGCTCCCTCTTCAGGTTTTAAAACCCCAGAGGCCCCTCACCTGCTGCAGGAACTTATAATGCTTCAGGCCAAGCTCTCTTAGTGTGTGTCCCTGGGCTTCACATGGAGAAACAGAAGTAACAAATGAAATCTTGCCTTTGACTGGGAGCCTTAGGATGAGTCATCATAAGAATGAGTGCCACCAACCAGGCAGAGTCATGTGGCCTAGGAACGCCACCTGCCTCCTGGAGAACTCGGAGGTGGTCTGTACCAGTGACTAGCTGTCTGCTGGGAGATACAGGAGAACCTCATGCCTCTGCTCTGTGTGGGTTCAGGAAAATTGGCCCTTGTGGTCACAATTCTACAAGCAAATACATTCAAAGAGGTCCCTAAGATCACGCTCGTGAACCTAAAGATTTTCATCAGCAGAAATGGGCAACATTTCTAAGAACTCTATTGAATAGAGTTTAAACTTAGAGATAAGAGGGCAGATGGAATTTTGGATTTTACTAATACAAAGCTAAAATAGGATTCCCAGAGATGACCGACTTTACTATTATTAGTTCAGAAGCCATGAGGTCAAGTTCCCTCAAGCTTTGAATTAAAGCCCAGGTGTTGATTGGTCTGGAGAGAAAAAGGGGTGAAACCTGACCTCTGCAACAGTCTATATAGACAGTTTGTTTTAAGTGAGTTCCATGTCACTTAGATTCTGATGCACCTGTGTTCTTCTCACCCCCTCTCATCCCTGTGTTCTTCTGACCCCTCCCAGGGTATGCCTCTGCATACCCCAGAGCTTCCTGAATGGATGTGTGGGTAGAATGTGGGTATGGCCTGCTTGTGGGTGGCATGTCTGATGGGATGGGTACCCTTCAGAAGGGAAAAGATACTTCAGTAGCACCAGCAAATGAGTGATTCCATTTTGTGGGACTGAGGAAACCTGGAATTATGCATGGCTCTACTGGGGAGACTACCAGACCAGAGCGTCCCCTCCCCTCAGTGTGTGAGTGGCAGCCTGAAAGTGTTCTTGATAAGGTAGGTGAAAATACCTGGAGTAATTCCCCGCCTTCCTCTCTGAGGAACTTAGCACCAAGGCCCTGGCCTAATTGGTACAGACAGTTTAAAGGGACCGCTCATCATTTTATGGCTTGCCTGTTGGTGTGTCTGCTAAGAAAAATCTCAATCATGTGTTCTTTCTTTCACAGGGAGGCTTTATTACATCATCCTTCCTGCAGGTTCCCCAGGGCTGAGCTGTAGTGCCAGGACTTTCTGGATCTATGTTCATCTCATTGTCAGTCCGAGTGTCTGTAGTCCAGTTCAGGTGTCAGCCCGTGCTACACACTCACCACTGTGTACTCCTGCTCCATGTCCTGGGGCATGGCTGTGATCTGTGTGTGTCTTGCACCACCTCTGACACCCACAGAGTGCAGTATTGTTACCACACAGACTGCAGCATTATCACGTTTCAGGTCGGACATGTGTACTACATAAAGCACACACTGCAAACACCATAACTTCCTCAAGTGCACATATCCTGTCCCATGAAGGCAGTGCTTCCCATTCATACCAGGGACCCCTCAGCCAAATGGTCATGGAGGCCAAGGGGTGTCTTAGACACCCTTACCTTTAACAGTACCCTACTCACACACCACCCATGCTTTCGGGTGTCATTTCCTAAATGTAAAATGCTCTTTTTCTGGTATAATCTCCAGATGTCCAAAATATTCCTAGCTCTCTTTGTTGGGTAGCCAGGATAAACATTTTTAAAGCAGCTCTACTCTTTATGCAGCGATACTAGCTGTCTATATAGAGCATGTACATTTGCCAAACTAACATTCCTTAACCAGGAAAATTAAATGATTGGGCAGGAATCTAGAGATTTCTAATCCAACTGCTTAAAGCTCTCAAATGCTCTCATAGACCAGTACCATAGCTACTGCCCACATGTGGTAACTGAACACTTATAATGTGATCAGTCCAAACTGAGATATGTCATAAGTGTGAAATACACGCCCATGTCAAAGGCTTCGTGCCAAAAAATGTAAAATACCTTATTTTTGTATTGATTATGTTGCTGTGAGAATATCTGTATATATTGGGTTAAACAAAATCTATTGTTTCATATTTATTTTTGCTTTTTAAAATGTAATTACTAGGGAATTTTAAATTACACAAGTGGTTTGCAGTATATTTCTATTGGACTGCACCAGTCTAGAGCATTCTTGAAAGATGGCTACCCACACCCTTTTTTGGTTTTAATCATAAGAAAGCCCTTAAAAGCATTTCTTAAGATTTCAGAAATTGGTGGCTTTCCTTAAAACACTGCTTTCTATTTAATTGACAGATTCTTCAGATTAAAAGAATAAACCCAACACTAGCAACTTACAGAAAGTAAATTTCATAAAGTGGTAAGATCTGATGCATCTGTTTAGTAATAATTAAGATGGTCCTTAACTAGAAAAGGTGATCTTTATCCCTCAATCCTAGTTAGAACTTTCTGTTTTGGGACATCTGGTATACCACATATGTGCACACAGAAACACCTAAATATGCCTACAACTGAGACCTTAGAGATGGATGTCTCTCTTCTGAAAGCCATTCTTCATATGGAGGAGGCAGATCACCCACTGAAAGTGAGAAGCTATGGGATGGAACCAAGTCCCACAAGCTTGGCTGTGTGTTTATTTCTAGGAGCCAGAGGTTAGTGAATTAAAAAGCGTGCAGCCCTCTAACCATGGCATCTACCTTCCTTCGGACACCCAGGAGCATGCGGGCTCTGGGAAGGCATCCTCTATGCCACGCCTGACTGTGGATCCCCAGGTAAAAGGCAGCCACCACTACTGTGTTCAGTAGCATCCTGGGCTGTATTGAACTGGTGGGTTATGAAAACACATCTGACATCTTCAGGTGAGCCCTGACTTGCTGCCATGCCTCTCTAAGAGCTGGCTCATGGGCCTTCTCTATGGAGCATGCTCCTCCACGCTGTGTTTCCAATGACAGCCTAGCCACAACAGGCCAGCCAGCAAAAGGGTGGGGCCTCTGGATGGGCTCCACATCCTCATGACTCCACTGGCTAGGCAAGAAATCCTCTCCAGGATGTTCCCCATGGGTCTTTCCTTCCTTTTCTCTGTTCCTGGCTCTTCTAGCACATTTGCAGCTACTTACACACACAGCTCTGTGTCAGGACTGTCTGTCCTAACCAGCACAGACCACACCTCATTCCTTTGTCTGTTTTCCTGGCTTCTTTTTTTCTGTCTGTCTGTCTTACATCAAAGTTTTGACAGAGACAAGAAATTTTTGTGGATCTGTTTTAATATCTGTGGCAAATCAAACTGCCGGAGTTTAATGTGGAGCTGGGGTGGGACTGATGGAGAGAGCAATGCATTCTCAGGAGCCTTGCAATATCTATTCAGTTACCAGCCCTCCTAAGCTCTAGCGCTGTAGAGCAGCGCCTTCTCTGAGGAGGGCAAGATACAAAAAGGCAAAGCCACGCTTCTTGCATCATGGAGACTTTCTGACAGTAGCCCTCACTTATTTCAAAGCAGCTCAAGGTTCACGGCAGGTCCTGGCTGGGTCCCTGGGGTAGATGGCTCTGGGCAGCTTGGAGAGGACACTTATGCTCAGGGAAGCAGGGAGCTAACGAGAAGCCCTGCAACAGCCCAGTGACCATGTTAACATAAAGATGCTTTCTGGAACAGCCTCCTCCAGCATAAGATCTGAACTAGAGGGAGTCGCGGGAGGTGACAGTTGGCAATCTTCAACCATCTCAGTCTTCTATCTTCCTTACTTGTAGACTATTTCAGTAATCCATACCTTGTGTTCGTGGGTGGGGCGGGGGCTCACGTTTCCAGGTGGTGACAGACCCCAGCTCCATGAGACGTTCATTTTCCACCATTCGCGATAAGCGTTCAAATTCCTCGTGGCTGGAGGAATTCTCCATGGAGCGAAGCAGCGAAAACACCTACAAGTCACGGCGCCGGAGTTACCACTCCTCCCTGAGGCTGTCAGCCCACCGTCTGAACTCCGACTCAGGTGAGAAGGTCTTGTCTCTCTGCGGTGCTCCTGCTCTTGAAGGGGCTGATCCTGACAAGCCCTGGAAAAATCATGGCAACAGAATCCAGACAAAAGACAGGGTTAGAGGAGTGAAGCAAGAATGCTCCTTAATAAAAGGGGTTCCCTATCTGACTCACATCATGAAATACAGCAGCAAAACTCCCTAGTCATCACAGAGGCTAATGAGATTTCTTCCTGCCAGACCAGGCAGTAGAAATAATGAAAGTGGAGGTTTCTCAAGGGCCTTCTACAAACCACTCCTCTGCCTTAGGGATGTATGAGAGACCCCCTGGCAGGCTCTGGGTTTCACCCACCAACTCCACTTCAACCCAGACGATGCGACCTGGAATCGGTTTATGTATTTGAGTTTTGTTTTGTGTCTTAAGGGAAGGGGTCATATTGATAAAACCAGAAAATCACTAGTTTGGTTCAAGCTGTTCTTCAGCCAAATAGCTATTCAAGCTGTTTCTTCGTTTTAGTAAATTAAAGAAAGATAAAAAAACAATGACACGCCCCATATCATAGGGTAGGTAAGTGGCAGAAAAGGAGCGTGTGTGCTCAGCCCCTCAGTCGTGTCTCAAGCTTTTCGACCCCACGGACTGTAACCTGCCAGACTCTTCTGTCCATAGGATTTCTCAGGCAAGAATACTGGAGGGGGGTGCCATTTTCTCCTCCCGGGGATCTTCCTGAGTAGAAGTGAAATCCTTCAGTGTAATGTCTCAGGACATTACAGTAACTATATCCATTATTTCATTCATAGCAGCTTCTTAATTCCCTTCGCCTAATGCCATTTTCCCCCTAAAAAGTTACACGCTTTTTAGGACACATGTTTAGGACATAGAGGATTCTTGGGCCATACTAGCACAAACAGAAGCATAAGAGAACAGTTGCATCCCTGGATTTGTAAGTCTTTCCAGTGACAACCTGCACACTTACCTCTTCACAAAAGGTTAATTTTCCAGCCTTTCTCTTCTGCCTCCCTTTCAGATCACCTGTTGACATGCCTGCAGAAGTCAGGGTCCTTGAGAGGCTCGGTCCCAGGCTGTAAGAGTTGTTCAGTGGCCAGGATGGGCAGAGTTATGATTCACTGCTTTTTCATCTCTCATAGGCCACAAGTCTGACACCCACCGCTCCGGGGGCAGAGAGCGGGGACGATCGAAAGAGCGAAAGCATCTTCTCTCTCCTGACGTCTCCCGCTGCAACTCCGAGGAGCGAGGGACCCAGGCTGACTGGGAGTCCCCAGAGCGCCGTCAGTCCCGGTCTCCCAGTGAAGGCAGGTCACAGACCCCCAACAGACAGGTGAGCATGGAGAGGAAGCCAAGCCTCTGCAGGGAGACAGGGAAGGGCGGGCTTTTAACACTGGATGCAAAATGTGTGCAGCCAGCACTCACACAGACCTCACCTTCACAGGAAGCTAATCCATTGTACACAGAGGTTAGCTACTTAATGCTTATGCATTCAGAAATGATAAAAATTCACAGAAAATCAGAGCATACCCCAAGAAAGACAGTGGTGTCTAGAGGTCAGTCCAACTGGTCCTCAGAAATCAGAGCTACAAAGTCACAACAAATAAGTTCATAAATCTCTCAGGCAGATTTCAGAGGAAAGGATGGTTTTTTAAGGCAAAAAAAAAATGTCTTTGACTAATTGTATGATCCTTAGTATTGGTTGGAATGGTGATTCCTCTCTCAACACAGGATACAAAAGATCAATTTATCTAGCTTCCAGCTATCCCAAGAGAAAGACCATCATCTCTCCTTCTGCCCTGTACCTGAAACAAAGCCCAGTCTAAGAAATAGCTACCAGAGCTGTGTGAAAACATTCCCTGGCCCTGTTTTCCTCCTCACCGCCATCCCTGGCTCCCTGCCTTACCTCACTCCAAGGCTGTCAGAGGCCAGATGGCAGACCCACTCAGTGGCAATGGGGAAGAGGAGGAGCTTCCATAGACAGCTTTTAGAGGCTGTTGAGAAGGGTACTTCCAGAGCAGTGGTGGCGAGTTTCAGTGCAGAATGGAATCACCTGGGCTTTGTTATAACTGGGAGAACCCAGAAATCTGCACTTGGAAGGACCCAAGAATCTCCCAGAAGATCTCAAGCAGGTGGTTCTTAGGTCACACACACCTTGAGAAATGCCTCCCTAGAGGTCCATTTACCATCTTAGGGCCCCTGGGGACTAGGTGAGCAGGTCAAGTCAGGCCTGAGCCAGCAGATGAGTAGCTGGGTGTACAAGCCGATCTGACGTCAGCATACCAATGAAAACACAGATACTGAAGGAGAAGATGAGGGAAGGTATTTGCCATGTCCTGAGACCCAATTCCCAAGAACTTATCCCAGACAGAGCAACTCTAGGGCATTCATTCACCTTCCATGGAAGTTGTCTTTCCTAAAACTTCAAGGCTTTCTTTTAGTGTGCTACGTGATAGAGCTTTCTGAATCTTTGCTACTCAGTGTGTTTATTCCATGGAACAAACATCTGAGAGCTTGTTATTAGTAGAAATTAAGGATCTCAGGC
The DNA here is from genome assembly GCA_006410675.1 of Oreotragus oreotragus. NCBI lineage: Eukaryota > Metazoa > Chordata > Mammalia > Artiodactyla > Bovidae > Oreotragus > Oreotragus oreotragus. The sequence goes on from SJYX01001978.1 coordinate 227,789, forward strand.
CCCAGCCAGACCTTCTGATGCCAGAGATGTATGTGTGCTTATTGCTCAATTGTGCCTGACTCTTTGCAACCCCATGGACTGTAGCCTGCCAGGCTTCTCTGTCCATGGGATTTCCCAGGCAAGAATACTGGAGTGGGTTGCCATTTCCTCCTCCAGGGGATCTTCCCGACCCAGGGATCAAACCTGTTTCTCCTGCATTGCAGGCAGATTCTTTACCTGCTGAACCATCAGGGAAGCACAGAGATGTGTAAGCATAATGAAAGTTGACGCACCCAGTTAGTACTGGCTCCTCAATCTCCTTTCATCTCTGCATCCCTGAGTGGCTGTGATTGGTATTGGGTAGGCCAAAAAGTTAATTCGGGTGTTCTGTTCCATCGTAATGAAAACCCTGGACGACCTTCTTGGCCAACCCAATAACAGAGGGGTTTCCAGTGGCTCTCGGTAGGAGGGTTAGAGACCTTAACCAGGTCCCAAGTAGGGAGGATGCCAAACCCAGGCTAACAAGCCATGTTTCTCCTGCCACACAGGGCACGGGGTCCCTGAGTGAGAGCTCCATCCCCTCCATCTCCGACTCCAGCACCCCACGGCGAAGTCGGCGGCAGCTCCCACCGGTCCCTCCCAAGCCTCGGCCCCTCCTTTCCTACAGCTCTCTGATGAGACACGCTGGGAGCATCTCCCCACCAGCTGATGGGAGCGAGGGTGGCTCCCCACTGACCTCCCAAGCTTTGGAGAGCAACGACGCCGGCCTGCCCGAGTCTTCCAACCCCCGGCAGGGCCACCCCTCCCCACAGCGCTACATCTCCGAGCCCTACCTGGCCCTGCACGAAGACTCCCACGCCTCGGACTGCGGCGAGGAGGAGACGCTCACCTTTGAAGCAGCCGTGGCCACCAGCCTGGGCCGGTCCAACACCATCGGCTCGGCCCCGCCCCTGCGGCACAGCTGGCAGGTGCCCAACGGGCACTATCGGCGGCGGAGGCGCGGGGGGCCTGGACCGGGCATGACGTGCGGAGCTGTCAGCGACCTCCTGAGTGACACGGAAGAAGACAAATGCTAGAGGCTGCTCCCCCCTCCGATGCATGCTCTTCTCTCACGCGGAGAAAAACCGAGACCCGAATTGGGAAGCCAGTGCGGCCCGGGGGGGAGGAAGAGGGAGGAAGGAGCTGGAAGGACACCGCGCAGTTATCAGAGGAGAGGAAGGGAAGGACAGAAGGCAAACCACTCAAACCCACCAAATCGCTGTATTTCCCTTTGCAAGATGGCCACTGCCGTAGTTCTGCCTCTTTGCTGGGGAAAGAAAACACAAGAACGACGGAGGGTTATTCCCCGGGGAGGAGGGACACGGGATGGCTTTGCTGCCCCTGCCCGCTTCCCAGTTTTCTACATTTTCTACAGCCGTTGGGGGGAATCGAGCCGGCCTGTGTCTGTGCCCATTGCCCCGAGAAGCCTGGGAGACGTTCTGGCTCTTCACCGGGGGAGTCGTGGAGACCCCGGGAGAGGAATCGCCTCCCTCACCAGCTCTTCCTCCTCAGCCAGCACCAGGGCCACCGCGACAGCATCTCACGCGTTTCCCCGTGGCTTGCTTCCCCGCAAGGAGCACAGGCTAAGTTCAGGAGCATCGGATGTCAAGGGCGGGAGGCAGAGAGGGAGGAGAGCCGCGAAGGGGGAGGGGTCGGCGTGCCGAGGTGGCAGCAGCAAGGGCTGGTCTGGATGAGCCAAGCCATAGTCCGGCAGCCCTCACTGTAGAGGCAGGGGCGGAGCCGCGGAGAGCTGGGGTGCCGGTCGCTACAGTCCTGTCTGAGCCTGTCACCCCCTCAGGAGGTGCTGTGTTCATTAGGATAGGCTAAGAGGCCCCACCCCCACCCCTGTCCAGGGAGGTGCCTGAGGCGCTCTGGTGAGGATGATATTCTCAGAGTATGTAACAATCCGTGTGGCCAGGACACCGGATGATGAGAACAGAGTTCAGCCTCAGCACAGGGCCCCATGCCACAACAGGGTTCAGCCTGGGAGATGCCTGTGAGGGGTGGGGTAAGCGTGGCGGGGGCACTTCAGGGACTCAGCAAGAGTCAGTTTTCCAACCAGTATGGAGGTAATTTGGTATGTGGAGCGGGGCGGCACCGTCTCGCACATACTGCCTGAGTGTCAGCCCAGACTTTGGTCCACGAGCCAGGCCCATGCCATGCCAAGGCCAGTGAGCCCCAGTGCCAGGGGCCTGGCCACCCCTCAAGAGGGCTGCACACACCTATACAAGGTGGGCTACACCTCACCTGCTAGGGATTTCCGTAGAGATGAGAAAGGCCGAAACCAGAGACGCTTCGATAAGAGAGTCTGTCTGAGTTTACTGAGGCGTTCCTGTGAGGGAGGGGCCCTCGGACGGGCAGCTTCTGCAGCTGGTGTGTGATTAAGGATCAGTCGTCAGGATTCTTTAAGGTGATGAGTAAATATACCTCAGCTTAGACCTGGGCTGCTGCTTCTAGCAAGGCAGGCTCCGGTGAGGCCTCAGAATACAAAGTGATGGGCCTGGAGCCCCGGTGGTCCTGAATACTCCCCTGGGCGTGACCCCTTCCTGGAGAGGAGCTGAGCAGAAGACAACCTCAGGACCTTGTTCCTAACCCCCTAAACCCAGAAGCATTGAGAAAGAGAGTCCTTTCTTGGCCGATCAGTGCTCCTTTCACAGTATCAATTATCCATTCGGGGACCATCCCTTTACTCCCCTCTCCCGTTCCCAGCACCACACCATCAGGTGGAAGGATTTCCCGGAGGCGGGGTACCAGGCAGGGCCTTCCTCTCCCAGCCAGGAGCGGATGGAGCCTGCCTCCTGGGGCTTTCCCTGGGGAGACTCAGAGGCTCCCTGGCTGAGATTACGGCGGATAAATACTGTTTATCCTCCTCCAGCCCTGGCAGACTTCACCTCATAGGTAGGAGCAGTCGGTAGCTGTTATTTTTCTTAGGAATTTGGGGCTTTTTTTTTTTTTTTTTGGCTTTGTTTTGTTGTTGAAATAGAAAGAAGGTGTCATTGTGTCAGCTCTGAAAAGCCAGATTCAACGCTGTGGCTGCAAAATCGTTTGTGATGGCCCTGCCTTCTGCCCTAGACAGGGACGGCGCTTCCGGTCCGCAGCCAGCCCCCAACCAAAGTAGTCCCCCGCAGGAGACCAGCGAGGCAGACGCAGGGGGCCACTGCTCTGAAAGTACTTTCCCTTTCCTCTCTGGCTCAGCACACCCGTGTGCCCCGGGGGTCATTAGGATTGGGGCTGTGTAGCACCCAGACCCTAAGAGGCGGAGTTGTGGCCTGAGACTCAAGACGCCGGGCCTTGTGCTATCTTAAAGGTTTCCTCCGCTCAGTGTCATTTCCTGCCCAAGTGCTGCTATTATGGGCTGCTTTGCACAAAACTGCTTGCTTCCACCTTGGCAAGGCAGCTTTCCCAGTGAGCCCGTCGCTCTGTGTTTCGAGAAAGGGCGTTGAAATGACCCCTATGCCACAGCGACAGGAGACATGGAGGCTGGCAAAATTAGCAGAAGTGGGATTTGCCTGCACACGACATTACAGACACGCAGTGTGCTGTGCCGGGAAGCCTTCCTGGACACCTGAATTTCAACTCACATCCACACGAGCGCCTGGTCCCAGAGAGGGGGGTATCACGCACCATAGATGCAAGTCCCTGGCCAGCCCCCTGTGCTTTTTTTTTGTTTAGTACACATGAAGTTACCAACTCATCTCATCGCTTTTATTCCACTTGCCCTGACCGAGAAATCAGGTTCCTTATCCTTTAGCCTGCATTTGCCCTTCTATTAAGACCAGAAAATAAAAGGCAATTTTCTGTTAAGTCACAGAACACATTAGCATAATCTTACAATGGTTTCCTTCCACCTCTGAATAAATATGAGCAAAAACCTTGCCTGTCACAGCCAACCAGGAGATCCATTCCTGGGTAGCAGATTCTGCCTCTTTCCTGAATCACAAAACCTCTGCTTCTCTTTGCATTAAAAAGTATGGCAGCATCTTGAAAAATTCCAGGTGGACCACCACCTTGCTTGAGGCACACAGCATGATCAAGCTTAGCACTGTAGGTCCCCTCAGAAGAGTCTGTGGCTACATGTCCAGTTTCCTTTGCTAATATGAGTCTTCAGGATCCCCTCAAAATAAGAAGGGAAGCGATGGGGAAAGGAAGGGGGAAAACAGGAAAGAGAAGGAAAAGAAACCAAGGCAGGGAGAGATTCTAACTAGCTTTGTATATAGATACTCCTCTCTTCTCTTAAGCCTCCAGGCATACTTCTGGTGGGAAATTCTTCTCTCTTTATATATGTACTTGTCCCTCTGCCAGTCTCAGTCAGTGAGGGGGCCAAGTGCCAGCAGACCTTCAGACAAGGGGGTAGAGCTCTAGGCCAAGGTGCCCTGTGAGCTGGGGTCAGGATAGAATCACCTGCACTGTGAAGGGACGGTACCCTTGAGGGTCCCCCACGCTCATCGTGAACCATGAACATAGCTGCCCAATGTGGGGCTGTGTCCTCTTCTAGCTGAGGAATCTGTTTCTATTCTGGGTTTTGCTTCTCCCCATTCAGCGTTCCTATGAGGTTCTGAGATCCTGAAACCTCCAGTTCTCTGAAGCCGAGCTCCAGATCTTCTGGTTTTGCCTTCCCTTGACACAGGGATCACAAGGAGAAGCCCCAGTGTTCCACCACCTGGCAGCACGCATCCTCCGTACCCATCCTCTTTTGCATGGGCTTTGTGATGAGCCCTCGTCTTGCCACATATTAGCAGTGACGCAACTCCCGAGAAGGTTTTGTGTGTGTGCTTACTTGGCTTATCATGTCAGATTCTTTGTGACCCCACGAACTGTAGCCCACCAGGCTCCTCTGTCCATGGAATTCTCTAGGCAGGAAAACTGGAGTGGGTAGCCATTCCCTTCTCCAGGGGATCATGTTGTCTATCCAGTCCAGGCTTATCTGCTGGGCTCTGCCCTCTCGGGCACGCTTGAATCTCATGAAATATAGCCAGGGACTCACCTGGTGATTATTCATGAGATGATCTGAAACAGTATAAGCTGTAGAACTGCTGCTGGTGTGTATAAAATGTCCACATACTCGATGAATGCCCACTGCAGGGAAATGGGGTCTCTCCTGGAATAATGGAACAAAATTGAATAATTCTGATGTTTTAAGAAAGTTTACAATTTTTTTTTTTTTTACTACATTCTTATTTCTAAAGCCTGCTCTGGATGTCTCATTTTTGGACAGAATATTTCTTTAGTGGGTCATGCCAGGGATAAGTTGAGAAATTCTTTCTTTCCTCATCTTATAAGGTTGTATTGGAAGGAAGGAAGCAGAAAGTCACCTGTTTTGCAGGGATTTTATGAGACTTGACGATTAAGGAACTTTCACTGCTATTCTTACCAGTTTCACATCTGTTAATGTTTTGTGATCTTCAAAGGCCCAATGCCAGTGTATGCAAAAAATCAGGGTGAGGAGGGACGCGTCCATGCCTTGGGGTAGATGGTTCTTCACTTGTTTCTCATCTATCCTGTCCATATTTCTCTCCTGAATTCCAGAACACTGAGCACTGTTCTGGAGTTTCAGGAGGGGACTTTATGCTGTCAGAAAGGAGGACGACATGGGCCCCCTGCAAGTGGACAGTCAGGGCATGATGGTTTAACTCCAGCCACCCAGAAGGAGTCAGGTCCAGATTTGGATAACTATATATCCACACTAGAGGTTCTTATTTTAACAAAAGCCAAATGAGATTAACTCAGGAGTTATGACCCAACCTTTCCATGAGGCGGTAAGAGGAGAGCCTACATGAATAAACACTGCCCCCGTCAGCCGTGTGGACATTTTGGTTTTTGTTTTTTCCTCTCTGAACCACCCAGGACATCATAGGTCTAATAACCCGACAGAGCAGCAGCCAGTGGTTCTCTGCTGACTCCAGGGGCAAGCTCACCTGCAGCCTACCACGGTGATTGTCAGCTGCCATGTGCTGCAATTCACCCTATCAGAGAACACAGACACACCACTTGTGGGGCAGGGGGACAAAAAACTAGGAAAAGACAGAACCATCCTTGGTGTCTGATGGCCGTCTTTTTCTTGAGTCCGTTCTGCTTTGAGTCTCTGAAGCTTATGCATCTTAGAGAGATCACTCCAAGCCAGAGAGAACAGATTCATAGATTCTCCCATCCTACCCAAGGACCTGGAATGCTGCCCTTAAAATTCACACCAGTTAAGAAGCAGGAATGAAACTCAGATTAAAGTCTCATCACGTTGCTGGAGTGTCCCCAAACTGCCTATTTTTATAGTCTTGTTTCCTTCTATCCCTTCCCCAACCCATGCCAAAAACATGGCTACTGTCTTGACCTTCTAAATGCAAGAAGGGATTTTATATTAAGCTGTGCTATTATGTAAATTACTGAGCTTGAATTCTTATTTCTGGGGGTTTGAAAGAGTTGAGTAGATCAGGTAAAAAGAGAAAAGGGGATTTGTGTTTATTTTAATTTGGATTTTGGTTTGGATTGGCTAGTTGTATTTTTTTGGTACAAGACCTACTCTAGAATAGCAGGGAGGGATAAATACGTGCTCTGCAGTGTTTCTAAATTAACTTCTCTTTAGGAATTAATTTCTGTCCAGTTTAATGATGTGATACTTAAGTCAGAAATCTGAGGTTACACAGTACCAAATCTAGCTTCTCTCTCTGGTTTCTTTATCTTCTTTTTCCTTCTAAGTCAGATTTGTCTCTTGTTTCTTTTCCTTTTAGGGACTTAATATGTTATCTAGAATACTGAAAAACTATGAAAACCTAGGGGAAGCCCAGGAAATAATAAAATGGATGTGGGATTTTTATAGGACATCTTTAATAAATACAAAATTTATGTCTTTATGAAAAGATTAAAAAAAAACTTTTAAGGGCATAGTAATTTGGGAAATGAAAATTATTGGGAATCAAAAAGAATAAATGCTACCCCAGCCTTCTGTAGTAATTTATGCCTTCAGCCTAAGTTTTCCCTCATGGGGAAAATTAAAGCACTAATGTTTGGCTAGTTCGTGGGTGTGTCAAGTGTTTGGAAGTAAGTTAATAACAGCATTTTAATAAAGCACTTTTCTCTACAAATCACTTTAGAAAAGTCTTCACTCCCTATATTCCATGTAGTCTTGGCATTGCTCTAAGCATTTTTTTTTTTTTTTTAAGAAACTTCATGTTTAATGAAACCTGAATCCAGGATTTTGCTTTAATTTCACCCTCTATTTTTTCCCATCTTCCCCTTCCTCCTTTTCTTACCTTTTAATGACAACAGAAGTCCAGACTTTCTTGTTTTTAATCCAGGAAGGCAGCTGAGTATTCATGCTCAGAGATTCCCAGTGCCATCTTTGTGGACACTGAGCCAGTCTTATGTCAGATGCTCACAACACGTAGGATCCTCCTGAGACACCTTCTCCTACTCAGCACTGGAAATCTGGAAGGAGCTTTTTCTGCGTGTGTGTGTGTGTTCTGCCAGTTTGTCAGAGATAAGAATGGATTATTCTCTGTGTTCTGGACCAAATTCTAGAATGTGTATCAGGCAGTACCACTTCTTTCTTGGTTCACTCAGGAGGACCCTCCAACCTGCAAGGGGACTAAGTCAAAGCTACCAAATTCAGCTTTGACCTTCTCTGGTGACTCAGTTTTCTTTCCAATACTCTAATTTCTTCTAGCGATGGCCTGCATCACACCAAGAACCACCACTCAAAATAAGCCTATTAGATACCTTGGTAAGGGATGAGCAGGAAAAAACACACTCCAAAACTCAAAGTGCCATTAATCAACTTTAAAAAATGAAGGTAACAGGAAATGAGGGCTAAACAATGTAATCTAACTGCCAACTCAAGTCTACTGTAGTCTGGTCTTAGTTACATTTGATATGGAGCTATGTAGCGTTAAGCAGATTCCAACAGATTTAGTAAAAACATAGGTATTGTATTTTAATGGCTACCAATGGAGATATATACTTAGCCTGCAGGCCAAACATCAATCAGTGTTTTTCTATCCTGGGATTTTGTCACCAAGCCAAAATTTATACAAAGCCACCCTAAGTGCTGTTGATTGCAGAGGAACTTCCTTCTTGGTGGCATTAGAGAGCTGTCCAGCCAGCTCCACTCAAACTGAGTCCATGATTTGGAACTCATGCATAAAAACAAATGGAGGAGAAAAATCTAATGAAGTTAGCATGCGGAGCATCTCATAGCTAGGACAAGTTGGGTAGAGGTGAGGAAAACAAACTCTAGAACAAAGACAAGGTTAAGGTGGGAAATACCAGCTGGTCCCAGAATTCTAGAGGAAGGCATGTGACCTGAAATCCTCCTTTATGCCAGATCACGGACCAACTCGTTAGCATGGTACTAGAGACGGCCTCTTTTCACCTTAGGTAGTGGATTTAAAGGCCTCAGAGGATTCATAAAGCCCTGGAAAAATTTTTCCAGACTTGGGAGATGGAGAGAAAGGAGGTTCTTGCTTTCAAGCAGCCTGAAGACAACCTCAGTGACTTTAGCTGTGCTTCAATAAAGTAGTGCCAACAGTGGACAGATTTTGTTGACCTTCCTAGTGACACAAGTGTCATGGGAGGGGAGAGGGAGGAGGGGAGGGGAAAGGGAGGAGGGGCGGTGAGCGGCACAGGAGAGGAGCTTTATCATGAATCATGAATAAATGTCAGACTCCACACGGCACTCTGCTAGTAGCCTCAGAGGATAACATTGCAAGGAAATGGACAACAGGGTGTCCAGGTCATACCCTCTCCCCTTTGGGATCCAAGGTCAGGACATTCCACCCCTTGGTTTGCTCTTAGAGGATGCACACTTCAGATGGGATTGAAAGGCAAACTGGGTGCTCTGCCTTAGGCTGTTAAAACGCTGCCACCTGTGTTACAAAATGCGCGAGTCAAGGCGCTCCAGAAGCTTCCTTACAGGCAGCATCCATTGCAGTGTGGCGTGCCAGCCTGACACCCCTTCAGTGACCATGTGTGACTGGCAGCCAGTGCTGGCCCGCCCACAGTATCGGTGCATCTCACCCAAAGCCAGAGTTCAGCACTGCATGTTGACCAGGTGGATATCCTGTAACATAGATGCTCGTTTGGATCCAAAAGGAACACCATTAAAAATTAAAGAAAGATGAACAACTTTCATGTTTCTTTCGGGGGTGGGGGGTTGGTCCAAGAAAATAAATAAAAACCTTGTTGTAAAGAATTCATCAGCCTGATTTCCTTCACTCATTCAATGTGTTTCTTTGAAAGTGAAGTCGCTCAGTTGTCTCCGACTGTTTGCGACCCCATGGACAGTAACCTACCAGGCTCCTCTGTCCATGGGATTTTTCAGGCAAGAGTACTGGAGTGGGGTGCCATTTCCTTCTCCAGGGGATCTTGCCGACCCAGGGATCAAACCAGGGTCTCCCATGTTGCAGGCAGATGCTTTACCGTCTGAGCCACCAGGGAAACCATGTGTTTCTCCACTCCCACTCAAAAAGGAGATCATGGGAGTGAAACTTTGCTCTCAGGGATGCTCAGTGGGAAAGGGGGGATGGGCGTGGCAACAGCTTCCAGACGTGGACGTCTGCTCAACCCATCTGGTTAGGAGGAATTCCAGGGTTTCCCAAAGTTCTGGGACATCCTGTCCTAGAAGATTTTCTTCTATTATAAATGTTTGTTTTACAGGAAATAAAAAATAAATAACCAGACAAACTGATTCCCTGAAGCTGAAAAAGTTGGGCAGATTTTTCTGATCTCTGGGGGAAGAATTGAAAAACAGGCAGAGGGCTACTCTGGTGGCTCAATGGTAAAGAATTTACCTGCCAGTGCAGGAGACACAGGTTTGATCCCTGGTCCAGGAAGATTCCCAAATGCCCACGGGGGTAATAAGCCCATGCACCACGACTCCTGAGTCTGTGTTCTAGAACCTGGGTACCACAACTGCTGAGCCCACATGCCGTGACTACAGAAGCCTGGATGCTCTAGAGCCTGTGCGTCTCAAGAGAAGCCACTGCACAGGGCCAGAGGCGCAATGGATAACGCGTCCCACTGCGGATCAGAAGATCAGGAGAGACGCCACTGCAAGGAGAAGCCCATGTGCCGCAACTAGAGCAGCCCTGCCCACCGCACCTAGAGAAAAGCCTGTGCGGCAATGAAGACCCAACACAGCCAAACAAAATTATAACTCTCTCTCTCTCTCTCTCTCTCTCGTCTAAAAGAAGGCAGAGAATCTCTTTATGGAACATAGGGCTTCATGAATAAAACTATAATCAACTTGCCTCCCAAAAGGGAGGGAAGATGATGGGATACCAACTCCCTGCCAAGTTCAGGGGGGAGCAGATGCCCCAAGATTTTCAGGAAATGCTGCCCCTTCTTCCCTTCCACTCATATCATTCCTCATCTAACATCATGGCTCCTTTAATAAAAAGAATCAGTCCCTGGGTTCAGTGATCCCTTTGAGTTTCCATGCTGAGAACAACTTTTTGTCTCATCCTCCCCATCATCATCTCTTACTCCTAGTACTGGCTTTATTACTTTAATCAGAATAATTCTTTTATCAATTAAATACAACCCAGAATTCTAGGGTAAGCCCCCCATTTTTGCAGTTCCATCAAAAAACAAACTCTGAAGCCCTAGGAAACATAATTTTGTTAAATGAGCTTATTGCACCACATTTTTGGATAGTTTCGACTGTGAGAAAATGGCCTAGGTCCTTGGAGGCTGGATTGGAAATCTCTAAATCCTTGTCCAACTCAAATTTCATGTGTTCCTGTCACAATGACTTTCCCATGGTTTCTATCATTGTGGGAGCTGGGAAGAGTGAATGTCAGCCACAATCTTCCTTACCCACATTCTTTCATGGTATTACCAGTTGGTTTGTTCAGGCAAAGGGTGGTTTGTACGGAATTTTCACAGAGTCTGTTTGGTTCCCTTCTCACCTAGACCTTAGGTCCGTAGTATTTCACAGGGCAATTGCACTTGGGAACATCTATAAACAAAGAAGACATTATTCTGAACTTCTCTCTGGTGCTTCTGTATTATGATTCTGAGCATCTCTTGGTTACTCTAACACATGACCTTTAACCTAAATTTTCTACAATATTAAAAACGTGTCTTTACTTGTATACCAAGTTCCTTTGCTGATAAGCTAGGAAAACTCCCAATCCAAATACCAAGATGTCAGTTCCTTAAACACAAAATATTGGGATGAGTCACAGGTGTAGATGGCTCTAGGACACCTCAAGCATAGGAAGCAACACAGAGAAAGAAGAGAGGCTATAAACGCAAGCGCTGGAGTCAGACCCAGCTGAGTTCAAATATGTGCACCACCGTTCTGGACCTGTGGGCCCTTGAGCAAGCCACTTAACACTTTCTTCATCTTTAAAATGGAACAGTAGGAACTTCCCCAGTGGTCCAGTGGTTAAGACTTCACCTTCCAATGCAGGGGGTGCGAGTTCGATCCCTGGTCAGGGAACTAGAATCCTACATGCCTTCTGTCCAAAAACCAAAAACATAAGCCAGAAGCAATATTGTAACACATTTAATAAAGACTTTTTAAATGGTCCACATAAAAAAAAAATCTTAAAAAAAACAAAATGGAAAAACATAACAACTACCTCATAGGGTGGTTGTATAGACCAGACTAGTTATTGCATATAAAGAGAATAGCCTGGACTTCCCAGGCAGTCTAGTCGTTAAGACACCACGCTTCTAATAAAGGGGGTGTGTGGTGAATCCCTGGTCAGGTAACTAAGATCCCACACACCTTCGTGTCCACCCCCAGCCCAAAAAAGGAAAGAGAGAATAGCCAGGGCCTGCCCCATGATAGGCATTTGAAGAAAGTCTGGGAACACTATCCCTGTCATCACTGTCACATAAAAGTACACTCACCAACTCCCCTAAACCCAAGAAACTTAACCCTTCAGTGTGTATTAGTCTCTCAGTCATGTCTGGCTCTTTGCAACCCCACGAACTATAGCCCTCCAGGCTTCTCTTGCCATGGAGTTCTCCAGGCCAAAATACTGGAGTAGGTTGCCATTTCCTTCTCCAGAGGATTTCCCAACTCAGGGATCGAACACCGGTCTCCTGCATAGCAGGCAGATTCTTTATCGTTAGAGCTACAGGGAAGTCCTACAGAAGAGTATGCTGGGTGGGCATTCCCCTTCTGTCAGTGAAACACGGAGGACAATCTGATCCACAGACAGCTTTCTAATGAGAAGGGAATAAATTAAACTTTAAAAAGTAAGCAAATCATTATTATATATCTATTTTTAAATAATGCCTCCATTCTTGTTTGAGAAACAAGCCCTAATTTGCTTATTCTTCACTTCTATTTCCATTTTCATTTAATAACAGAATGGGAGAAACATTAGTGGGAGATAGTAATTGTAAAAGTAGTAATAAAGTAAATGGCAACATTAAAAATATTGCATACACACGAACAGCAATAGTCAAGGCAATTTGAAACACACGAATTAATGGTACATGTGTTAACAACTGAGTCCATCCAAAAGGAGAGTCTCATGCCTCAGGGCCTTGTTTCCAAATCTGTGGTCTGATGTTTTCAAACTGTGATGCTAGAGAAGATTATTGAGAGCCCCTTGGACAGCAAGGAGATCAAACCAATCTATCGTAAAGGAAATCAACCCTGAATATTCACTGCAAGGACTGATTCTGAAGCTGAAGCTCCAATACTTTGGCCACCTGATCAAAGAGCAAACTCTTTGGAACAGACCCTGATTCGGGGAAAGGTTAAGACAGGAGAAGGGGGAAACAGAGGACAAGATGGTTAAACGGCATCATCAACTCAATGGACATGAGTTTGAGCAAACTCTGGGAGATACGGAAGGATAGGGAAGCCTGGCATGCTGCAGTCCATGGGGTCGCAGAGTGTCAGACATGACTTGGAGACTAAACAACTGCTTCTGCATGCCAGACCACATATATACATAAAATACCCATAGCCTCAAGCTGCTGATATTTAAATGATTCTGTAACACATGGAAATCATAGAACCAGAATGTTAATGCAGTAAGGAGCTTAGGTGACAATTCTGGCCCAAGCCAGTTCATACATGAGGAATGTAAGATTTAGAAAAGCTCTAACATGGGTTTTTCCAGAGATTAAGGAGGTCTCCTGTGAATCTGGAAAACCATACGAGGCTGTGGCCATCCTAGCACAACTTTCAAAAAAGAAGAAAACCGCAGAGAAATACTGAGGAGGCCCTCTTGCTCACATGTCCAGAAGACTCCTTTGATAATCTAATGGAAGCTATGGACTATCTTCCTTGATAAAAGCACAAAAAACACTGAGTCTTCACATCCCTCAACCCCACCCCAGAGCCTGTTTCTAACTTCCCTGCAATAGCCCCAGGAGGTCTTAGGGAAGGACCAAGCACAAACAGAGCTACTTGCACCAAAGAAATTCAAAGGAAGAGCTGTGACACCAAACTATTTGGACCCAGAAATAAAGGATAGAATCCAGGCCCAGTTCCCAGCCACACTGGAAATACTGCTCTTCTCACCCTCAGAATCTGAGATCTGATGGCTTGACTCGGATGGGAGTACAGTGGGCTGGGAAAGGTTTGAGAGAGGGAAAGGGTGCCTTATGTAAATATAGCTCAGTAAACACAGTGACACAAAGCAAGAGATCTGGGCCCAAATTCCAGTTATACATCAAATAATCCCTGCAGCCATGTTACTTGACATGACACTGAAAGATGAAAACCCCCCTCCCAGGTCAGTAGGTGTCCGAAATGCTACTGGAAAAGAGCAGAGAAATAGCTCCAGAAAGAATGAAGAGGCTGAGCCAAACCAGAAATGACACCCAGTTGTGGATGTGTCTGGTGGTGAAAGTAAAGTCTGATGATGTAAAGAACAATACTGCATAGGAACCTGGAATGTCAGGTCCATGAATCAAGGTAAATCGGAAGCAGTCAAACAAGAGATGACAAGAGTGAATGTCGACATTTTAGGAATCGGTAAATTAAAATGGACAGGAATGGGTGCATTCAATTCAGATGACTATTATATTTATTACTATGGGCAAGAATCCCTTAGAAGAAATGGAATAGTCTTCATAGTCAACAGGACAGTCCAAAATGCAGTACTTGAGTGCAATCTGAAAAATGACAGAATGATCTCAGTTCATTTTCAAGGCAAACCATTCAACATCACAGTAATCCAAGTCTATGCCACAACCACTAATGCCGGAGAAGATGAAGGGTTATATGAAGACCTACAAGAACTTCTAGAACTAACATCAAAAAAAGATGTCCTTTTCATCATAGGGGACTAGAATGCAAAAGTAGAAAGTCAAGAGATACTCAGAGTAACAGGCAAATTTGGCCTTGGTGTACAAAATGAACAGGCTAACAGAGTTTGCCAAGATAATGCACTGGTCATAGTGAACACCCTCTTCAACAACATAAGAGAAGACTCTGCAAGTGAACATCACCAGATGGACAATACTGAAATCAGACTGATTATATTCTTTCCAGCCAAAGATGGAGAAGCTCTATACAGTCAGCTAAATCAAGATCAGGAGCTGACTGTGGCTCAGATTATGAGCTACTGTTTGCAAAATTCAGACTTTATTTGAAGAAAGTAGGGAAAACTACCAGGCCATTCAGGTATGACCTAAGTGAAGTGAAGTGAAGTCACTCAGTCGTGTCCGACTCTTTGTGACCCCATGGACTGTAGCCTGCCAGGCTCCNAATCAAGATCAGGAGCTGACTGTGGCTCAGATTATGAGCTACTGTTTGCAAAATTCAGACTTTATTTGAAGAAAGTAGGGAAAACTACCAGGCCATTCAGGTATGACCTAAGTGAAGTGAAGTGAAGTCACTCAGTCGTGTCCGACTCTTTGTGACCCCATGGACTGTAGCCTGCCAGGCTCCTCAGTCCGTGGAATTTTCCAGGCAAGAGTACTGGAGTGGGTTGCCATTTCCTTCTCCAGGGGATCTTCCCAACCCAGGGATTGAACCCGGGTCTCCCGCATTGCAGGCAGATGCTTTACCGTCTGAGCCACCAGGGAAGCAGGTATGACCTAAATCAAATGATTATGCAATGGAAGTGACAAATAGATTCAAGGGATTAGATATGATAGAGTGCCTAACGAACGAATGGAGGTTTATAACATTGTACAGGAGGTGGTGACCAAAACCATCCTCAAGAAAAACGAATGCAACAGTGTAAAAAGGTTGTCTGAGAAGGCCTTATGAATAGCTGAGAAAAGAAGAGAAGTGAAAGGCAATGAAGAAAAGGAAAGATATACTATCTGAATACAGAGTTCCAAAGAATAGCAAGGAGAGATAAGAAAGCCTTCCTCAGTGAACAATGCAAAGAAATAGATGAACACAACAGAATGGGAAAGACTAGAGATCTCAGGAAAATGAGAGATACCAAGGGAAAATTTCATGTAAAGATGAACACAATAAAGGACAGAAACAGTAAGGCATGGCATCTGGTCCCATCACTTCATGGCAAATAAATGGGGAAAAAACAGAAACAGTGACAGACTTTACTTTCTTGGGCTCCAAAATCACTGTGGATGGTGACTACAGCCATGAAATTAAAAGACCCTTGTTTCTTGAAAGAAAAGCTATGACAAACCTAGACAGCATCCTAGAAAGCAGAGACATCAACTGGCCAACAAATGTCTGTACAGTCAAAGCTATGGTTTTTCTGGTAGTCATGTACAGATGTGAGAATTGGACCATAAAGAAGGCTGAGTGCCCAAGAATTGGTGCTTTTAAACTGTGGTGCTGGAGAAGACTCTTGAGAGCCCCTTGGACAGCAAGGAAATCAAACCAGTCAATCCTAAAGGAAATCAACCCTGAATATTCATTGGAAGGACTGCTGCTGAAGCTGAAGCTCCAATCCTTGGCCTCCTGATGCAAAGAGCTGACCCATTGAAAAATACCCTGATGCTGGAAAAGATTGGGAGCAGGAGGAGAAGAGGGTGACAGAGGATGAGATGGTTGGATGGCATCACCAACTCAATGGACATGAGTTTGAGCAAACTCCAAGAGACAGTGAGGACAGGGAAGCCTGGTGTGCTACAGTCCATGGGGTCTCAAAGAGTCGGACACGACTGAGCAACCGAACAGAACTGAAGGCACAGACACAGTCTTCTGACCACCACATTCTGTCCTGGGAATACACAGCTGAAGACAATAATGTGAGTGAGCGAGGGTCACATCAAACCCTTTGGAGGCTTCACCATCTTCTCCAGGTTTTCCATTCCCCAGCATGATGCCGAAGCTGTCCTTGGTGGAGGTTATCTGGAGCAGTGCCAAGGGATGCCTCCCGCTGCTGCACCCCATCAGTCTTGAACTCGCACTGTGATGACAAGGCTTGTACAGGGCAGAACACCCGGGCTGGAAGGCAGTTCCCATTTATCACCCTGGGCCCTACCTGCTCCCTGCCTACCACAGTCCAGCCCTCATCAATCCCTGAGATTAGTGCTGAGAAACCCAAGAGGAGCCCATTTCTCAGGAGACTGTGGGAGTCGTGGTGTAAGACATCCTCCGACCTCGACTCTGTTTGTCCCCAGGACTTCATCCTGAAGTCAGTGAGCAGCCACTGAGGTGGTTAGAAGCAGAGGAAAGACACAGTCTGATCTGTAAAAACAAAAACACTTCGGCTGAAATGAGACGAACCGTGTTCAAAGGGGAGAGATCCATTATCCCGGAGGAGGATAATGACAGCAGAGATGGAAAGACGTGGACAGAACTGAGGAGTCCATTTAGGAGAGGATTAGGCAGGATCTGAGGACTGGTTGGTGTGGCACACGGATGCACGAATCTATAGTTTCCAATCAGTGAGCCAGCAAGTTAGTTAAGGTGATGTGTCCGTTTCTCTTTGCTGCTGCAACAAATTATGCAAACGAGTGGCCTGAAACCATGCAAATTTATTCTCTTATAGATCTGGAGGTCAAAAGTCCAAGATCACTTTCACAGGACTGAATTCAAGACGTTTGCAGGGCTGGTTCTTTCTGAAGCCTCTAAGGGAGAATTCCTTGCCTGCCGTTTTCTGCTTCCAGTGGCTACCCATATCCTTTAGCGTCTGGACCCTTGCTCCATCTTCAAAATATATCACTCTGAGTATCACAGTACCTTCTCCTTTCAGAAGGCAACCCCTCACTCCTAAGAAATGTTGCAATTACATCAGTCCTTACAGGTTATTGTAAACCTATTTTTAAGTAGGGATTCCCTAGTGGCTCAGTGGTAAAGAATCTGCCTGCCAATCCACCTGCGGGAGACATGGGTTTGTCCCCTGTGTCAGGAAGATCCCCTGGAGGAGGAAATGGTGACCCACTCCAGTCTTCTTGCCTGAAAAATTTCATGGACAGAGGAGTCTGGTGGGCTACAGTCCATAGGGTCTCAAAACAGTCGGACATGATTGACGCGACTAAACAACAGTAACAATAATTTTTAAATAATTCTCCCACTCTTGTCTCAAAGACAAGTCCCAATTTGCTTATTTTTCATTTCTAACTTCCATATGCATTTCACGACAAAATGGTAGATAGAGGTACTCGGAGAGGATTTTCAGGCACCATGATTGGCCACCAGCTGCTAACTTCCCTTGAGACAGGGAAAGAGAAAGCTGGGATAGGAGAGGAAGGAAAAGGAAGAAGTATTAACACAACCAAAGTACAACTTTAACATATCAAGCATCACCATCGAGTCACCAAGCATGGCAAAAAGGCTCTTTTGTAATTAGAAAAAATCAGCGGGTTAGTCACATACTAATCAAGACCTATTTTTGCTTGAATTAGGTCAGTCTTCGTTAAATGCCTCGCTAGAAATAGGTGGAGGTCGAACTCCCCATGGGTGGTTTGCACTGATGCAGCAGAAATGACTCACGTTTGCTGCTGCTACAAGCTACACAGATGGCTGGGAGCGGCTGATGGAAGCTGCCCTGCCAACTCCCCCAAGACTGAAGCCCACCCTCCCACCATCCTTACTTCAAGCCATGCAAATAGACTGCAGGTGGGCAACTGTGGCTTCTGAACTGACCCTCATGCTGAGGGGCACAAAAGTTTCTTAATCTTCTGCTATCAGAATGCCAGGAATTATATCTCAGCTAGCTGTGTATTTGTGACTGGCACAGAGAAGGTCCTGGCATCCTGATAGACTGGCATGTCTCTCTAGTGGAATAAATAATCACTCTAGCTGGGTTCTCTTGGGGTGATCAACTTGTTTCAGCTTGCCTGAAAGGTTTGCATCCTGGGTAAACCAATCATTGGCCTGTCTAGAGCTCTTCAGAAAGGGTAAGATGCAGGACCAAATCTCTACTTGAAAGATATTCCAGGTTCTACACAGTGTATGAAATAATGTTCAAGATGAAAGGGATATTAGTGAATATCTGATCTAGTAATTCTAAATCATAGTGTATATCAGAATCCCCTAGGCTATTTACCAAAAATGCAGATTCCTGAGTGCTACCTCCAGAAATACTGATAAAATAAGTCTTGGTGGGCTCCATATTTTGCCATTTTATAAGCATCCTGGATGATTCAGATTAAAATGGTCCAAGAGGACATGTTTGAGAAACAGGAATTTAATTCTAGCCTCTCATTTTACTGATAAGAAATCTATCTTGAACTGAATCACTTTTCTCTACACCTGAAACTAACACATTATTAATAAACTTTATTTCAATATAATATACAAATTTCTAAAGAACAAAATCTATCCTGCATCAATTCAGTTCATTTCAGTCACTCAGTCATGTCAGACTCTTCACGACCCCATGAATCGCAGCACGCCAGGCCTCCCTGTCCATCACCAACTCTCGGAGTTCACTCAAACTCATGTCCATCAAGTCGGTGATGACATCCAGCCATCTCATCCTCTGTCGTCCCCTTCTCCTCCTGCCCCCTATCCCTCCCAAAATCAGAGTTTTTTTTCCAATGAGTCAACTCTTCGCATGAGGTAGCCAAAGTACTGGAATTTCATCTTCAGCATCAGTCCTCCCAAAGAACACCCAGGACTGATTTAGAATGGAATGGTTGGATCTCCTTGCAGCCCAAGGGACTCTCAAGAGTCTTCTCCAACACCACAGTTAAAAGAATCAATTCTTTGGTGCTCAGCCTTCTTCACAGTCCAACTCTCACATCCATACATGACCACTGGAAAAACCATAGCCTTGACTAGATGGACCTTTGTTGGCAAAGTAATGTCTCTGCTTTTGCATATGCTATCTAGGTTGGCTATAACTTTCCTTCCAAGGAGTAAGCGTCTTTTAATTTCATGGCTATAGTCACCATCTGCAGTAATTTTGGAGCCCCCCAAACTAAAGTCTGACACTGTACCTACTGTTTCCCCATCTATTTCCCATGAAGTGATGGGACCAGATGCCATGATCTTAGTTTTCTGAACGTTGAGTTTTAAGCCAACTTTTTCACTCCTCTCTTTCACTTTCATCAAGAGGATTTTTAGTTCCTCTTCACTTTCTGCCATAAGGCCACATAAGAGGCCAATAACAGCCTGATCTATAATAAAAACTCAAATACACATTCTCTTCCAAGTTCAGTTATTTCCATTTAGAGCATTTGGGGGCTATGTGAGCCTTCCTTTTTGAAGAAGTCTGTTTATATTGTCCCTCCAGAAAATATCATCTACCTGAGAAAATATTTAACAAAAAGAAAAACTAAGACTTATTGGATATAAATGTGCTTACATCCAATAAGTCATTTATAAGCACAATAAGCACATTTATAGGGCTTGGGCTTTATTTTCTGTTAGTAGCTGATGTCAAGTTCAAAGGAAAAGAAGTTACAAAGCTTTGTTTTCATTCTTGAAGTGTTTCTTAGAAACATCAGCTGCTTTGAGCCAGTCTGCTCTTATATAAAAATTTTGAGACCTCACACTAACTCAGCCAGGATAAGTGATGTTAATTATAAAGGTATGTAGGATTAAAACAGAACTTCCCTGGTGGCTCAGACAGTAAAGAATCCACCTGCAATGCATGAGACCCAGGTTTGATCCCTGGGTTGGGAAGGTCTCCTGGAAAAGAAAATGGCAACACATTCCAGTATTCTTGCCTGGAGAATCCCATGCACAGAGGAGCCTGGTATGCTATAGTCCATGAGGTCACAAAGAGTCGGACATGACTGAGTGACTAGCATACACAGGATTAAGACACAGTCACAAAATCCTTAATTCAGGCTCCAAAATTTGTCCTTTGTGAAACTGGACCCAGGGCATTTCCTGTCAATGTGACTCTTCTCTGGTTTGCCCATACCATGTACAGCCAGTCTTTAAATATCAAGCAGCAAGCTTTTGAAAGTAGTGTTTTAAGGTACATATGCTCAGTCGCTCAATTGTGTTCTACTCTTTGAGATCCCCCATGGACTATAGCCCACCAGACTCTTCTGTCCAAGGAATTCTCCAGGCAAGAACACTGGAATGGGTTGCCATTTCCTACTCCAGGGGATCTTTCTGATCCAGGAATCGAATCCAGCATGTTCTGTGTCTCCTGCATCAGCAGGCAGACTCTTTGCCACTGTGTCACCTGGGAAGGCCTAGTATTTTAAGGTGGCTCTGACTAAATAGGTGGCCATCTGATATGGACCCCATTTACTGCTGTTTTATTCCTCACCTGTGTAACTTATATCTATCACACATAGACCCATCCTCTGGAGTTAATTCCTGTTCCAGAAGATAGGTCATCAAATGCTTAAAGACTGTTACCAAGACACCCAGGATAAACATCCCTAATTCACCCAGGTGTCCTCTTTCCAAATTCCTCCTCCTTCTCAGGGTGTGATCTTGTATTCTGCTGTCTTGTTGAAGTGTCATGCAGACCTGAGCCCAATTCCTAGGCCCCACCCTCTCCCTTCACATCAGCATCCATCATTAGAACTTGGGGAGAGAGGTGGAGGGAGGTGAACAGAGGTGACATGTTTCACATGGGGACTTGAAGATTCAAGACTGAAAAGAGTTTGTGAAAAGGGGCCCACCCCAAGCACGGAGGGAGAGAGCGTCCATGCCTCCCACAAGTCAGGTAAGGACTAGGGACTGCTTTACCAGTGCTGACAATAAACTGAAGTCATGTGGATTTGTCTCAATTAATCGATTTACAGGGACTTCCCTGTAGTCCATGGCTAAGACTCCATGCTCCCAATGCAGGCGAGCCAGGTTCAATACCTGGTCAGGGAACTAAATTCCACTTCTTACAACTAAAAGTTTGCATGTCACAGCTAAAGATCCTGCATGATGCAAATGAGACCCAGTGCAGCCAAATAAATAAGTAATTTTTAAAAGATAGCTTTAGATACAGTTCACATATTACACAGTGCATCCATTTACAGTTATCTCAGTATTTTTAAAAATTATATTCAGAGTTGTGCAACTATCACCACAATTAATTTGACATTTCCATCATCCTCCAACATATAATCAAATTTTAAATAATATTCTAATCAATGTATTTCCTAATTATTGATCATTTATAAGACCTCGACACTATGCACTGACACTTAAGCACTCAGTATGAAAGCATGCGGAAAAGAACAAAGCAAGGCAATGCACTTCTTAGAGATGACATGACCCTGTTGTGCAACATTAACTACCAAGTGTCAGGAAGCATTTAACAGGAGGCTTCCTGTGTGCTCTTTTGGATCTGTCATGAATCCTCTGTTCCTTATTAATTTCTGAATATTCAGGAATTAAGAGGAGTTGGCAAACTGCTCCCGGGGCTGAGCAATGCATGCATTTCCTTACTTAGTTTTTCCATATGGTGATAAGTGATTATTTACAACCCTCTCTCTTTGATATGGATTACCTTATGTTTCCTTGATAATTTGTAAGTCTGGACTTTTGATTTTTATCTTTGCTGAAAATAGCTACCTTGTAAGACAGTATATATACCCACACTATGTTGAATAAAACACCTTTGCTCCATCAGAGCTTGGGTCCCCGTGTCTTTCTTTCTCTCTCTCCACATCCCCCACCCCCAGCTAATTCTCTGGAACGTAGAAACCCGACATGCTCACTCTCCTGCTCTGGCTTCTAAGACCCTCTCAAGAAGGCGCACTGTGACTTCACCCCTTCGAGAGGGCACCCGGTGCCTTCATGAGCAACACAAGCTCTGTGTCAAGAGCTTTATTGGTTTTCTGTGTAAACCAAGGAATATCAGCCTCTTTCTCTCTCTCTTTTTACTTTCTTATCATTGACTCTGGACCACCAGGTTGTGGTCCATTAAAGGACCGCAACAGATCTTCCAGAAGATGGCGGAAGAATAGGACGGGGACACCACTTCACAAATTCATCAAAAGGACATCTCAACCCTGAGCAAACTCCACAAAACAACTTCTGAATGCTGGCAGAGGACATCAGGCACCCCGAAAAACAGAGCATTGACTTCAAAAACAGGTAGGGGAAAAAAATATATAAGAGACGAAAAAAAAAGAGACAAAGGAGGTGGGGAGGGAGCTCTGTCCCGGGAAGGGAAGCCCGTCCCGGGAAGTAATACTGGAGTAGGTTGCCATTTCCTTCTCCAGAGGATTTCCCAACTCAGGGATCGAACACCGGTCTCCTGCATAGCAGGCAG
Organism: Oreotragus oreotragus; assembly: GCA_006410675.1. Classification (NCBI taxonomy): domain Eukaryota; kingdom Metazoa; phylum Chordata; class Mammalia; order Artiodactyla; family Bovidae; genus Oreotragus; species Oreotragus oreotragus. Next base: position 250,330 of record SJYX01001978.1, read on the forward strand.
ATTCTTTATCGTTAGAGCTACAGGGAAGTCCTACAGAAGAGTATGCTGGGTGGGCATTCCCCTTCTGTCAGTGAAACACGGAGGACAATCTGATCCACAGACAGCTTTCTAATGAGAAGGGAATAAATTAAACTTTAAAAAGTAAGCAAATCATTATTATATATCTATTTTTAAATAATGCCTCCATTCTTGTTTGAGAAACAAGCCCTAATTTGCTTATTCTTCACTTCTATTTCCATTTTCATTTAATAACAGAATGGGAGAAACATTAGTGGGAGATAGTAATTGTAAAAGTAGTAATAAAGTAAATGGCAACATTAAAAATATTGCATACACACGAACAGCAATAGTCAAGGCAATTTGAAACACACGAATTAATGGTACATGTGTTAACAACTGAGTCCATCCAAAAGGAGAGTCTCATGCCTCAGGGCCTTGTTTCCAAATCTGTGGTCTGATGTTTTCAAACTGTGATGCTAGAGAAGATTATTGAGAGCCCCTTGGACAGCAAGGAAATCAAACCAATCTATCATAAAGGAAATCAACCCTGAATATTCACTGCAAGGACTGATTCTGAAGCTGAAGCTCCAATACTTTGGCCACCTGATCAAAGAGCAAACTCTTTGGAACAGACCCTGATTCGGGGAAAGGTTAAGACAGGAGAAGGGGGAAACAGAGGACAAGATGGTTAAACGGCATCATCAACTCAATGGACATGAGTTTGAGCAAACTCTGGGAGATACGGAAGGATAGGGAAGCCTGGCATGCTGCAGTCCATGGGGTCGCAGAGTGTCAGACATGACTTGGAGACTAAACAACTGCTTCTGCATGCCAGACCACATATATACATAAAATACCCATAGCCTCAAGCTGCTGATATTTAAATGATTCTGTAACACATGGAAATCATAGAACCAGAATGTTAATGCAGTAAGGAGCTTAGGTGACAATTCTGGCCCAAGCCAGTTCATACATGAGGAATGTAAGATTTAGAAAAGCTCTAACATGGGTTTTTCCAGAGATTAAGGAGGTCTCCTGTGAATCTGGAAAACCATACGAGGCTGTGGCCATCCTAGCACAACTTTCAAAAAAGAAGAAAACCGCAGAGAAATACTGAGGAGGCCCTCTTGCTCACATGTCCAGAAGACTCCTTTGATAATCTAATGGAAGCTATGGACTATCTTCCTTGATAAAAGCACAAAAAAAACTGAGTCTTCACATCCCTCAACCCCACCCCAGAGCCTGTTTCTAACTTCCCTGCAATAGCCCCAGGAGGTCTTAGGGAAGGACCAAGCACAAACAGAGCTACTTGCACCAAAGAAATTCAAAGGAAGAGCTGTGACACCAAACTATTTGGACCCAGAAATAAAGGATAGAATCCAGGCCCAGTTCCCAGCCACACTGGAAATACTGCTCTTCTCACCCTCAGAATCTGAGATCTGATGGCTTGACTCGGATGGGAGTACAGTGGGCTGGGAAAGGTTTGAGAGAGGGAAAGGGTGCTTTATGTAAATATAGCTCAGTAAACACAGTGACACAAAGCAAGAGATCTGGGCCCAAATTCCAGTTATACATCAAATAATCCCTGCAGCCATGTTACTTGACATGACACTGAAAGATGAAAACCCCCCTCCCAGGTCAGTAGGTGTCCGAAATGCTACTGGAAAAGAGCAGAGAAATAGCTCCAGAAAGAATGAAGAGGCTGAGCCAAACCAGAAATGACACCCAGTTGTGGATGTGTCTGGTGGTGAAAGTAAAGTCTGATGATGTAAAGAACAATACTGCATAGGAACCTGGAATGTCAGGTCCATGAATCAAGGTAAATCGGAAGCAGTCAAACAAGAGATGACAAGAGTGAATTGGAAAATGAGAGATACCAAGGGAAAATTTCATGTAAAGATGAACACAATAAAGGACAGAAACAGTAAGGAGCTAACAGAAGCAGAAAATATTGAGAAGACATGGCAAGAACACACAGAATTGCACAAAAAAGATCTTAATGAACCATATAAGCAAATTGTGTGCTCACTCACCTAGAGCCAGACATCCTGGAGTGTGAAGCCAAGTGGGCCTTAGGAAGCATTACTAGGAACAAAGTTAGTGGAGGTGAAGGAATTCCAACTGAACTATTTAAAATCCTAAAAGATAATGCTGTGAAAATGCTGCACTCAATATGCCAGCAACTTTGGAAAACAGTGGCCACAGGACTGGAAAAGGTCAGTGTTCGTTCCAATTCCAAAGACGGGCAATGCCAAATAATGCTCAAATTACCACATAATTGTGCTCATTTCACATCCTAGTGAGGTAATGCTCAAAATCCTTCAAGTTAGGCTTCAGTAGTACATGAAATGACAACTTCCACATGTACAAGTTCAATTTAGAAAAGGCAGAGGAACCAGAGATCAAATTGCCAACATCCCCTCAATCACAGAAAAAGCAAGGGAATTCTAGAAAAACACCTACTTCTCCTTCACTAGCTACACTAAAGCCTTTGACAGTGTGGATCACAACAAACGGTGGAAAATTCTTAAAGAGATGGGAATATCAGAACACCTTACCTCCCTCCTGAGAAATCGTAAGAAGGTCAAGAAGCAACTGCTAGAACCAGACATGGAACAACGGACTAGTTCAACATTGGGAAAGGAGCACATTAAGGCTGTTTATTGTCACCCTGCTTATTTAACTTACATGCAGAGTACATCATGTGAAATGCCAGGCTGGATGAAACACAAGCTGGAATCAAGATTGCTGGGAGAAATATCAACAACCTTAGATATGCAGATGATACCACCCTAATGGTAGAAAGTGAAGAGGAACTAAAGAGCCTCTTGATGAAGGTGAAAGAGGAGAGTGAAAAAACTGGCTTAAAACTCAACATTCAAAAAACTAAGATCATGGCATCTGGTCCCATCACTTCATGGCAAATAAATGGGGAAAAAACAGAAACAGTGACAGACTTTACTTTCTTGGGCTCCAAAATCACTGTGGATGGTGACTACAGCCATGAAATTAAAAGACCCTTGTTTCTTGAAAGAAAAGCTATGACAAACCTAGACAGCATCCTAGAAAGCAGAGACATCAACTGGCCAACAAATGTCTGTACAGTCAAAGCTATGGTTTTTCTGGTAGTCATGTACAGATGTGAGAATTGGACCATAAAGAAGGCTGAGTGCCCAAGAATTGGTGCTTTTAAACTGTGGTGCTGGAGAAGACTCTTGAGAGCCCCTTGGACAGCAAGGAAATCAAACCAGTCAATCCTAAAGGAAATCAACCCTGAATATTCATTGGAAGGACTGCTGCTGAAGCTGAAGCTCCAATCCTTGGCCTCCTGATGCAAAGAGCTGACCCATTGAAAAATACCCTGATGCTGGAAAAGATTGGGAGCAGGAGGAGAAGAGGGTGACAGAGGATGAGATGGTTGGATGGCATCACCAACTCAATGGACATGAGTTTGAGCAAACTCCAAGAGACAGTGAGGACAGGGAAGCCTGGTGTGCTACAGTCCATGGGGTCTCNTGGAAAAGATTGGGAGCAGGAGGAGAAGAGGGTGACAGAGGATGAGATGGTTGGATGGCATCACCAACTCAATGGACATGAGTTTGAGCAAACTCCAAGAGACAGTGAGGACAGGGAAGCCTGGTGTGCTACAGTCCATGGGGTCTCAAAGAGTCGGACACGACTGAGCAACGGAACAGAACTGAAGGCACAGACACAGTCTTCTGACCACCACATTCTGTCCTGGGAATACACAGCTGAAGACAATAATGTGAGTGAGCGAGGGTCACATCAAACCCTTTGGAGGCTTCACCATCTTCTCCAGGTTTTCCATTCCCCAGCATGATGCCGAAGCTGTCCTTGGTGGAGGTTATCTGGAGCAGTGCCAAGGGATGCCTCCCGCTGCTGCACCCCATCAGTCTTGAACTCGCACTGTGATGACAAGGCTTGTACAGGGCAGAACACCCGGGCTGGAAGGCAGTTCCCATTTATCACCCTGGGCCCTACCTGCTCCCTGCCTACCACAGTCCAGCCCTCATCAATCCCTGAGATTAGTGCTGAGAAACCCAAGAGGAGCCCATTTCTCAGGAGACTGTGGGAGTCGTGGTGTAAGACATCCTCCGACCTCGACTCTGTTTGTCCCCAGGACTTCATCCTGAAGTCAGTGAGCAGCCACTGAGGTGGTTAGAAGCAGAGGAAAGACACAGTCTGATCTGTAAAAACAAAAACACTTCGGCTGAAATGAGACGAACCGTGTTCAAAGGGGAGAGATCCATTATCCCGGAGGAGGATAATGACAGCAGAGATGGAAAGACGTGGACAGAACTGAGGAGTCCATTTAGGAGAGGATTAGGCAGGATCTGAGGACTGGTTGGTGTGGCACACGGATGCACGAATCTATAGTTTCCAATCAGTGAGCCAGCAAGTTAGTTAAGGTGATGTGTCCGTTTCTCTTTGCTGCTGCAACAAATTATGCAAACGAGTGGCCTGAAACCATGCAAATTTATTCTCTTATAGATCTGGAGGTCAAAAGTCCAAGATCACTTTCACAGGACTGAATTCAAGACGTTTGCAGGGCTGGTTCTTTCTGAAGCCTCTAAGGGAGAATTCCTTGCCTGCCGTTTTCTGCTTCCAGTGGCTACCCATATCCTTTAGCGTCTGGACCCTTGCTCCATCTTCAAAATATATCACTCTGAGTATCACAGTACCTTCTCCTTTCAGAAGGCAACCCCTCACTCCTAAGAAATGTTGCAATTACATCAGTCCTTACAGGTTATTGTAAACCTATTTTTAAGTAGGGATTCCCTAGTGGCTCAGTGGTAAAGAATCTGCCTGCCAATCCACCTGCGGGAGACATGGGTTTGTCCCCTGTGTCAGGAAGATCCCCTGGAGGAGGAAATGGTGACCCACTCCAGTCTTCTTGCCTGAAAAATTTCATGGACAGAGGAGTCTGGTGGGCTACAGTCCATAGGGTCTCAAAACAGTCGGACATGATTGACGCGACTAAACAACAGTAACAATAATTTTTAAATAATTCTCCCACTCTTGTCTCAAAGACAAGTCCCAATTTGCTTATTTTTCATTTCTAACTTCCATATGCATTTCACGACAAAATGGTAGATAGAGGTACTCGGAGAGGATTTTCAGGCACCATGATTGGCCACCAGCTGCTAACTTCCCTTGAGACAGGGAAAGAGAAAGCTGGGATAGGAGAGGAAGGAAAAGGAAGAAGTATTAACACAACCAAAGTACAACTTTAACATATCAAGCATCACCATCGAGTCACCAAGCATGGCAAAAAGGCTCTTTTGTAATTAGAAAAAATCAGCGGGTTAGTCACATACTAATCAAGACCTATTTTTGCTTGAATTAGGTCAGTCTTCGTTAAATGCCTCGCTAGAAATAGGTGGAGGTCGAACTCCCCATGGGTGGTTTGCACTGATGCAGCAGAAATGACTCACGTTTGCTGCTGCTACAAGCTACACAGATGGCTGGGAGCGGCTGATGGAAGCTGCCCTGCCAACTCCCCCAAGACTGAAGCCCACCCTCCCACCATCCTTACTTCAAGCCATGCAAATAGACTGCAGGTGGGCAACTGTGGCTTCTGAACTGACCCTCATGCTGAGGGGCACAAAAGTTTCTTAATCTTCTGCTATCAGAATGCCAGGAATTATATCTCAGCTAGCTGTGTATTTGTGACTGGCACAGAGAAGGTCCTGGCATCCTGATAGACTGGCATGTCTCTCTAGTGGAATAAATAATCACTCTAGCTGGGTTCTCTTGGGGTGATCAACTTGTTTCAGCTTGCCTGAAAGGTTTGCATCCTGGGTAAACCAATCATTGGCCTGTCTAGAGCTCTTCAGAAAGGGTAAGATGCAGGACCAAATCTCTACTTGAAAGATATTCCAGGTTCTACACAGTGTATGAAATAATGTTCAAGATGAAAGGGATATTAGTGAATATCTGATCTAGTAATTCTAAATCATAGTGTATATCAGAATCCCCTAGGCTATTTACCAAAAATGCAGATTCCTGAGTGCTACCTCCAGAAATACTGATAAAATAAGTCTTGGTGGGCTCCATATTTTGCCATTTTATAAGCATCCTGGATGATTCCGATTAAAATGGTCCAAGAGGACATGTTTGAGAAACAGGAATTTAATTCTAGCCTCTCATTTTACTGATAAGAAATCTATCTTGAACTGAATCACTTTTCTCTACACCTGAAACTAACACATTATTAATAAACTTTATTTCAATATAATATACAAATTTCTAAAGAACAAAATCTATCCTGCATCAATTCAGTTCATTTCAGTCACTCAGTCATGTCAGACTCTTCACGACCCCATGAATCGCAGCACGCCAGGCCTCCCTGTCCATCACCAACTCTCGGAGTTCACTCAAACTCATGTCCATCAAGTCGGTGATGACATCCAGCCATCTCATCCTCTGTCGTCCCCTTCTCCTCCTGCCCCCTATCCCTCCCAAAATCAGAGTTTTTTTTCCAATNCTCACCAGGCTCCTCCATCCACGGGATTCTCCAGGCAAGAATACTGGAGTGGGTTGCCATTTCCTTCTCCAAATTGGGATGTTACTACTACCCAAAGTGATCTACAGATTTAATGGAATTCCTATTAAAATCCCAATTATCTTTTTTTGCAGGAATAAAGAAATCCTAAAATTTATATGGAAACTTAAGGGACCCCCAAAGAGCCAAAACAATCCTGAAAAAGAACAAAGAAGATAGTGACTCACAGTTCCTGATTTCACAACTTATCACAAAGCTAGAGTAACCTAGAATTATAATATTTATTAATAACCACAGTCTTTTTCTCTTCATTCAGTATTTAGTTTCATATGTTGTGTCATGGCAGGCACGAGAAACTGTTGACAGCTCTTTAAGCCCATATGTGGCAGGCAGCAGTGGCCACATAACCCTGTGGTGGGAACACAAGCACCCTGGCATTTGAATAACGCCCTGGGACCATGGTGTATGTAGCCTCTGGTCTTAGATGTATTCTTTGTGGCACCATGGAGGCAGCGAGACCTTTGGGTCGCTTTTGAACTAGCCTTACTTACATTTTTTACATTTGATTTTTTAAAATAAAACACAAGACTCAGGGAAAGTACTAAACCAAAATCTCTGATTTGACTTTTGTGTTTTCCATAGTTTTTATTGGTTTTATTGAGGTGTTTTTAGAAAAGAAAATGGTACTGTAACACTAGTAATTTTACAGATTTCTGACTCTTTCTCCACCGTGACCTTTCATTTCACAAGTTTCTGAACTGTGAATTACAGTTTTATATCAGTGTAATCTCAAATGTTGTTTAGCTGCTTTAAATTTATATAGATATGGTAAACTGCAGAGAAAATGAGAAATATGTTTTCACAGAATCTGTATTGTGAACCAAACTAAGCCTCCTTTTTGTGAATTCCTTGTGATGCATTGGTGACAAATACATGTAATGAGTACATTAAAAAAAAAAAAAAAAGGAACAAAGAAGATAGTGACTCACAGTTCCTGATTTCACAACTTATCACAAAGCTAGAGTAACCATAATGGTGTGGTACTGACATAAATTCATACATACAGACTTATGGAACAGAACAGAGAGTCCAGAAAAAAACATTCTGGTATATGTAATGTGGTCAAGTGAGTTTCAGCAAAGGTGTCAAGACCATTCAATGGGTGAAAAATACAGTCTTTTCAACAGCTGGTTCTAGAAAAACTGGATATCCGCATGCAGAATATAGCTAGATCCTTAACTAATTTCATAAACTCAAATTAATTCAAAATAGATTCATGATCAAAATATAGGCCCTAAACTCTAAAATTCTTGAAAGAAAACATAGGAAAAAATCTTAAAAAACTAAATTAGCAATGATCTAACATATGACAACAAAGAGACAATAAAAGAAAAAAACAAACAATATTGTAATATTTTTCTTTTAAATTATACATCAAAAAATACTATCAACAGGGTAAAAAGGCAATCTACAGATTGGGAGGAAATATTTGAATCAAATATCTGATAAGGGATCAGTATCCAGAATTTATAGAGAATTCCTAAAACTCAGTAACAATAACTAAAAAACCAATTAAAAACAGGTAAGGTACTTGAATATGCATTTATCCAAAGAAGATAAATAACCAATAAGCACAATTAAAGATATGCAACATCACTAATCATTCAGTTCAGTTCAGTTGCTCAGTCGTGTCCAACTCTGCGACCCCATGAATCGCAGCACGCCAGGCCTCCCTGTCCATCACCAGTTCCCGGAGTTCATTCAGACTCACGTCCATAGTCAGTGATGGCATCCAGCCATCTCATCCTCTGTCGTCCCCTTCTCCTCCTGCCCCCAATCCCTCCGAGCATCAGAGTCTTTTCCAATGAGTCAACTCTTTGCATGAGGTGGCCAAAGTACTGGAGTTTCAGCTTTAGCATCCTTCCTTCCAAAGAAATCCTAGGGCTGATCTCCTTCAGAATGGACTGGTTGGATCTCCTTGCAGTCCAAGGGACTCTCAAGAGTCTTTAGGGTGATGTAAATAAAAACCACAATGTGCTAGCACCTCATACTCATTAGGAAAGGCATACATAGTAAACAGAAGCTTTCCAGGTGGCGCCAGCGATAAAGAACCTCCTGCCAATGCAGGAGACATAGAAGATGCAGGTTTGACCCCTGGGCTAGGAAGATCCCCTGCAGGAGGGCATGGCAACTCCCTCCAATATTCTCGCCTGGAGACTCCCACAGACAGAGGAGCCTAGTGGGCTACAGTCCGTAGGGTCATGCAGAGTCGGACATGACTGAAGTGACTTTGCAACAACAAAAACACCACGTGGAAGAATTAGAACACTTGTGGACTGTTCGTTGAAGTGTAAAATGGTGCAGTCACTGTGGGAAACACTAAGGTGGTACCTCAAAAAGTTACAAATAGATTTGCCATAAGATCCAGCAATTCCACCACTGGGTATACATCCAAAAGAATTAAAAGCAGAGTCTCAAAGAGATATTTGTGCACTACCTTTATAGCAACATTATTCACAATAGCTAGAAAGTAGAAGCAACCTAAATGTCCGTTGATAGATGAATGGATATATACATGTAACAGAATATTATTCAGCCTTAAAAATTAAGGAAAGTCTAATATACAGGTCAATATAAATGAACCTTGAGTATATCATCCTAAGTGAAATAAGCCAGTCACGTACAGAAATCTGTATGATTTCACTTAGATGAGGCTACAGAAGGTATAGAATGATGGTTGCCAGAGGCTGGGGGAAAGAAAAATGGAGAGTTCTTGTCTAATAGGTATAGACTTTAAGTTTTGCAAGGTAAATAGTGTTCTAGATGAATGGTATTAATATCAGCAGTTGTACAACAATAAGAACATACTTAATGCCACCAAGTGTAAACTTAAAAATTGTTAACATAGTAAACTTTATGTATTTTACCACCAAACTGTAAAAGACTTCTCTCTGATTTCCCCTCAGCCTCACTGAAACTATCCAATAAGTTTTTTTTTTTTTTCCCAACAGCAGACTGGACACAGGAGAAGGTAGAATAGTGAAGGTGGAACAGATGCATCAAGAGAAAATACTCAAATTGAAAAATCGAAGAGAATGAAAAAGTTTAAAAAAGAAAACAGAAGAGAGTAATACATGCATTAAAGTGAAGTCACTCAATCATGTCCGACTCTTTGCGACCCCATGGACTATAACCTACAAGGCTCCTCTGTCCATGGGATTTTCCAACAAGAGTGCTGGAGTAGGTTGCCATTTCCTTCTCCAAGGTATCTTCCTGACCCAGAGATCCAACCCAGGTCTCCTGTATTGCAGGCAGGCACTTTATCATTTGAGCCACCAGGGAAGTATAATGTATTGAACACAGTAAAAATAAATAGTCTATCATAGATATGCTTCCCAGGTGATATAGTGGTAAAGAATCTGCCTGCCAATGCAAGAGACACAGAGATGGGGGTTCGATCCCTGAGTCAGGAAGATCCCCTGGAGGAGGAAATGGCAACCTGCTCTGGTATTCTTGCCTGGAAAATTATGGACAAAAAAGCCTGATGGGCTACAGTTTATGGAGTTGCAGAGTCAGACATGACTGAGCGTGTGTGCACGCCCATGCATGCACGTGCACACCCACACACACACATCATAGATATAAGTCCCAGAAGGAGAGGAGAGAGAGACTAGGGTAGACGTAACAACTGAAGAGATAAAGGATAAAGGATAAAGGATAAAGGATAAAGGATAAAGGATCAGAATCTTTTGAATGATTAAAATTATTCAGCAATCTCCCAAGAGGATGAATACAAAAAAAAAAGCCAATCAGTTAGCCTTTTGAAAACCAAAGACAAAAATAAGAACTGCTAATTCCAGTTTTCCCCAGTAGCCAGGCCTGCCTGGGCCAAGTCTGATATCTAGTCCTTTTCCAGATTTGTCAAATGCCTCCAGGAAATAAAATGATGCCAACTTCAGCTCATATAGGTACTGGTATTTCTCCCTCCAGAATTTTACGCTATTGAGTCCCTACTGCTTCCATGTTTCTTTGGTGTCTTAAAATAATTTTTGCAATTTTCCTATTATTTCTATTTGGGGAGCAGAATCTCATCTTGCCTGTTCATGGAGAATGTAGTTTTCCTAAAGATTTGCCTATTTATTGTGGGGTGGGGTCAAAGTGGAGAAAGAAAGACAAGAAGGTTGTCTGGAAATCATCTAGGGAGCTTTGCAGGAAGTATGGGAACATAATAATAGAGAAGGCAAGAAACCATATATATATGTTGACGTGCTCGCCAAATGATCCTGACATCCCTCAATCACTCATTCCTGAGTATCAACAGACTTTAGAAGAAAGAGCACATCACAGCCACATGAAATTCTAGCCCATGTGACAATTATACAGTTGACCCTTAAACAGTGTGGGATTTAGGGGTGCTGACTCTCTGTATAGTTGAAAATTCATATAAATTACAGTTGTCCCTCCATACCAATGTTTCCTCCATATCTGCAGATTCATCCAACCAGGGATCATGTAGTACTGCAAATTCACTACTGAAAAGAATCCACATGTAAGGGGACCCTTGCAGTTTAACCCCGTGGTGTTCAAGGGACAACTGTATTCTTTTCATAAGTTAACAAATACTGATGTACATAGTGATTCCTGTAGGTATAGTTAATATAAAGCTACTCCTGAGTATTCAACTAATTCTCAGAAACCCCAAACCATTTTCTGGTGCCAAAACTGATGACCAAAATCTGGACTGAGGTCACCTGGTTAAACGGCAGCCAGTTAGCTAGTCTTCCCTGATGCTACCTGATCTTGCGATGGGAACTCTTGATTTTAGGCAACAAATTTGTGGGAGGCCTAATATCGTTAAGTTCTTTCTAGTTTCTACCTATAAAATGGGGATAATACCTTCTACATAAGGTTGTTTTGAGAACCAAAAAGGTAACAGTGATAAAGAGCCTGGTACATCCTTAGTGTGGCAGATTAGTTTGGAAGTCTGGGAGCTCACCAATCCAACATTTTATGCACAGAGAAATGTTACATTTCCCAGCCACCTCTGCAATAGACTGAGGGCACCAGATTCTGGTTAATAGGATGTGGATATAAGTGATGCATATCACTTCCAGGTTGGCTATAAAAGTCCCTACACAATCTGTGACCCCCCTGCCCCACCCTTTCTCTTTCTATGGTGCTTTTGGAAGCAACATGGTTAAATAGCAGTTTCACAGGACACAAAGGTCCTGAGCGCTATGGTCACTGCCGAGCAGAGAGCCCCTGATCTTCATCGTGTATGCATGCTCAGTCATGTCCAATTTTCTGTGACCTCATGGACTGTAGCACAGTCTCCTCTATCAGTGGAATTTTCCAGGCAAGAATACTGCAGTGGGTTGCCACTTCCTCCTCCAGGGGATCTTCATGACTCAGGGATCAAACCCACATCTCTTGTGTCTCCTATGCAGGCAGATTCTTCACCAACTTCGTTTACCAACTGACCTTCATTAGATAAGGGTATAAGGAAGAAATGAATCTTGTGGTTCTTAGAGCAGATAGCATGAATTCCTCTAACACAGAAATTGGTATCTTGAATTGGGATGCTACTAAAAGCAAAAGCCCAGAATTTGTGCCAGACCCTAAAAAATCAGCATTGAGTGACACGCAAACCATTGTTGGCTAAAAAGATTATATTAAACAAGTGTCATACACTTGATGAAACACTAGAACTTGAAATACAGTGCTATAACCTGGATATCAGATCACGTGTCTAATGACCTCATAGCTTTAGGGAAGGATTTGGAAAACAGGATGCTACCAGTATTTATTGGACACTCTTGGTTGCTTTTGATGAGGTAGTACCAAAAAAAGAGATGAATTCATAAAAGAATCAGCTTGTTTGCAAGCAGAAATAAAATGACTAGTAAGTCTTGAAATCCAGGGCTTTGCAGGATTGTAAAATCTGGTTGCTTCTAACTCTGAACTGTTAGAGATGGGATTTTTGAAGCCTCTGAAGGCAAAACCCTTGTAAAACTTCTCAACTGATAAACATGAATAGGGAAAAGATCAGATTAAAAGTTCCAAGTGGTTTCATGATAGTCATATTTTAGCCATATTTAAGTTGAGACAGAGAGGCATAGAGGTGAAGAAATAATGATTTTCAAAACCATATCTGAGAACTATGTTTCAGGAGAAATCTGGGTATGTTTACTCACAAAAGAGATGGATTTGAAATAGATTAGAAGCCCACTATGTTTCTGAGGGAATTATGTTTCCTAAGAAACCATGAATGTGGATTTTAAAAAGTATTTGATTGTTCAAAACTTAAAAACAATCTTTAAGACTTCCATAAACATACATGCTTTATAAGCTACACAATTCCCCTAAAGAGCATTTTACATATTAAGAAACACTACAGACCAGTGATCCCTCTCAAAGAACCAGAAGCCACAGAGAACAATGAATAAAAGAATTGTTCCCAGAATCAATATAATAAAGGAACCACCCCACCCCCAAGGACAGGTGACTTAATAACACCTACCCAATATGTCTCAGAATCGCTCCACTCTCTCCCCACCCCCTACCACTTTTTAACTTTTAATTTTGTATTGGGGATTGAAGGCAGGAGGAGAAGGGGACAACAGAGGATGAGATGGTTGGATGACATCACTCACTTGATGGACATGAGTTTGAGTAAGCTCCAGGAGTTGGTGATGGACAAGGAAGCCTGGCGTGCTGCAGTCCATGGGGCAAAGAGTCAGACACAACTGAGAGACTGAACTGAACTCATAGCCAATTCACAGCTATCTGGCTGTTTNGGGACAACAGAGGATGAGATGGTTGGATGACATCACTCACTTGATGGACATGAGTTTGAGTAAGCTCCAGGAGTTGGTGATGGACAAGGAAGCCTGGCGTGCTGCAGTCCATGGGGCAAAGAGTCAGACACAACTGAGAGACTGAACTGAACTCATAGCCAATTCACAGCTATCTGGCTGTTTCAAATAGACAGCAAAAGGACTAGCCATACATGTACATGTGCCCATGCTCCCCCAAACTCCCCTCCCATCCAGGCTGCTACATAACACTGAGCAGAGTTCTCTGTGTTGTACAATAGGTCCTTGCTGGTTCTTAAGGGCTGTTTATCGTGGTTATCCCAGTCCAGTCCCATCAGTGTGTTCTGTTTGTGTGTGCAGGGATAGGGAATGGGGAAAAGCATATAACTTTCTTATCTCATCAATTGCCAAGCTAAGAAAACCAACATGTGAACTCGATGGAAATGGATACATAAAATTGGGTTCCTGAGCTTTAAGCGGAGAGCAGGGACTGGGTGGGGCTTTGAGTGGCCCCCTTGGTGTGCATGACCTGTGTGTGAAAGTAGGAGTGAAAAAGACTTCCATGTCAGATTGGCAGCCTACGGCAGAGACTTGCTAGGTACTCACCAATCCTGTTTCCCTCTTCTTGACACAAAAGACTGCATTTCCCAGTATACTTTATAGTTAGGTTGGAACAGCAAGATGGCTTCTGGCCAGTGGGATGTAGATAGAAATGATCATACTTAGTCCCTGTACTAGCTAATAAAGTGGTCACTAAATTTAAGTTTAAATAAAATAAGAAGTTGAATTTCTCAGCAACAATACATTTCAAGTGCTCGTCCCACATGTCTAGTGGGATGTGTACCATACCGGCTGGTGCAGATACCAAATGTTTTCCTTCATCACAGAAGTTCTATTCAGCAGTGCTGCTCGGGTGCTGCTGCAGTGACCTTGGCAGTCATTTTCTAAATGAGATGAAGGCTCAGAAGGCCCAAACAATGGGGAGAATGGTGACTCTAATGATTAGGACAAATTTTACAGATTTAAGTTTCAATTAGAATGAAAATGAACCTCTAGTTAAACAAGTGACCAGTGGATAAAACAGTCCTATTTATGCCTGCAGCAGATAACTGGGGACAAGGAGAATAATGTTTGCTGCTTTAATAACAATGTTATCAACACTGAAGATGTTAGTATGCTTTATCTGCTTATCGCATTTGCAAAGTGCTACGTAAATAAGCCAACAGATTATCCTGACTTCTAGACTGATTATCCCCTTAGAAATCTTATTACCACACTTGAATTATGCTCTCTACCAAGGAAGAATTTGTAAATCAAAGGGAAACCTCAGGGCTTGCTAAAACACATTCCAAATCAATAAAGTCCTGCAATGACTGCAAAAGTGCTTTTAGAAAATTGAATATTATCTAAATTATGATTAGGGCCAATGGCTGCTTGTGTGAAAGATTCCTTATGACAAACCTAGACAGTGTCGGTCTAAAAGCAGAGACATCATTTTACCAACAAAGGTCCGTATAGTCAAAGCTATGGTTTTTTCAGTAGTCACGTATGGATGTAAGAGTTGGACCATGAATAAGGCTGAGTGCCAGAGAATTAATGCTTTCAAATTGTGGTGCTGGAGACTTTCCTTATGACAAACCTAGACAGTGTCGGTCTAAAAGCAGAGACATCATTTTACCAACAAAGGTCCGTATAGTCAAAGCTATGGTTTTTTCAGTAGTCACGTATGGATGTAAGAGTTGGACCATGAATAAGGCTGAGTGCCAGAGAATTAATGCTTTCAAATTGTGGTGCTGGAGACGACTCTTGAGAGTCCCTTGGACTGCAAGGAGATCCAACCAGTCAATCCTAAAGGAAATCAACCCTGAATATTTATTGGAAAGACTGATGCTGAAACTGAAGCTCCAAAACTTTGGCCACCTGATGTGAAAAGCTGACTCACTGGAAAAGTCCCTGATGCTGGGAAAGATTAGGGGCAGGAGGAGAAGCGGGCGGCAGAGGATGAGATGGCTGTATGCCATCACCAACTCTGTGGTCTTGAGTTTAAGCAAACTCCAGGAAATAGTGAAGGACAGGGAAGCCTGGTGTGCTGCACGTCATGGGGTCACAAAGAGTGAGACACGACTTGGCGCCTGAACAACAACCATAAAAATTCTTCCCACTCCTCCACCAACAGAATCAAGTTAACAGAGCATTTTGTGAAAATAAAATGAAGTGGATGTTTTTCCTAAAGAAAATGTAGGATAATTTCCAACATGACATACTCTCTTTCCTGATTCAGTTTTCTGAACATTTTACCAAAAGAAACTAATGGGTTACAAGTATCCTTCATGATCTAAGCTTTCTCTCTGATGCTTCCGACAAGGTCACATGGCTCATGTTAGTCTGGAGCCACAGGTGTTGTTTGTTTGTTTGTTTTTTCCATTCATGAGTATGTGTCTATCAGTTCAGTTCAGTTCAGTCGCTCAGTCGTGTCCGACTCTTTGCGAGCCCATGAATCGCAGCACGCCAGGCCTCCCTGTCCATCACCAACTCCCGGAGTTCACTCAGACTCATGTCCATCGAGTCGGTGATGCCATCCAGCCAT